>JASJET010000330.1:5170000-5770000 GCA_034092305.1 Diaprepes abbreviatus | reverse complement strand
AAAAGCCATCTGGAGGGAAATCTCAAGCGACATATCTCAACTGTACATAAACAAATCTTGACTAGGATTTAAATTTCTACTTGTAAATAATAATTTATATTGTATATATATATTTTAATTGTAGCTATAAATGTAGCTGAATTGAATAGTATGTCAATAAAGTTATACAGCGTGTCGTGTTATATAACTTGGTGGCGATATAATATTTTAAATAATGGGGAAGCTCTAATTATAATTGGAACTATACAAAAACTCTTTCTACATATTAATCTAAATTTTGGCTTTCTCTAGCATTTAACCCAAACGCGATACGCTTTCATGCCATCCCGTTGTACAAGTAGAATGTTTCACTTAATTTTTTTTCTAGGAATTTTTCCATGTCATCAGTGTGGCAAAAAATATTCAAAATACAACACCTTGTACTGTCATTTAAAGAGATATTGTATGCAAGAACCGACTTATGTATGCAACTTTGACAAATGTACTTATAAGACGCATACTGAGTACAATCTTAAAAGGCATTTCGCAACTAGGCATGTCAGACCCGCACCAGAGTAGCCAATTTCTACCTATTTTATTGTTTTAACTGTTAAATTGTTAAATAAAAGCGCCATTCTCTATTCGTCGATTACTTTGAGTTTTCTCAAGATTGGTTGATCAAACTCTAATCTTTTAAAATTAACTATTTATTCTTTGCCGTACATTGTTTTTTACTGGGTGTTTTTGAAATGGTTTATTATATTAAAGCTATAAATCTTAGAAAGAAGTAATTGCACAAAATATTTTAAAGACCGGTTCTGTATTTCAGTTTCTCTAATTTCCCACCAGAGGGCACTAAAATTGAAAATTATTACTCACATTATTTTTTATTTTGACACATAGCGATAAATGCATCAAAGAATGTGTTCTTTATTCACATCGACTTCAAAAATAATTATATATATATATATATATATATATATATATATATATATATATATATATATATATATATGTTATGTCGGATATTCTCACGGGTGTGATGTGTAATCGAAGGTTTTCGGGCATCCCGTATATGTACTGAGTCCCTCTCAGAGGTGTAAGGCAGCTGACGTTTCGGTGAAATCTCATTCACCATTTTCAAAGCTCACTGTATGGCGTCTACGAGCGAACTGAGTCAGTTCGCACGTAGACGCCATATAGTGAGCTTTGAAAATGATGAATGAGATTTCACCGAAACGTCAGCTGCCTTACAGTCCTGAGAGGAACTCAGCACATACACAGGATGCCCGAAAAACCTTCGATTACATATATATATATATATATATATATATATATATATATATATATATATATATATGTTATGTCGGATATTCTCACGGGTGTGATGTGTAATCGAAGGTTTTCGGGCATCCCGTGTGTGTGCTGAGTCTGGAACACATAAACAGTATACATCCCAAAATTAAATTCACCATGGAGACAGAACAGGAAAGAGAACTACCGTTTCTGGATATCCTACTGAAAAGAAAAGAGGAGGGCTTGCTTTCGCACACTGTCTACAGAAAGCCCACTCACACCAACAGGTACCTCAACGCCGATTCACATCACCACCCCGCCCAATTATTTGCAGTAGTGAAATCATTTGCGTTTCGATCGCAGTCCCTTACAGATCCAGAAAATTATCACAAAGAGATGAACATACTGCAGGAAGCCCTAACAAAGAACGGTTATAAAAAAGAACATATAGACAAGGTTCTAAAAAACAAACACTTGGCCCCAAAAATCGCGAAAACCAAGAGAATAGCTCCAAGGCTCTTGTTCCTTATGTAAGAGGCATGACAGACAAAATCGCAAGAATTCTCAGGAGACACAACATTGAAACCATTTTCACCACAGACCGTAAAGTAAAAGATCTCTTGTCAACACCTAAAGAAAGAATCCCTCTAGAAAACCAGGGAGTGTACGAAATTCCATGCGGAAAGTGTAGCTCATCTTACATAGGCCAAACCAACCGTAAAATAAGCGCCAGAAGAGACGAACATATAAACGCTGTCAAGCAAAAAACAACTTCTTCTGCTCTGGCCCAACACTGGTTAAACACAGGATATAAGATTAATTTCTCAGGAACAAAAATGCTATCGAGATGTGAAAACCTGTCCAAAATAGTTATAAGGGAGTCTATTGAAATTGCAAAGAGGCCCAGCAACTTAAATAGCAGAGATGATAGCCAACGTGTGCCTAATACTTGGAAAAATCTGCTTACAAAACATCAACCAGTACCACTTAGTAACGAAACAGAGTACAACTCGGCAACGCAACCACAAACACTGGCAACAGGGCCGATAACGCGCAGCAGGTCACGCCACCTGATGGCTCGGAACCATTCGGAAAACGAACACGTCCGACGCGCACACGGTACCGACAACACCGAAGTCGCAGGCGTCAGTTCGCTCGTAGACGCCATACAGTGAGCTTTGAAAATGGTGAATGAGATTTCACCGAAACGTCAGCTGCCTTACAGTCCTGAGAGGGACTCAGCACATACACGGGATGCCCGAAAACCGATTATATATATATATATATATATATATATATATATATATATATATATATATTTATTTTCTTAATTCTTGAACCATAGATTATATCATTTTTCTTAATTTTGTATTTTCTTGGGTTTAGGTTCTATAATTAATAAAACACAAAACGATTGACGTTTCGCCCTTTATTCAAGGCATTTTCAAAATTTATTCCTTGACATTTTGCTGTTCTGTTTCATTTAGAAACAGAACAGCAAAATGTCAAGGAATAAATTTTGAAAATGCCTTGAATAAAGGGCGAAACGTCAATCGTTTTGTGTTTTATTAATTATAGAACCTAAACCCAAGAAAATACAAAATTAAGAAAAATGATATATATATATATTATATATATATATATATATATCAGAGCTAAGACCAAAATTAGAAGCAATCAAAAAAATTGACCAAGGCATCATTTTAAAGCTTAGAACGTCTACTTTTAAATGCCATGTGCGCTTTTTAAAAATGCGTTATGGCGGTTCAAATATGGCGGCCGAATGCTGTAGAAATATCGAGTGAATAGCAGAAAAAAAGCTAGTAAAAATTAAAATTCGCAAACACATTGGGCCATTTTTGGCTCATATTTTTGCTGATGGATGCCCCTAAACAGCTGATGTGGTAGATCGACAAAATCTTACATGGCGCCCCCAATATGGTTGACAAAAATCCAATATGGTGGCCGAATTTTTGAAAATAAACCGATCTACACCAAATTTGGTGTATGGGGGTTTTGAAGGTGGTTGACCACGAATCCGAGGTCGAATTTGCGAAATTCAAGATGGCGAATCCAATATGGCAGACGTATTTTTTAAAAATCAACCGATCTGCACCAAATTTGGCATGCGAAGGTTTTTGCGGTCGCTAATCATGAATCCTAGGTCAGATTTTCGAAATCCAAGAACACGGATCCTATGTAGAGAATGGGGTTATTATTGGGTTCACCATCTTGAATTTTGAAAATCTGACCTTGGATTCGTGATCAGCAATCATAAAAACCTCCGTTTAACAAATTTTGCACAAATCTGTTGATTTTAGAAAATGTCGTCTGCCATCTTGGATTGACCATCTTGAATTTGGCAAACCTGATCTCGAATTCATGATCAGCAACTCCAAAAATCCCCGTGTACCAAATTTGATGCAAAACATATAAAACGCCCGCCACCTTAGATCCGACATATTGATATTTTGGAAATTTGACCTTAGATTCTTAATCGCCAATCCGAATAGCCAAATATATATATATATATATATATATATATATATATATATATATATATATATATATATATCAAATTTTGTGCAAATTAATTGATTTTCAAAAAATACGTCAGCCAAATCAGACCGGCCATCTTGAATTTTGCAAATTTTACCTCGGATTCTTGATCAGCTACACTAAAAACCCCCATATACCAAATTTGGTGTAAATCGGTTTATTTTCAAAAATTCGGCCACCATATTGGATTTTTGACCGTCATATTGGATCTGCCATGTTAGATTTTGTCAACCGACTACGCCAGCTTTTTAGGGGCATCCATTAGCTAAAATTTGAATCAAAAACGATTTGATTGTTCTGCGAATTTTTTATTTTTACAAGCTTTTTTTGCTAGACACTCGATTTTTCTAGGGCTTCCAGCCACCATATTGTAGCCGCCATATTGGATTTTTCACTCAACATTTGAAAGTAGACGCTCTAAGCTTGCTCAATTTTTTTGGTTGCTTGAAATTTTGGTCATAGCTTTGATCCGGTCGACGCGGATTGTCCCATATATTTTCTGGTAATGGGGCCTTGGTTAAAACTGGTACTTATTTTGTCATTTTGGAATCAATGGGTTCTTTTCTTAACAAGAAATGCGAGGTGTACTATATGTCTGGTGGTAAGTTTGCGAAGCAGTTTTACCTGTGTTCTTATTTTACTCACGAATTCAGCCTCTTCAAAATAATAATAAATCATTTCTCCAACCCTCTATACAAAACCGAGAGAAGTTGTAATATTGCGCTGATCAATAACAGAAATATTTTCAAATGATTTAATTACTATGTTTCTTGTTAATTTAAAATTATAAAAGCAATTTTATGACATGGTATTTTTTTGAAAGTTTACTTATTACCAAAAATGTTTTTATACAAAATGATAATTTTTGGAGCAGCTTCTTTGATTTTTTTTTATGTGAATAATGTGGAATATCATGTGTGATTGTTATCTGGCATATTTCACCTTGATTCAATTTTCTTTTCATTGCTATACTTGTTTGTTTTTAATTACATCTAAATTCGAAAAAGCCATGTTTCATTATTGACGTTTGTAAAAATGTGTTTTCTTCTCAAAAGATTTTATTAAAAAATGTCACAGTTCCGAAACATTTTTGATTTTTTAAAATGTGTTCGAAGTAGTGGTAGTTTATGTTGTTCCTATGATGATATTTGTTTTTTCAAGAAGTATGCTCTTCTAGTAGTGCGAGTATTAGTTCTTTATGTTTGGTATAAATAGTCTATAAATAAACCAAAAAAAATTAGAGTTGTTATCGACCAGTGATGATAATGTAAAAATATTATTGCTATTTTATTAGTCGGGAAGTTATCAAAAATGTGCAATTTCGTAATAATAAGTCTGACAGTAACGTTATGCAATAAGTTGTATGAATAAAAAAGTTTGTGTTAAGTACGGGTATAGAAGCACCAAATGACCAAAATTTACACCGTAAGAAAAATAAATTTCTTGAAAAGTTATATAGTTATTTTGTTTTATTTAATTTGTTTACTGATTTGTGTATTTGCTTGGTAAATTTTTCTAGTCTACACTGTTAAATTACAATAGAAATATTCGGACAAGTTTTGTATGATTCTTATAAGCTGTGATGTTGTAAGTAAGTGACCACTGTAAGTAGAAACTTCGCAGTCTTCTCAGTTATGATAATTTTTATATTTTTTTTGATTTTTCATGTGGAAAGCTGTTAATAATTAACTTTTCTATTTTAGAGCTTGCAAAACCTTATGAATGCCATGTCTGTGGAAGGCACTACAAACTTAAGAAAAGTCTTTGGTCTCATTTAAAATTTGAATGTGGTAAAGCTCCGCAATTTAAATGTCCCATATTGGGTTGTGCGTACCGTGCGAAAACCAAAGGAAACCTAAAAGCCCACATTATTGGGAAACATAAAGAATCCGTGAAAAGTTTGATGTAATATTCTCGCATCATAATGTATTTAAGCAAATTGGTCGTAAAAAATACATAATTTTTCAGTGGGGAGACGTTTTTCTTACCATTTTGCTCAAAAAATATGGATTGTAAAGAGAAACAATTGCTTAGAAGCCAATTTGAAAAATAATATTTTCCAATTAAATTTACATCTGCATAAAAATGAAAACTGTATATATATATATATATATATATATATATATATATATATATATACAGTTTTCATATATATATATATATATATATATATATATATATATATATATATATTAGTGCAAAAATAAGTAAACCAATCCTTCAATCTTCAAAAAATTTAATAAAATAATCGTTTTCTTCCAGTTTTTGTTGATGCATATAATGCAAATTATAACAATATTAGGAGCAAAACAAAATCGACTTACCAGGAGGTCTAACTTTAACCTTTTTAGTGAATTTCGCTGTACAACTGAAAACATTAGTTAGATCTACATTTATTTAATATATGTGTTTTATGCCTTATTTTTGAATTCCCAGAATAGTAGTTCGTTATTGTAGATATCATATTTTTGACAGGTTTTTCAGTACTTATACCTGAGGGACCAATTTAGGAGATTATTTTCATCTATCTTGAATCGACATAAAGAGTTTTTGTTCATTTTACTCACACCCCTATCTCAATTTGTCATTTATAAAAAATAATTTGTTTTAATTACAAGATCTGTTGCTGATAATTATTTTAAATTACTTAATTAAAAATTTTATGTCGTTGAAATATAGAAAACATTATATTAGTTTGCATTAATCCCAAATTGAATTCTAACAGCTCCAGTTCTATTTTACAATTACTTTGAGCCAGTTAGTTGTTCTAATATATATTTCTTCCAAATTTTAGATGCCAAGAGATACCACATCTGTCAGTTTTGCTTTAGAACCTACAGGTGGCATAGAGGTTTAGTACAGCATCAAAAATATATGTGTGGCGGAAAAGAACCCCAGTTTCCATGTCCTTTTGGAGGCTGTTCATATAGAGCTAGAATTAAGGGAAACGTTCGACAGCACATAAACACAATGCATATTTTACCTAAAAAGAGATAAAAATAATTCATATTAAAAAAAAATACACACTTCATGTTATTTTTCACTGTTAAGAAAGATGTGTAATTTTAACGTAAATTACAATTGTAGCAGAAGATGTTGTACTAAATGCTGTTCATTCAGGTATTTTTTTTATTTTTTACAAGACTGTTTTTTGCTCCTGAAAAGTGCAATTTGATTACTTATTAGAAAATAAAAAGATCCCCCGGTAGATACAGAATTTGTATTGATGATAGGTGTTAGTTATGTTAACTCCTAATAATATTATTTTCGCTAGCATCTAGTGATATAAATATTTCTATATTGTTAGTCCAAAGCAAAAAATAAAAGCTTAATACTGTTTTTCTTTTGCATAGATCGACCTCAATGCCAAATATGCGTTGGGAGTGCGGCAAAGAACCCCAGTTTGCATGTACCATTTGTGATTATAAGAACTATTACAGACAAAATGTAACTTCTCATTTAAAAAAAGACGTAACAAATCGTCTTAGTCAAAAATAAGATTAAGTCAAATGATTTAATTATTTATAATAAATTGAAAGAATCCTTTGACAAAGACATTTTGACCATTAATAAATTATTACATATTTTTCATCGGTACAGCTTTTCATGTTGGTTATTTTGAACATACCTCTCATCTTAATCAAGGGAATGTATAATAATGCACCGAGTCAAAAAAGTGTGCTTAGATATTAACAAAATGAAATACAGCCATGTAGTATACTGATTTTATTATATATATTTTTACGGTAAGTACAGCTGATTTATAGTAAATAATTTTATTAGGATTGTTCCCTTATGCTCAATATTATTTAATATTTTTAGATTTATCTGGACGACACCAGTGTCCAAAATGCTTAAAAACCTATAAGTTTAAAAACGGATTGAATCAGCACATGCGATGGGAATGTGGAAAGCTGCCGCAATTTGCATGTAACTTTTGCGACTATCGAAGTTGTTTTAGACAAAACATTAAGGCCCATTTAAAAAGGAGACATAGAGATATTGAGGAGAGCATACTGAAATTAGCGTTAAGTGAAGTGTCCACCATACCAGAAAAATAAATAAATATTTTATATATTAAGAGCGATTGAGTTGTTGAAAAACGTACCATGATATTTTATAGAAATGGGAAACAAGGCAACGATAAAAAATAATTGAAAAATCAACAAAATTTAGTTTTTGTGTTAGTCAGTCGCCCTAATTTGATATAAATTTTAATTGATCTCAAAAGTGTAGTGTTTTCATGAACCTACATAATTTATATTGTTCTTAAAATTTATGATAGGATATTTAGCTTAGATATCTCTTTAATGTTAATAATAACCGAAAATAAATAAAAATTGCTCAGCAGAATTATTGTTCAGGGTAGTTTCTCATTAACTTAAGTATTTTACTCATTTTCAAATCAATTTTAATAAAATATTATGTGTTAAGAAAATATCGGCGCAGTGTATTTTGTCAAATAAACTGTAAATCTCTTATCGGAAGTATTTTTTTATCCTACATTAGAGTATGTTTATTAAAAGTCTTACTTTTAACTTTAGTAACTTAATTTCTCGTCACAAATGTAGCAAAGAATCACTCATTGTTCACTGTGGTCATTTTAGACGTTTTTAGTTTTTAGTAATGACGATATTTTTATTTCAGTCTTGCAACGTCATGAATGCTCCTCGTGTGGAAAAACGTACAAGAATAAAAGTGGGCTTTATCAACATGCTAAACATGAATGTGGAAAAGAACCTGCTTTCATTTGTGAATTATGTGACTATAAAAGCTTTTATAAGCATACTTTAAAAAAACATATGATTCTTAGACATTCTCAGGTACCTAAGAAATTCAGAGTTTAGATTATAGCCCAATTTCTACTAGAAGTGGGAGTTAATGAAAAATAAGACCTTTTGTTTATTCTGTATCTTGCTTCTTTCTGATTTTGTACACATCAAGTGACTGGTAATATAAGAGTATTTTAAAAATAAGATAGTGATTTCTCTTAAGTAACACTGCCAAAAATATTCCCACTAAAAAAGAAACAATAATGCAATTTGTGATGAGAAAAATCATTTTTTTCTTGTATTAGATTTATAGGATCTAACGTTCACTTACGTGTTACGATAATGGGTTGTCGGTTAATGCAACGATTTGTATAAAACTAACATCGTTTTAAAATTGATCTATACCAAATAATAATTTTAAATTTATATTTTAGAGCGACCGTATGGTTGTGATTCTTGTGATGCACGGTTTTCCACTAGAAAAGGTTTAAGGCAACATCAGCGTGATTTTTGTGGCAAGGAAGCATCTATCTCATGTCTCTTTCCCTATTGCTCTTATAGAAGTAAAACGAAAGGCTGTATGAAAAAACATCTGAAAGCTAAACACAAATTTGAGAGTACTGATGCACAATATTAAAGGGAAAATAAATGATGATTAATATATTTTAATTATTTTTTTACCGTATTATGACGAGTTAAATGACGGCTATTGGTAGTTATGATCTTTCTAGATATGTCTGTGGAAGATTCCTTTTGGAAATATCGAGAATTGTAGAAGGTGAAGTTAAAGATTTAAAGTCAAGGTTCCCCCCTTTCTTTTGGCCTTTAAATTCATGGGTTTGCTATTACGTTGGTTTGTAGATGGGGTAGGTGATGGCATAATTGCTTCTGGATCTTTATAGTCGGGATTTGATGATTGTACCTTGTCCCATCTTTTATGTCGGTATGTAAACATTGAACAGCTTTGGTTATACGTGTTTTGGAAACATCAATTCAGTATAATTTTAACCATGAATCGCTTTACACCGAAACAACGCAGCGGAATAGTGACAATGTAGATTGAAAATAGTCGTTCAGTTGTGTTAACTCAACGTGCATATCATCGAAAATGTCGTGACCAACAAGCACCGTCTGACAACATTATATCCGTCGTTTAGTTTCGAATTTTGTTGAGTACGGGACAGTGAGAGATCGTCAACATACCGCTCATCAACGACCAAGACGTTCCAATGAACTGGTTGAAGCGGTCAGAGAGAGCGTTGCCCAGAAACCAGTGTCGTATCGTCACCGCGATTAGCATTTTGGCATCAGTGGAACCACTTTGCGGCGCATTTTGAAGGATGATTTGCATTTGTTTATATATGTAAACTGCAGGTAACACAAAGAATATTGCCTACAGACCGTCCACGTCACTTGAAATACGGCCAAACAGTCGCTCGAATGGTTGACACTGAACCTGATTTTTGGAAGCAAATTTTGATGACCGACGAGGTCCATTTCATACTCTTTGGCGGCATTAATAAGCACAATTGCCGCATTTGGGGGACGGAGAATCCACATGAGATCCACGAAACGCCATTGCATGACCGAAAAGTGACTGTTTGGGCCAGCGTTTGCGCCAAATCCATCATTGGGCCATTTTTTTTTCAAAGAAAACAAAACAGTCGATGGAAATCGATATCGGTGGATGTTGGCTCATTATGTCTGCCCACAAATGCGTGAAAAGGTCTTGATGGTTACTGGTTTCAACAAGACGGTGCGCCATGCCACACAGCAAATCAAACAGTTCGGTTTCTGCAACGGAAATTTCCTGGACGTCTGATGTCAAAAAGAGGCGACATTGACTGGCCACCCAGATCTCCAGATTTGACCACTCCGGACTTCTTTTTGTGGGGTTATTTAGAAAGCAAAATATACACCAGCAAGCTTCAGACGATTGAAGAGCTTAAGGCAAACATTCGTGCTTAAATCACCGCTCTACCACCCGAGATGCTTGAAAAGGTAATAGAAAACACAGCACATTTTGCTTTGGCCAATAAAGGGTGCCACTTGATCGATTTAGTTTTAAAAAACTAGTCCCTATTAATTGTAAAAGACCAAATTTAATAAAAATACCTCATATATTTATATCAGTTTTTTTTTCAAAGTTATTTAATGTTTACATATCGACATAAAAGATGGTGCACCCTGTATATGGGTGGTTTGTTCGTATTGGTGGATACGATATCACTATAAATGATATGTTAATTTTAATGAAGAAAAACTAAATTTGTTTGCATTGTATTCTATTATTTATATATATTTATATATTATATTTATTCGTTGAAAGTTAAAAAAATAGGATTAAATGTTAATTTTTTTTTGATAGCGTTATTCTTTCTGAAATTTGATTTTTTCATTTTAAATTAGTCAGATTAGAGTTATCATGTCCACCGTCATGCGTCACGCTACAGAGTGGTATATTTGTGACTCTTTTTTGTACGAAATTTTGCTGAAAATTCACGTTTTCATGGATGTTGATGAGTTTCTTTCTAAAGACTCACGAATAGATATAATTTCGCGCATTGATGTGTAAATAATTATATAAGATCAATCTAACCTAAAAACAGTCGTTCATTGAGATTTCATTCTCGTATAATTGGATATGATCATATGAAATGAATCTAACTTAATAATGACTACGAGGCATGTCCAGAAAGTAAGGGTACTGAGGCTCTCAGGGTCGCAGAGATTTTTTTTCGACATGTTGGCTACACCGCTGTGTAACCTGACTTCTCATCTCCACAAAGAAACCGGTTCAAGGTCAGTGCATTGAGAACTCTCAACGCGATAGCATGTTTCGTGAAAAATGTCGATCCAATCTCCCGCCAAGTGCGAAATGCGCACCATCATCCGCTATCTCGTTTGGAAGGGAAAAGCTCCTGTTGAGGTTTATAGTGAGGTGAAAACTGCATATGGTGATACAACTGTGAATCGTACGAGTGTGTACAAGTGGTGTCACGAGTTCAAAAATGGTTGTACATTTGTGCATGACGATCAGAGGAGCGGAAGACCTTCAATTGTGACTGACGAAATTGTGGAATAAATCGAAAATGCACTCCGTGACGATCGCAGATTGAGTGTGGGTGAACTTTCTGCGAGGTTTCCACAAATCTTCAGATCTCTACTACACGAAACCGTCACAGAAACCGTCGAATATCGTAAACTGTGAGGTTGGTCCCAAAACAGCTGACAGACCAACACAAATTGAATCGAGTGGATGCTGGGAAAGAGATTTTGAGACGCTACAAACTCCATGAAGATGAATTTCCCTGCTCCATTGTTATTGGAGATGAAACTTGGGTTGCCACTCTTCACCCTCCGACAAAAAGTTTTAAACTACGATTTCAGCCAAGAAATTCATGGCATGCGTGTTTTGGGACTGTCAAAGCATAATTTTGATTGAATATTTGTCTCAAGGGGAGATCATCAACTCTGCAACATACTGTGAGACCCGGAGGGCGATTAGAACAAGAGTAGAGGTACGCTGACAAAGGGAGTCTGCCTGCTGCACGACAATGCCAGACCACACACGCTAACGCCACGAAGGAACTGTTCGCCTCGTTTAAATGGGATGTCCTGGATCATCCCGCGCATTTCCCTGACCTGGCATCTTTAGATTACTATCTCTTCACCTCCCTGAAGCTACACATGGGTGGAAAAAGGTTTTCAACCGACGAGGAAGTGAAGGGGGTGATGGAGAAGTGGACAAAGGGGTTGGCGGGAAACTATTTCGAGTAAGGCATCAAAAAGTTGATACCCCGCTTCATCACCTGCATTGACAGGACTGGCGACTATATCGAAAAGTAACTTACATATGTACTAATGTAACCATATATTTTTTTTTTCAATAAGAATTTTTGTAGCCTACAAAAATTCGGTACACTTACTTTCTGGACATGTCTCGTAGTTCAGTATACCACCATCATCACTCAAGATTTTGAATTACCAAAGGGGTATTACGTATAAGCAAATAACAATAATTTCGATAAAGTTCGAGAAGAAAATGGTAGAATATCGGGGCGTATTAACACTAATGTACAGATTGTGCATGACCTGCCTTTTTTTACCAGACTCTTTAATTAGTGCGCTTCAAATCAAGGAAATGCCACTAGAAGCAAAAATTGTTTCGATTTACAAAGCTCCACAACGGATACACTTTTTTTTATTATCGATTAATGATATTTGCATTTATATTAAATACGTTAGTTCCTCTTACTTATGACAATATAATTTGTTTTTTATTAATAAACAAAAGTATGAATGCATATCCTGAAAAAGTTCCCGGTTTAACCGGGTATACGCGGGAAATAAAAAATCGATAGTTTGACAAAGATTTAATCCGTGGCTAAACCATACGGACCCCAATGAATCAAAGTTGTTTCAATCATTGTTGCTGAGAATGAATTAAAATTATTGCTGGAAAGCAAATTTATTAAATCTTGGAGGGGAGCTCCTGGAATGAGGTGTGGTACAGAATATTACAGCTGGACATTGTCATCTGCAAGGCCATTTTCGTAAGACTGGCATCATGGATGGCTCGGTGTGCAGATGAAGTTAAGTATGTCCTCAGAGAATGCCCTGCGCTTAGTGGACTAAGGCAGATACATTTTGGAGATATAATATTATCACCTGAAGCCATCAGTTAACGAGGCTACTTGGATTCGCCAAGACAATCGGTCTCAAAAGTCTTAAGACCATGGCGGGATTTTATTGACTCAACCTAACCTCGGCATCGAAGATCAAGTATCACCTCTTTTTGAAAGCGTTTTATCAAAATTGAAAGATTGATTTGATCGCAAACCATTCTGCATTGTAATATTTTTGTTGCTAATAGTGCTTATTTTAGAGTTAGCTTAATCTCTCACGATTGTCTTCTTCTTCTAAAGGTGCCTATCTTCTTATGATATTGGCGACCATGTTGGCCCATCTTATCCTATTCACTGCAGCTCGGAATTGGTGAGTTGATGTTAGGCCAGTCCATTTTCTAAGATTGGCCAGGATATACGACTGCACCCAGGGCCTCGTTTGCCCTCAATCTTGCCCTGTAATATTAATTGTAGAAGTAGATTTTTATCATTAAGCATAATGTGGCCAAAGTAAGCCAGTTTTCTGTTCTTTGCAGTAGTAATAATTTCCTTTTCCTTTCTGAGCCTCTCGAAAATTTTAATGTTATTTGTATGGTGTGTGTATGAGACCCGTAACATGCTTCGGTAGCACCCCATTGCGAATGCCTCCAAGCGTTTGGCGGCAGCTTCAGTAAGACTCAAGCTTTCAACTCCGTATAGGAGAACACTGAAGACGTTGCATCTAAGAATTCCGATGCGTATATTGATATTCAGAGAGAGGTTACAAAGTACTCTCTTAAGGCGGGTTAAAGCGCTTTTGGCTTTTTCAATACGAGTTCTTATTTCGTAACTGTGATCCCATGTATCTATCACTGATATTGCAAACCAAATTGCATATTTTCTCCACTCTCTCCAAAGGTGCATCGTTTACTGTAAATTGGGCATTATGTTGGTGTTCTTGCTAAAACCATTATTTCAGTCATTTCATAATTTATTTTTACTCCGTATTCGTTGCATGCTTCTACAACATTATTCATAACTCCATGGAGACTCTCCGCACTGTCTGCCAGTAGCACCGTGTCATATGCATATCCAATATTATTGATAAGTTGACCATTTACCACAATACCGGCTTTTGATTCATCCAAGGCTCTTCTAAAGATATTCAATTAAACAATGCCGGTGACAATATGCATCCCTGTCGAACCCCCTTTCTGACTACAAAATTATCGGACAGTTCGTTGTCGAGGCGCACTATTGCTTTTGTCTCTGCAGTAACCCTCAAAAGTGGAAAGTATATCAAAAAGAGTTTAATCTAATCAAAACCCATAAAGGATCTGGTTATCAGGTGAATTAAGCACGAAAAGCCATGAATTATGAACCGTTTTCGTGTCATAAGTATAAGTAAAATAACGGAATCATTGGCAAACGTAGTGTTGAATTATTCAATCGTTAAAAGTAGTGTCCTTGTGAATATCAAGCCATAAAAGTGCAACAAGGCTTTCTAGCGTACAAGTTTGTTGTATTAGGGTATAAATATGAGTGACGCCATCCCCCTTTGAATTTTACCTACTTTGATTGATGTCGAGCTCCTTCTGCAGCCGGCGGCAAAGAAGATAATAAAAAGGTCAGTATATTTCTATTGTTCGCGAGCAGCGCGACCGGTTTTTGGTGTGAATTTCAATGTTTTTTTTTATTTTGTCGGACGGCATTATGGCATGCTTTTTTAATTTTTTTTTTGTAGCGAGACCGATGACACGAGAAATATGATGAAATTGGCTCGACATCAATCGAAGTCCGTAAAATTCAAAGGAGGCTCGTCACGAGCGCGGCTAACTATATATATAATACTTCAATTTATATTACATAACGATGATATGTATATGTTAATCGAAATGTCGCATAGCTTAGAAAAAGGAAACCCAAGTCAGAGAAGTGTCTTCTGTTCTATTTTATGTTGTTTTATTTGCATTTTAAATATGTGTATCTACAGTTTTTTCAAACCGATATTTGTGACGTGGCAACTGGGTGCGTGTTAAGACTTTTAAGACATTTAACAGCACGTTCAAACCAGTAAAGATACCTGTTTCCATTTGTATGTAATCGTTACAGCTTGAATCATTCAAAATTTCAAAGTCAGAATTACAAATCTACCCATAATCGAAACCTTTTTTAAAATTTTAGAACATAACTTTGTTTGCCACTGTGGTAAAGCTTATAAGTATTCTACTGGACTGTACGAACACCAAAAATATTCCTGCGGCAAAGAAAAACAATTTCACTGCCCGGACTGCCCCTATCAAGCAAGATGGAAGTCAAATTTCAAGGTTCATCTTAAACGATGTCATGAAAATACTTTTTTAAGAATGTTTAAATAAATGTTTATTGAAGTTTTATCTTTATTTATTTCTTTATTATATTATTAAAACTATTAAGATTAAGTTTTTAATGATGTAAAGAGTATGGAGGGAGTGTTCTCAACGTGAAATTTTGGACTCCATTTTTTACATACTCAAATTTCTGCAATACTGCAACAGTGCTGACAAGTGAATGTCCCTTTATCCATATTAATTTTTTAAAGACTAGTTTAGTTTAAGTGAAATTGATTTAAATATTAAATTGGTATACACAATCTTTAGAGTCAAAATAGATAAAAATTAATGCTCAATTTTATCATCGGTGATCCAAAATGAATTTTGAAAGAAAAGATTGAGTTTAGACCATGTCAATCTTCTGTTATCACACATAATGAATCTTCATTGTTACCTGAAGCAGAAAAGCTAATTTACACACTAAAAGGAGATGGATTCGACAGTAGCCACTTTTATGTTGGGGATAACAAACAACAATGAGTATTTATCATTGAAAATTATTTTATTCTTTTTCAAAATATTCTCACTGTGAAGATAGCATCCCCAATGCATGATTTTTAAACTCATACAGCCTCTTTTGGTATAGGAAATCGCTAGGGGAGACACTTTTAATGCTTCCTTGGTTTAACTCCTGCGAGGGAGCTAGTGGTAGTGATCGATTTTCAATTTTTGTTATTTCTGGAATGTTCTACAGGTTGATTTTTACCTTTTTTTGCTAGTCCTGAACAAAATTTTCAAAATAGGATATTTTTAAACAAAATAATTATACAGCAAATTTTAAGAATTTACTCTAGTATTGTTAATTCAGTTTTATTCGCAAAGCTATTCAGTAATAATTTTAATAAGTGAATCAACTGCCAAAATGGTTTATACTCGTTAAGAAAGAATAGAAATGAAAGTGTGCACGAAAGGCACCATTTTTTTAAATGAAAGATATCCAAATCGTGATGTAAATCAGAGATATGTTCTTGATTTGGTGGCTATGTTTTCAAACACTGATTCGATAGACAATAAAAAAAGAAACTTCAGGTAAGAATGAAATGAAGAAGTTCATATTGAGGTTTTGGGAATATTTGTTGCAGAGCCCATCAGCACGTGACAAGGAGTAGCAGAAGAGACGAGAATGGCACACGAGGTTGTAAGAAAAGCACTAAAATTAAATAAATGCAGATACTTCACGAGGATGATTTTGATAAAAAAAATAGAGTTTTGTGAAACCATATCCAATTTTGTCATCGCCATTATCGTAGTAGTGCCTCTGATGTTAAGGGCATATAACTAACGAACCAATTTCCACCACCGTCAAAATGTTAATATGTTTCGTCCTGGCATCGGTGGTGGACTCATCAGTGGGATTCACCGATGCCATCCCCAGACATCCTTGTCATGCTTTCTACAACTTGGAACTCGTACTTAAGCCAAATTTGTCGGAGAACAACGGTGGGATGTTCTTACCACAACATGCTCCCTTAAGCCATTTGCTTGTTCTACTTTGACTGGCGTCCAAGCTGTAGAAGCACAGACCTGATAAGGGAAAAGTGGAACGGACATCCTAGGTGGTTTACCAAGTATCGGGTTAGGCTTAATCAAAGTCAACGGCGGTTTAGATCCTTGTCTGTCGCCGTCCCGGCTCGGGCGCTATGTCGTAGTAATGCCCCTGATGTTATGGGCATATAACTAACGGGCTAATTTCGACCACCGTCAGAATGTTAGGATGTTTCGTTCCGGCATCGGTGGTGGACTCATCAGTGAGATCCAGCGATGCCTTTCGCAGACATCCTTATCATGCTTTCTGTAACTTGGAACTCCTACTTAAGCCAAATTTGTCGGAGAACAACGGTGGGATGTTCTTACCACAACACCATCTTTTATTTCCTGCCGGTATTCTTGGAAATGTTATTAATGGTCCTTTATGTATTGAAGAAAACTTCACGAGCGATATGTACCTTAATATGCTTCAAGGGACTATCGATCTTCTTATAACTCTTGAGCTAGAGACTCAAATTGATGCAGCAGATAATTTGATTTTAAAAGAAGATCTATTACGTTTCCAGCAGGAGGGTGCTCCACTTATTTTTCTCCCGTCCGACCGTGGTTAAACCAGAGATTTCCAGATAGATAGATTGGCAGAAGGGATACAATTGAGTGGCCTCCAAGATCACCAGATTTCACTCTGTTAGACTTTTTTTGAGGATATTTTAATTCCGTTATTTATGAAACACAACCTGCTGATATTAATAATTGTAAGAGGCGAATTACAGCACTATGCCGATCAATGTCCTTTGAAGTTTTCCGAAATGTTAAAGAGGAGCGAAATCAACTAATAAGTATATTTGAAATGATTAATATTAAAAGTAATAAATCCCATTGCAGATAAGTTCTAATTATGCTTGTTTTCTTTGAAACTACTCGCCATTATTGGAACGAGAATTAAACGAACTTTAAAATAATTAACTTGACCCCTCCCATTATTTAAGATGAGGGTAACATTTACTCCTCCCAGGGGATTGAACTACGATGGCTGCAAATATTTTTATAGCATCCGTATGTCAAAAAGTATGTCGTCTAAAATGTCAAACTTCTCAGTGGATACGTCAGATGGCACTTTGCACTTTCCCGAAATACGGCTACTTTCATACTAAAATAACGATATTAGATATTTCTTTAAAGGATCTAAAAATGCAAGTAAACAAGAAGTATTGGTAAACAGAATAGTTTTAACTTATCTACATATGTTGAATTTAAAAAAAGGATATTTCAAAAGCTTAGTGGTTCTACAATTTTAAGACACGTATGAAAACTGAGATCTTCAAAAGCTTTTATCATTGAAACGAATTTACAAATTTTCTGTTCTTCTCAAAAAAATTTGAGTTAATTCATCTAGCACTTTTCTGATCCAACCTAATTCCTATATTATAAATAATAAAACTTTTTAGGAAGAAGATTTTCGTGCAATTTATGTGGAAAAAGCTACAAATACAAGAGGGGACTGTGGGAACATAGAAAATTTAACTGTGTGGAAGACAAAAGGTTCTCTTGTGGTCATTGTTCTTATAAATGTAATTATAAGCACAACTTGACAAGTCACATTAAACGCAAACATTCCAGGAAATATTAAGAAAAGTGTAAAACTTAAATCTTTTTGTAATTAAAAATTATTGAGTAGTAAAAATGTGTTTTAACTTTTTTTATTTTTTTCACACATCCATAGCCTCGAAATTTTTTCGTGGAAATAAGGCTGTTTAAAATCATTACACAGAGTGCCTCTAAAAGTTGATAGTTTCCGAAATACAGGGTATCAAAGTTATAATTTTTAAAACTTTTTTGTAAATACTTATCACAAGAATAGCTTGATGTGTATTTAGAGTTTTTTTTAGGATGATTATTCAAGATCTGATTAAGATTTCGATGTACACTGCAGAGGGCGCCACCATCAGAACCTCGCCTAGATCTAAAGCTTCATAACTTTTTTGTGCTTCGGTATAATCGATTTTTAACGCAATCAATTAATAAACGTTATATAATCCTCATCAGTATTAAGAATGTCTTTGCATCACCGGGACATGCTTTCATCGAGATGTTCAGCATAACTTGTGGGAAGAGCACGCCAAATCTCTCGAATTACCCATCAAATCTGCTTCATATTATGAACAGGCCTTTATGCAACCTGGTCTTTCATCATATCCCAGACGTTTTCTATGGGTTTGCCTTCTTGTAAAACGCAGTTTTCTTTATCGGGTCCAAACATCTTCTTGGTCGACTTCAAAACGCCATGTTGTGAAAACGTTCACAACGGGGTCAGTAGATATTTCCACTAATTGAATCTAATAAACAAATCTGGTCATGCCAAAACTGTCCATAACATTCACAAGAAAATGTTATTTTAAAACAGTTCTGTATTCTTTTAAACAAGTTGAAATATCATATTTTAATTTTTTATTGCTTCCAAGATTTACTAGCTCTATTTGATCCGTGCCGCAGTAAAGGCAAAACACCGGTGGAATTAAGCCGAGAGATAAACCGATACTTTCGGCATTGTCAGGAAAAATTGCGATTGGCAGTTTTAACAGCCACCGGGTGCTTTTAAGATAGAAAAGGACGTGAATACGAATTAAAAAAGAGATATCTTCTCCACATTTGAAAAGGGTCAGAAAGTACTCAGCTCTTGTAATAAGAACTCTCTCAGCTCGCGTAAAAAAGAAAAGAAATATCTCTCTCAAGTTGAAAAAGAAACCGCTCGTTGTAAATCTCTGAAAAAGAGGCACGGTGTGTGCAATTCTGTATTAGTGAAATCTCTCTCCCTCTCTCGTAGATTTGATGGAATAAAAGTAAAGTGAAATAGTATAAATGTAGTACGGTGGAGCATTATACGGTTTCAAGAGAAATACTGTAAATAACCATTTTTATAATTCTTCTTTTTTACTGTTGTTAATAAGTACCAAGAAAATCAGCTGTGGTGCTCTTTTATTTATAAATTTTGATGGTCCTTCGAAAATCATAACAAAAGAAAAACTATTATAATAACCTACGGAAAAACCTGTGTATGTCCTCCCCGTGTTAGAAGCAGGGTTCTAAGCAGCCCCTTTTAAACACACCACGTTTATAAAATTAGAGAATTTTGTCCGAATACAAATTTTGAGTAAACTGCTCTAAGCACTGAAATTCCGGCTCGGAGAAGTATCTCAAGACACTCACTTTACAGGATGTTTGATTGTGGGCTGTATGAAATCGATACTAGGCATGCTTGACACAAACTAATGCCCACAAAGTCGAAATTACCGTCAACCAATCGCGATCTTTGTTCTTGTTCGCCCAACTCAAAATTTTCTGCATGTGAGTTTACTATCAACAAATGTTGCTATTTGTTTCATGCTATATCTCGATAAATATTACTGGTACATTAAAAATCCATCTAATTTTTAATATTCCTAATTAATAGTACACTCTAACCACTGTAACAATTTTTGCGCAATGTAAAAAGCACGTAAGAACGGTAAAATTATACTTATGCATAAAATGTACAAAAGTGCAACAATTTATTTAATAGTAATTTGATTACAAAAATATATCCATTGTTCGAATTTGAAGCGTCCGAGTCACGTTTTCTTCTATGCGCTGCTGGCTGAAAGACCATCCCCTTGTATTGCTCACTTTCTGACTCCAAAACAAAAACTACTGATAAGGAAGAATGTTTACAAGGTTCCATGTGAGTGTAGTGAAAAGTATATTGGAGAAACCAAACGACCACCAAAAGTTGGAATTAAGGAACATAAAACTCATACACAAAAATGGGCAACGTCGAGATCAGGTATTGCAGAACACGCCTGGGATAAACAACACCATATAAAATGGTCTGAGGCTGCAGCAATATATATGGAACCCAACATGAAAAAAAGAAAATTTATAAAGGGTGTTTTTTTATAGAGGTATAGAAATTTTAAATGGAATAAAACAAAGATGCATTTTTTAAATTGACATGAAATTTACTTTATTCGAAAGATAACCTTCTGGCATTATAGTTTAAATATGACTTCTGGCATATGATCGCCACGGCTGGCTCGGACGTAGTCTAATCTGGAGGTCAAATTTTCGATGACTTTTTCCAACATTTATGGCCGTATATCGGCAATAACGCGGCGAATGTTGTGCTCCAAGTGATCAATCGTTTCGGGCTTATCGGCGTAGACTAGCGACTTTACATATCCCCACAGAAAATAGTCTAGCGGCGTTAAGTCGCACGATCTTGGAGGCCAATTCACGGGTCCGAAACGTGAAACTATGCGGTTACCAAACGTTTCCTTCAATAAATCAATTGTGGCATGAGCTGTGTGACATGTTGCACCGTCTTGTTGAAACCACAGCTCCTGCACATCATGGTTGTTCAATTGATGAACGAAAAAGTCAGTAATCATGGCTCTAGAGCGGTCACCATTGACTGTAACGTTCTGACCGGTATCGTTTTTAAAGAATTGATGATGATTCCACCAGCCCATAAAGCACACCAAACAGTCAGTTTTTCTGGATGTAACGGTGTCTCAAGATACACTTGAGGATTATCATCACTCCAAATACGGCAGTTCTGTTTATTGACGTATCCATTCAAACAAAAGTGAGCTTCATCGCTAAACCAAATTCGCTTATGAAAGTCGTGATCAACGGCAATCTTGTTTTGGGCCCATTCACCGAATCTACGCCTTGCTAGGTGATCGTGTGGCTTCAATTCTTGCACGAGTTGGATTTTGTAAGCACGCAAACCAAGATCTTTCCGCAAAATCTTCCATAAAGTGAATGGACACATATCCAATTCCTGTGCACGATGGCGGATAGACTGATTCGAGTCTTCCTCTACGCTACGCTCTACAGCATCAATGACTTCTTCTGTACGCACTGTACGACGTCTCTATGGATGCGTATTATCATTTAGAGTAAACGTGGTGCGAAAACGTTCCATAGTTAATCGAATTAATTGCTCTGATGGACGATTATGTTGACCGTAAAATGGACGTAGTGCGCGATACGTATTTCGAACAGAACCATGATTTTCAAAATAAATTTGCACAATTTGGAAGCGTTATTCAGGCGTCAGTCTATTCATGTTGAAATGCCAAACCAAACTAAACCTAAATCACTTGACAGCTGACAAAATGGCCGCCAGTTAAAAAAGTGTTGCCAACTTAAAGTTTTATACCTTTATAAAAAACACCCTTTAGAAGCAGCTTACATTAAAAACAATTGAGATGCCTAATCTTTGGCAACCACTACTTTGTAACATCAAATCATTGAGGTGTGTACAGTGAAGCGAAACTTTGCGCTTCAATGGACACAGTCCCTTAAGACAAAACATTCACTTTTTACTTGATAACGATTAGAGATACAACCTAATTGAAACGTTGTAAAAATAAATAAAAATAAAGGCAATGCAAATCCGACAATCACATTTTAGTCAGTCTTCACCTTATCTAGCAAAATAGCAAAACCACCTTTGAATCATTTTCTTCCTTACCAAAAGGAATTTCGAAAAAAACAATTAATTAGTTTTTAGGTAATGTTATGAACTAATCTGGATTAACTACATAAACGTATGACATAATTAACTGGGAATAATTTATCACATAATTTCGTGTTTTTCTAGGAATATTAAATGTTAGCGAATAGACTATAAATAAATAAAACAATTTATTCTTGTAGGATCTTTATTTTGTTGCGATTTTTGTGGAAAACAGTACAAATACAAGAGAGGATTGCACGAACATAGAAAATTTAGTTGCATGGAAAACAAGAAATTTCAGTGTCCTTATTGTTCTTACAGATGT
Organism: Diaprepes abbreviatus; assembly: GCA_034092305.1. NCBI lineage: Eukaryota > Metazoa > Arthropoda > Insecta > Coleoptera > Curculionidae > Diaprepes > Diaprepes abbreviatus. The sequence goes on along the minus strand of JASJET010000330.1, from coordinate 5,747,102 downwards.
AACTATAATTCGGATCTTAAAAAACATGCTCTGCGTAAACATTTGAATGAATATGTTAAGACCTTAGATCAGACTTAAAGTTTGTTATGTTAAATAATTGACTAATACATATATTTTTATATGATTAATTCAATTTTTTTATTATTATGGGGATAATGTTTCAAGGGGTTGAAAATACTGTAGATTGCGAAAAAATCTCGTCGATATGAGATTTTTCTAAACTCTCATCTAGCTAATAGCCTGTAAAGTAATTTCTCGGTTCATATCATTTTTTCTTGGTCCTTTATTGTAGGGGATAGAGGATGTTAGCTGGATTTCTCTCCCACTTTGAAAGTTACTGCTGATATAAACCTAATTTAGTTTTTAATCTCTTAGTCAGGAAGCTCAGTAGGGTTTCGTAGCCGATGACGAAACATGGCTCCTTGAAAGTTTTCTATATGTATTTTCACTCCCTAATTGTTAATAATAATTTTTTTTTTTGTAGAATAAAAAACATTTTTGCGTTCCCTGCTGATTTTTAAAGCGTTTCTTGTGATTCTTTCGTTCAACGCCTAGTTTTTGAATTAAAAATTGTTAAACATTTGAAAAATTACATTTTTTGTTGCTTTTTAATATGAAAAACTTTTGATTAAATATTTATTTTCAAATTCTGCGCCTAACAACTGATAGTTCAAATCAAGAACTACAAACTCGGACTGTTTTAAATGCTTTTTACCTCTATGAACAAATGGCATTTCATTAGTTATAATATAGGCGCCGTAAGGTGTAAAGGAAAGTGGACGTCACTCACCTGGTGCACATAATCCATTATAGCTTTCGCTGATTGTGGCATTAATACTTTAAACACGTTTTGATATATATATATATATATATATATATATATATATATATATATATATATATATATATATATATATATATATATATATATATATATATATAGTTGGTTATTTTCTTGGGAATACGGTTCATTTTATATTGAAACTACATATATAAAGTAGTCATACTTATTGTATATATATATTTTTATTTTTCAGGACGTTTCGATTCTTTCGAATCTTTTTCAACTGACGGTTTCGGCGAATGCTACAAAAATGTACATTTTTAATATTATTATATATGGAATAGGAGGTTAAAAAACTTACCATTAAGAACAGAGATTTTTGTTTTAAACAAAAATTAATTACATCATAAACCAATTATAATCACTCACTCTTTTGTGGATTCACTTTTCAAAAGTATTTTTAACAGTCCAGTTAGAAGAATGGACACTACATTTTTAACCTTATAACTGCCTTGACTTGACTGAATGTGGAACCCAGATGGTGTATGTTTTAGGTACTTTAAGTGGCGTAAAAAGTTTGGGTCTTTTAATTGAAGTGATATTTTTCTGAAAAAATATCGTGATTCAATTTAGGAGAATTGAAGGCGGAGAATTATTCTTATTTATCGTTTTATTTATTTTAGAAATTCCCTTATATTGGTTTATTTTAATATGTTGAAATAAATTTGATTTAGATTATTGATGTCTGTTTTATCGTTTACGGCGTTCGGATTTTTTTTTATTGCAATCATTTCGTAAAATTCTCGTTTTCCTTTGTTAGTTTCAGTTTTCAAGATTTTTATATTTTCATAATCAAAGGTGTGCTTGTGTTTCATTTCGTGTTTTTTTAGGGCTGTAATATTTTTTTGTCATATTTATGTCCATTTAGACGATTTTGCAGACACTGACTAGTTTGGCCGATATAATTCGATGGACAATCCTTGCAGGGTATTTGGTAGACAACATTTGATTTTCTGTTTTTTGGAATGTCACTTTTTAATTTGCTGAAATTGCTTTTAGGTAAATTATGGCCCTTATGACTAGTGGTTATATTATATTTTTTAAAAAAAGTTTGAAAGTTTTGGTATGTATGGCAAGGAAAGATATTGTTTTTTAGTTTTATTGTGTTCTAAATTTTCTGTTTTAGTGTTTCCATGTTTGTATTTTTCTAGCCTTTCTTTAAAAATTTTATTAATTAGTTTATTTGGGTAAGAGTTTGTCATAAAGACCTCTTTTGCTTTTTTGATGCAGTTGTTTCTGAATTCGGGACTACTAAGGATGATGGCTCTATCGGCTATTCCAATTATTACTGATTTTTTTTGGGCCATGTGGTGTTGGGAATTGTAGTTGAGGTAGCGACCAGACCATGTAGATTTGGTGTACCACTCAGTTAGTACTGTATTATTTTTGTGATGCAATGTCATATCTAGGAAATTTATGTGGTTATTATTTTCAAATTCTATGGTAAATTGTAATTTTTCATGATAGCTGTTAAATTTGTTTAAAATTTTTTTCTGATTATGTTTAAGGACACATTTATGGGTATATTTGTGTAGAGAGATACAACGTCTAATGAGATCAATACGTGGTTTTCTGGGATTTTAACGTTTTGTATTTTTTCTTTAAAGCTCCATGAGTCTTTAATGTAAAAATTATTTTGGCCAGTGACATTTGCTAAGATATTTTTGAGATATTTTGAGAGTGCATTAAAAGGCGATTGTATACAAGATACAATTGGTCGAAGTGGAGTTCCGGGTTTATGTAATTTAGGTAGCCCATATATGCGTGGTGGTGAAGCGTTATTTGTAATTAGGTCTTTTGCTACATTTGGTGAAATAAACTGTTTGTTTATTACATATATATATATATATATATATATATATATATATATATATATATATATATATATATATATATATATATGTTATATCGTAGGTTTTCACGGATGGTGGAATGAATAGTTTGGTTATTCCGGGTTTTAATCCGTTCGTTCAAAAAGTCGTTTTCACAACGTTTCACTAAAATCTCATTTGGCATTTTCAAGTGCGGTTCGTGTCGTTACTCATTGAGAACTTATGGTGGCCTCTGGTGAATTTTGAGTTTTGTTTAACTGGCTCGCTTTATGATTGGACGAGCGGCTTGGCAGGCTCATTCCCTCTGCGGAGTGTGATATATTTGATTATTGTATGCTGTTCTCTCCTTTATTGGTTGATTTTTGTTATTTTGTTTCTTGATTTTTTATTAATGTTTTCCATGTAGTTTGTAATAGGTAAAGCATCGTCTCGTTTATTCAGCTTTTTTGATTCCTAGGGCCTCTTTTATGACGCGTACCTTGTAGTTCTGTACTGGTGCTAATTCTTTTGCTTTTTCGAAATCGATGGTATGTCCGGTTGTTTGGTGATGTTGAAATAGAGCCGAGGTTGTCTGTTTCTGAGGCAATTTTTATGTTCTTGAATTCTTGCTGATATGCGCCTATTTGTTTGTCCTGCGATGACAATCTTCACATGGAATGCTGTAAACAGGTTTAAAAAAGGAAATTTCTTTTCTTGCTTGATTTCTGGCGTGAATGGATTCTATGGTGGATATTGTTCAGGTATACTAGGAAAACATCCAGGTGTTCTTATTCATGTGACCATATTAGAAAAATATCATCCACATAGCGTTTACAAAATTTCAGTTTTAAAGGTACCTTTTGCAGTGCCTCTTGTTCGAAATATATCATAAAAAGGTTGGCTATAACTGGTGAAAGTGAGGTTTTAGCATATATCAGAAACCCACACTTACTAGCCGATATCTCATTGCAGAATCACATCATCATCCTTCTCAAAAACAGGCAATAGTCAATACACTAGTATCAATATCTCTCCGCTAACAGAAATCGACACAAAACAAGACGAGATAAGACACATTTCAACAGCTCTAAAATGGAATAATTTCTCACAATCAGATATAAAGAAACCCATAAAAAGAACACAACATAAACCAAAGACCAAGATCAAATAAGGAACAAAGCCATAATCCTATTCATAAAAGGAATAACGGACAGAATCGGAAGAATCTTAGGAAAGCACAACATACAGCCCATATTTAAACCACAAAAAACAATAGCCAACATCCTAAGAAATCCCAAAGATAAGACCAACCTTGAAAATCATGGCGTATACAGCATTGCATGTACATAGGACAAACAAACAGGCGCATATCAGCAAGAAGTCAAAAACATAAAAATAGCATCAAAAACAAACAGGCAACCTCAGCCCTATTTCAGCATTACCAAACAACCGAACATACCATCGAAATCGAAAAAGCAAAAGAGACAGCACCAGTACAGAACTACAAGGTACGCGTCATAAGAGAGGCCCTAGAAATCTAAAAGCGGGAGAGCCAGATGGAAAAAGTTTAATAAATAAGCAAGAAACAAAACAACAAAAATCAACAATAAACGAGAGAACAGCATACAAGAATCAAATATATCGCACTCGGCAGAGGGGAGGAGCCTGCAAAGCCGCTCGTCCAATCAGAAAGCGAGCCAACACAAAACTCGAAATTCAACAGAGGCCACCATCAGTTCTCAGCGAGTAACTATATATATATATATATATATATATATATATATATATATATATATATATATTTATAATGTGTTCAAAGTATTAATGCAAAGATCAGCGAAAGCTATAATAGATTATGTGTACTAGGTGAGCGCCTTTAAGTAAACTTCCATTTTTCCCCATACATGGCGGCGCACATGTGAAACGCTATTTATTTATAGTATTAAAAAGCAATAAAAACGTTACTTGTAAATATACAGAAATCAAGAAATAAGTTTTTAGATATTGTTTTCAGCTTATTTGGAGTAACTACATAAACATAGGAAATGATTAACTGGAATAATTTATCATACAATTTTGTGCTTTTCTAGGAATGTTAAATATTGAGGAATAGTTCGTAAATAAATAAAACTATTTATTCTTGTAGGACCTCCATTTTATTGCGATTTGTGTGGAAAACAATACAAATACAAGAGAGGAGTGTTCGAACATAAAAAATTAAGATGCTTGGAAAACAAGAAATTTCGGTGTCCTCATTGCCCTTATGGATGTAATTATAATTCGGGACTTAAAACACATATTAAGAGTAAACATTTTAATGAATATATAAATACTTTAAGTCAGACTTAAAGTTTGTTATGTTAAATAATTGACTAATACATATATTTTTGTATTGTTAATTGTATTTTTTCATTATTTTAGAAATAATGTTTTGAAGGGTTGAAAATACTGTAGATTGTGAAGAAATCGTCGATACGAGATTTTTCTAAACTCCCATCTATGCTATGCTTATATTTAATAAATAAAAATGGATCTACCCTCGATATTCCTAATCAGAGCGTCAAAATACATATAAAAAAACTTTGGTGGAACCATGTTTGTTCATCGGTCACAAAAACCCACTGATCTTTCTGACTATGTAGTATTTTAAATATTTTTGCAGGTACGAAGTTCTTTTGTGATCTTTGTGGAAAACGATATACATATAAAAAAGGATTATATGAACACAAAAAATATGGGTGTATGGAAAGCAAAACGTTTCAGTGTCCTCATTGTTCCTACAGATGCAATTATAACTGCAATTTAAAAAAACACATTTCCCGCAAACATAATATGGAATTTACATAAAAATCTTATACTTAAAATTTTACTTTATGTAATATAAGGTAATATATATTTACACAGATATTTTTAAAAAATTCTTAATATATTTGGAAAAAACAATAAGCAACATATAACTGGGCGTATTTTTAAGTCCAGAAATTTATATATCTCAATATGGGCAACTTTAATTGCAGAGTTCACGCTACCATTTTAAGAGAAACAAATGGTTTGAATAGTTTTTAAACTCTCATCATTGGTATATTATTTGTTATTTGACTAATGATGTACAGGAAAGAATTGCTTCAAAGGTTAATTCATTACTGCAATATTATTTCGAGTACAACGATCAACCAGATAATTGTCCAAAGTATGAATGAGTAAGAAAGGGGTGGTGATATTAGATCATCGATGTCTAGGCCTCTATTGGCCCCTTTACATCCCACCATTTCTGCAGGTTATTCGAGACCGATCGCCTTTGCAAATCCAAGCAGCCTCGTTAGTTGAACTTGCCTAACTGCTTCCGGTAAAAAAATTGTATCTCCGAAATATCTCTGTCTCAGTCCGTTGAGTCCTGGGCACTCTCTGAGGATATGGTCAACAGTTTCATCCTCCTTCAAACACCATCGGCACGTCGGGTCGTCTTCGACACCAGTTCTATAAAGATGGCCCCTGAGGTGACAATGTCCTGTCAACAATCCCACCACAATTCGCAGCGCTTTCTTTTCCAAGGAGAAAAGCTCCTTAGTACGCAGTGTACTAGGTCCAGTTATATGTTCCTTAGCACACCTCATTCTAGCTGCTCCCCTCCACGATTCAATAAATTTGCTTTCCAGCAACGATTTTAATTCCCTTGTGCCAATAGCAATTGGGACAGGTAATATTCCTTGGGCTCCATACGGTTCAGTCGCCGAACCCAACTTTGCCAGGCGGTCTGCTTCCTCATTCCTGCGTATGCCCGAGTCACCCGGAACCCATACGAGTCTGACTGTGCAGTCTTTCCTTGTCATATCATTTAGTACATCCTTGCACTCAGACACCAGTCGCGAAGTTACAACACTGGACGTCAGTACCAATATCGTAGCCTGACTGTCTGAGTATATATTTATTACTCTATACCTGTCTATGTCCCTCTCACAGAGATGGACCCATTGCAGAATAGCCTAAATTTCCGCTGTGAAAATTGTCGCACATTGTCCGAGCGGGTAGTACTCTCTGACTCCTGCGTTCCTGCCGAATACTACGGCTCCAGCTCTTTTACCTTGTCGAGATCTATCAGTACACCAACAGGATCCATTTTTTGGAAGATTTTGATTTCCCTCCCAATCCTCTCTACTTGGCAGAAATATCTCAAGGGAGAGGTTGGGTTTTAAAAGCGGCGTCATGTAATCTGTCCGCATGGGGAGTGATGGACACCTCTCCATCGCGCTATTCCAGACTCTTGAGTATCCGCCCATTCCAATTCCAAGATGTTCCAGGCAACGAGACGATAAACAGCCCTCAGGCCTCGTTATCTATGTATAAGTGAAGAGGAGGCAGGTTCACCAAGACTTCCAGAGCCCTGGTGGGAGCAGTCTTCATCGCACTCAATATTCCCACACAAGTCATTCTCTGAACTTTGTTAAGTTGAAGAATGTGTTTGTGTTTTGTTGTACTACGTTGGAGCGGATCATCATAGTGTATATCGAAAATAACCCTTTAGGTGTCAGTCGCCATTGTCCAAAGTATACAAAATATCAAGTTTTAGCTGTGAAAACTTAACACCTATCCAAACTTTTGTGATACAAGATTAGTGGCGACTTCGTTCCTGACTTCCTTGATAACTTCCAAAGTTGTTTGAAGCCTAAATTTGTGTCTTTATCAATTATACAACATGCTAACATTTCGTTGAAATACACAATTGTGTTCGAGAGCCACAGCTCAAAAGGTAAATTACCTCTTTGGCTCCAGAATGTCGTTATGGAGTACCTTAGGAAAAAAAATATATACAAAATACTAGGTTTTAATTTGACGTCTTTTGTGCAGTTTCGAGAGTTTGAAATATATTTACCAAAATACCTTCTATTTAGAACAATCTGGCGGTGAGTTTACTATAGGTTAAGTGGTTTTGGGGATAGTATTACAAATCTCAATATAATTCAGCTCCTTAGTCTCTCTCGGTCGGTTATTTCTTTAGACTGGTTTGAGATAATTAATTTTCTTTTATCAGCCTAAAAAAGATTAGAATTTTCCTTACATAATGTTTTAAAGATTCTTTAGGTTTCTATATTTTTTTTTGTATTTGCAGGCTATAATTTTGTGTGCAGTACATGTGACCGTCGCTATAAAAATCAACACGCCCTTCGGAATCATATTTACTTCGGGTGTCCGAATGTTGCTGAAAAGAAGCATCCTTGTCCCATGTGCGACTACAGAGGGCGCCAGAAAGTTCACGTCAGAAGTCACATGAGACGAATTCATCACGTGAATAATTATGAAGGAGTTAAAAGCATATCGTCGATTGAAGAGTTTGTAGATTGAGACTAAATTCGACATTTTTGAAAATAAAATCTTTGTTGACTTGGTTTGTTAACTTTTTAAAACCCTAATACTGTATTTCCGTATTTATTTTCATGAAAATTTTATTTAGTGCGTGGAGAGAGAAAATTTTATTAAAAGCCATAAACAAAGCGAATTCTCAGCAAAACACGGCAGTTGTTTAAAATGTTTACAACAAAAACTATCTCCAAATATGACAATAACTGCTGTATATTATTAAACAGCTGATAATTGATTTCGAACTATTGTATCCGTTAATACAATGGCAAAACATTTTTTGTAATATTCCTGTAAAGATATATTTTTACAGGAATCATCAATGTCAAATCTTGAAAATACTTTTAATTTTCTTACTCTCATTGTATAGTATAACGAAAAGTTTTCCAACTGCATTTATCTGTAATTCTAGCCTAACTCCTGAAACTATTGAATACATTTTCATTAATAACTAGGTTTTTTGTTAAGAAATATTTTGTCATATTTTCAGCTATACGTTTTTAAAATACACATAAAACGATATTTATTCAGCAATATTTATTTTGTTTCCCCTTTGGTGACGATAAATACATGGCAACTTTTTTTCCAGTCTTTATACGCCCACGCTTATGCTCTATGTGTTTACTCCGCGAATTTATTTTTCTCTCAATGGCAACTTCAGCTGCCATATCCGACAAATGTGAGTGATTATGGAATGATAATAGTTCAGTTTTACGGCAAAACATCACGAACAAAGAATGAAATATAACTTGAGGAATTATCGTAAGAAGTTAGTAGAATACTTGATCGTGGGAAAAACTTTCGACCTTAAAAAAATCGGCATTTTATGATGTATCGATAGCACAGTAGTTGAGACCTTTTTGTCACATTTTTTAGTAGGTAGGTAGGCAGGTAAGAGGTAGTTAAACAGTTAACAGCTAAATAAGTGGATTAAAAGTGGGTAGATAGGCAGGTAATAGGTTGCCAGATCCACGTGGGTGGTCTATGCTATCCATGTTAAAGGATGTTATCTAAACATTAAGGATGATGTGACAGCATTATTATTTTCCCACGGTCGCAAGTTTTTTCCCACGCCCAAGTGCCCCATTGCCTACTGTCATGTTGCAAGTGCTAACAGCCGTGCCACTCTCATCTCCGATAATAATGCGTTTCAAGAAGTTTGAGTGGCAGGTTGCATTGGAAATCATCTCAAAGCACATACATATTCGATATTTTCGACATAAATCGAGAAATGTTTCATGCCCAAATTTTTGACCACTGAACAATTTGATCATTGGCAGTTGATCTTAAAGGCTGACGTCGTAGTTAGAATGCATTATGCCATTCAAAAATTCTTTTACGCGACATATAATTCTACGAATAGTCCCACAATAACTGTTTTTACAAGAACCTCTTTGTAAACATAATAAGTACATAGCTACTCTGACACAATAATGTCATTTTTGTTTTACTGCTAGCTCAGTAATATGAGCTTGTTTTATACAGTGTTGTCGCATCTAGAACGGCCCAATGTAAGTTATATTTTAAAATTTTATATTACTTTCTTACAGTTTTAATGTAAAATTGGAAATGTTTCAAAAATTTATAAATTAAAGTATAATGTATGTTCTTCCCTTAAGTAGTTGTGCTTATTTTAAAAAAATAACCGATTTAACATATCTCAGTAGAGGCGTAACAACCTACGGATAAAACTAAATGTTTTTCTATTGTCTTGTTCAAGGCATTTGCTTTATCTTAATAACTTTTAGGTACATCTTGTGGTGATGGGACAAATTAAATATTATGAACATTATTTTAACCCCCGCTTTTTGTTTTTAAATCTTTTTTAGTTACTCAGAATCGCAGTAAATTGACGTGTAAAATATGTGGACAGATGTTCAATACCAGATCCGCTGTTTATCTGCACACAAAGTACAAATGTCAGAAGGACCCAACTTTTTTCTGCCATCCCTGTGGGCTTCAATTCCATTTTAAAAGTAGTTATGTTCGGCATATCGGAAGGAAACACAGTTTGAAGCATGTTTAATTGTTAATTTTTAATTTTAAGTTTCGCAGATTGGAATTATTTTTACAAAGTTGTTGTCAAGAGGCCCAAACAAAGATTATGTTTAATTAACTTTGTTATGCATCTCTTGTTTTAGTTGTTTTATACAAATGTCGTTTTTAAAGGTGATAAAAATGAAGTAATTTATTTATGAATTATAGTTAAATTTTTATCTAATTTTGGGGCTATTTTTGTTGCAGGTCATAGAAAATTATAAATCACTAGACCAAATAAAAGTTTAAAATTTAATTATTTACAAAATTAATTGTTTGTGATGTTAAAAACAGCATTAAGAATTTCTTAATATAAAAATGAGCTAGCAACAATAGTTAATTAGTGAGAAATGATGGGGGCTTTGTGTAAACAATACTCAAAATTTAATTAACACTATTTCGAAGTTTATATTGTATAATGGAAATTTTCTGGGGCTTTGTAACAACGTTTATTTTCATTATTATTGAATCGACAGCCATCCCTGTGCCTTCCAGTTCCATTCTAAAGGTTGCTGCTTCTTTAAATATGCTTAACTGTTAATTTCTTTCCCATACGAATTGTTTTTATAATGTTGTAAAAATGTCTATTCAAAAATTTTAATTTATTTATTTTCCTACGTTTTCTCATTTTAGTACTTTATTGCTTATTTGACAAAAATTAATTAATTTATGTCAGAATTGTATGTAGTGAAGTCCATGTATTCTTAGCCATATATAGTAAAAATCATCTAATGCTAAAATTCTCATATATATAAAATAGATACAAGTTTCAACAAGTCTAAAGATCCAATGTATTTTTTAAGTGGTATAGAGGCTTTAATTAAATGTCAAAAATAAATAGGATTACAGGAAGACCATATTGAAAAACAATATATTCTTCATATTTCAGTCCTTTTTTTATGTTGGGCGTAGAAGACATGGACCACACTACCTACTTCAATCGTTACACAATTTTGAAAGTCAATTTCGCTGAAGGTCATCAGAAATTACTAGACCGAATAAATTGTCTCAATTTAAATTGGTGTTACAAAAATTGTATAATATAAAATAAGGTTACAACAACAACAATCAAAAGACAAATAAAAATAAAATGTTAATACAGTTTAAGAAGAAAAATTGACTGGGTTTCTTCAGAGAAATTTTCAGTGCTATTGCAAAAATATGTATTTTAATTATTATTAAGTCGATTTTTTGATGTACAATGCTAATAACAATATTTATATTTTGTTATTGAAATTACTCCTCTCTTTGGAGATACAATATTAATAAATATGTAATAATATTTGACTTATCTTTCTTTGACAGTTGACAGAATTGTTTTAACGTCTTTGGAAGCACTCGTTTTAAAGAGAGGAAGTGTATTTTGAATGAAATCAGTAAGTCCAGCGACTTTAAAGTAGATGGGTTAATTAAGCTCGTGTCTATTTTCTTTGAAATTATATATATATATATATATATATATATATATATATATATATTTCTAAAAAACGATTATATAATATGTAATACGGCGTCCGGCAGTAGGTGATTTTTGTTACACTATAGTAATGGAAATATTATTTTAAAAAATCCTATATGTTCGGAAAATAATAGTTATTTAATGCAGTTTTTGACAGTATAATTATTTTTTAAATGTGACAGATTTTAAATGTTTATATTTTATACTTTTCTCTATGTGTTTCGGACGTGGTTCATAACTTTACATCGAGTGGACTCGTTGCTCCATCTCGTTAGAACCAAATTTCGTTATTGTTGACACCCAAATGTCGTAATTCTGCAGTGAACGTTTCTAGCACTGGCAAAGAGCGCTCCAAAGGATGCCACACCGCACCAATCACTAATCTTTTCGGCATGTCATGGTGAACCGTTCAAACGAAACTATTAAAACTTCAGTATACAGAAAGCCAACACATACTGGACAATATCTTAATCATAGTTCTAATCATTCTGTTGTAACAAAACGAGGAATTATACGCAACCTCTATAATCGCGCTATATCTAAACTAATTGACGATGTTATAAATAATTTTAGAACAACGAACACTGGACAGCAAGAATCACATTCCTTCTTCACAATTCCGTACATTAAGGGAACGTCGGAGAAAATAAGACGAATTGCCGGTAGTTATAATATAAAAACAACCTTTAAATCAGGAAATACCCTAAGAGCTCATTTAACAAAAACAAAACCTAAAACTACCGATAAGAAAGAATGTGTTTACAAAGTTCTATGCGAGTGTGGTGAAATGTATATTGGAGAAACCAAACGACCACTAGAAGTTAGAATTAAGGAACATAAAACTCATACACAAAAAGGGGAAATGCCGAGATCAGGTATTGCAGAACACTCCTGGGATAAACAACACCATATAAAATGGTCTGAGGCTGCGGCAATATATATGGAACCCAATATGAAAAAAAGAAAATTTATAGAAGCAGCTTAGATTAAAAACAATAATGGAATCTTCAGTAAACCGAGTGTTGAGATACCTAATCTTTGGCAACCACTACTTTGTATCATCAAATTATTGAGGTGTGTACAGTGAAGCGAAACATTGCGCTTCAATGGACACAGTCCCTATATAAGCTCGTAGTCTTAAGACAAAACATTCAGTTTATACTTGATAACGATTAGAGATACAACCTAATCGAAACGTCGTAAAAATAAAAATAAATAAAAATAAAGACAATGCAAGACCGACCACATTTTAGTCAATGTTAAGGTTGTTCATGTAACTGCATAGGTTATTTTGCACACCAATATCTGAAGTTCTGTGTATTAACACAACCCGATATGTGGAAGTGGGCTTCGTCCGACATGATTATGATTACATCTGCTTTGTCGTTCAACAATCTTACAAATTCTCTACAAAATATAAGTTTGTCACGTGCATCTCGTGGAGAAAGTTGATGAACTATCTGAATTTTCAATGGGTGAAACTTCAGATCATCATGTAAATAAAATACCCTTTCGATATTTTCAGGCGTCTGCACAGTACGTAAAAAAATCAACGGTGACAAACATGTTCCACTTATTAAACCATCGCAAAATGATGTTTCGCGATAGAATGCGACACCGTCTTGGGATATTAAACTGAGCCCAAAATGTAAGTCGTCACGGCGAACATACGATGATTCACTGGCCAATTCTCCATGGCTACTAAATTCATAGTACATACAGGCAGGCAAAGTTCTCCCACCCATTTCTGTGTCATAGAGTGGCGCCCATGCCGTTAATTCACCGTTGCAATTTAAACTTTGTTATCTAATATTTCGAGAGGTCGTCGCGTGGAACTTATACTAGAAATAATGAGCGGTAGCTCTATAATATGTGCTGGACGCGCAGAAGTTACGTCAACAGATCAAATCATAAAGAATGTGTTACTGGCTACGACGTACGGTATTAGATCAGGATAAAGATTAATAAAGATAAAATAAACTTCATAGATGTCTTATGATCTATCTGGTCCACGTGGTTTAAGTAGTGCTACTGAATCATATTCATATAGTTGTGAGAGTATATAGTCAGCGTCAGGAGTTCAGGAGAGAAGTAAGGGGTGTGTTGTACGATAGAGCACTGAATCATACGTATTACTTTTGGCTACGGTTACATCTGTTCGTCCATCTTAACAATATTTACACCTATAGATGTGGCTGTTAACACAGATTTTGTTGTTTAACAACGAAAATCTAATAAAAAGGAATGTTTCGTTTCTTCTCGAAAAATTTTCAAGATAATCTTCCCAAAAAAGTACAGTATCTTTATTTCTCGAATGTAACTAACTATTTTGGAAATAATGTAGACATATGTAGATACCTTTACCAAGGTGTACAGGTATTTTTAATTACTTTATTATCATAGGAAAATTTTTTGATTAGATGCATGCATTTCTGTAATTCTTTGCTCAAATTTTTTTATTGTTTTTAATCCATTTCCTACATACAGCTCATTTTTGTATTCATCAGGAAATTTTTATCATTATTTGAAAATTTTTCACTTTTCTATTGATAATTTTAAATGTTATCGTTGTTCTTTTAAAATTAGTTTTGTGATTAACAATTTGGTAATGGTAAATTTTGTAAAAAAGCAATTATTATATGAAGTAAGTAAATTTTTAAAAATCTCAGTAGATACTAAAGTTTTTCATTTTTAGTCGTGGAAGGTGCTTACGTTTGCAGTAAATGCGGAAAAACCTATCGACATGACAGTTCATTGTATAGACACAAACGATTCGAGTGTAGCATAGTAGGAAGGCCTTTTCCATGTCAGATTTGCAGCAAGTATTTTAAAAGGAAGGATCATTTAATTCGCCACAGTCTGTTTATACATGGAATTAAGATAATGAACTAGCAGTTCTATTCGTTATTTAATAATATTCATTAATATATATGGCTTTGATATGAAGTCACACATATACATCTGATTATACTTCATGAAAAGAAAGGTTGTCTTATTAGGTTTGGTACAAACTCCTACATACATAATTTCATAGCTTTAAAAGTTAGTGAAAAACTAGCTAGTCTAGCTGTAAGTTTTGTCTCTAATCAAAAGGTATCGAATTTAAATAGGAAGTAAATTTTAAAAAAAAGTTTTATGTATTTTATCGATATATTACCCATAACAAATAAATATAAAAACTTATCAAAGTATCCCCCTAAAGCGTCTATGTATTTTACAAATAGCATGATACAGGGTGTCTGTATCATGCTATTTGTAAATGTACAATGCAGAGGGCGCCATTTGACATTCTTCATCCAAAAAATTTTACCTAATAAGTGTCGCTTTGAGAAACCGTTTCTAAAATAATCAAATTTAAATGTTTTGTTACGTATTTGGACACGTGGTAGCCCTCTTTCACACTTTATCCAGGCTTAGGACTGGTCCTAGAAATTCAGAACATATTTTAGGGCCAATATCCAACAACAATAAAAACTTACATAGCAACAAGCTAACATTGACAACAATGTAAGAATAAATTGACTAAGAATAATAAGAATAACACATAAGGTCAATAACAAACCAAACCAGAAAAATTTTATTTATTTAATGTTTTAATTAAACTTTAAGTAAATATTCAAAAAATATGCGTTTTCATGTATAAAAAGATTAATTCTATGGAAAAATTTGAACTGCAATATTTCCATCATCTCTGCATCTAAGCATAAAGTGTTCACTGAATTTTGTAGTCGTGCCCATAGGTCTCCATAGTAATCCGTAGGGATTAAATCCAGTAAGCGGAATGGCCAGTTTGCAGAAGCATGATTTTCTTTGCTGCTTCATCGATTTTGAAAATTCTTACTTGATTGATTTCTAACATTTAATGTGAAAGTGTGGGAGTACACCGTTGTGCATGAACCAGATAATTTGTCTAGTCTTCTTCTTCTTCTTCTTCTTCTTCATCCAGCCCTTTGCGTCCACTGATGGACATAGGCCTCCCTCATGCTTGTCCATTGTGCTCTATCTTGAGCGATTTGCATCCAATTTGTTGCAACTATCTTGAGATCATCAGTCCAACGAGTAGGGGTCTTCCTCTACTTCTTTTGACTAATCTCGGCCCCCACTCGAGTAATCTCTTCGTCCACCTTCCATCACTGATTCGGGCGACATGTCCGGCCCAGTTCCATTTGAGTGTGGCAATTCAGGAAATTACATCAGTAACTTCAGGCCTTCATTTCTAACTCGGTCACGCACCGATATACCTAGCATTGACCTTTCCATCTTTCTCTGAGCTATTTGTAGCGTTTTAGAAGTTGCTATTGTCAATGTCAAAGTTTCGGCACCGTAGGTCATAACCGGTAACACACATTGGTCAAATGCTTTACGTTTTAAAGAAATTAGGATATCGCTTTTAAAGATGTCTTTAAGTTTTCCATAGGCTGCCCATGCGAGATTTACTCTTCTCCGTAACTCGCATGTTTAATTATCTCTTGTGATCTTTATTTCGTGTCCAAGGTATATGTATTTTTCCACAAGCTCCATTTCGTTGTCTCCAATATTGATATTTCCACTAGGTACCAGATTGGTCATAAATTTTATTTTTGATATATTTATTTTAAGATCCACATTGGCGCACACTAGCTGAAGTTCATGTAACATTGTATATATCTCCTTGAGATTATCGGAAAACAAAACTATGTCGTTCGCGAACCTCAAATTTGGTAATCTTTGGCCGTCTACATTCAGGCCTCTTTTTTCCCAGTTAAGTTTTTTACAGGCGTATTCTAGTACTGCAGTAAACAGTTTAGGCGATAAGGTATCACCCTGTTGGACTCCTTTGCCAATTGGGATATGATCCGTGTTTCTGTAGTTTCACCGACATAGTTGCCTTCCTGTATATATTATAAATTAATTTTGTATGTCGATAGTCAACGCGACATGCTTGTAATGCTTCCATAATTCTGTCAAGCTCTATGGAAATCCACAAAAGCCAGAACAAGTGGTCAATTGTATTCGATAGTTTTTTCTATTGCCGTTTTGATGCTTTGTAGGTGATCATTTCTTCCAAACCCAGTACGAAACCTAGCTTGCTCTATTGGTTGGTAGTCTAATACCCAGTGGAAAATCATCCAATAAATTTGACATATTTACTTGATGTTCAAGATAATTCATATCTTTTAAACGAGGTAGTAAGGTAAGAGGGCTAATAAATCTGTCTTTGGTCTCCGCCCATACTCGTTTAGTTTAAATTCATGTGAATTAGTTTTTTTGATATATCTCCGTAAGCGTTATTCTGTTGTAAAACGAGTTACTGTAAATAGTAAAATAATTATATTTAATATATAGAAATATCCTTTGGAAAGATGGATGATTAAAAATACATATTGAGAAGTCTGAGCGATTTTAAGATGTTTGGCTAAAGATGACATCACCAGACTTGGAAATTCGTTCTAACTCCCAGCAGATCTTCTTGCGAACCTCCTAAAAAGAAATCGCTACATAGTCAAAGTGTCTCATTGATTTTCCTAATAGAGCTATTGACGAATGTTAAACATTGACTGAAAGGGATCTAAAGAAATCTTCTGTTTAGAAGCTAGCAATACATTTTTCGAGGGATTTCAAGCTTTCGCAGAAATAAAAGTTTATTGATATCGAAAGGGTCTGCAAGGGAGTTCAAATTTGGGCGCATTTTGGCTATTACTACTACAAATCTAATCATCAAATCTGACAGCAATGAATACCTCTTTGTCAACACATTATGCCACAATACTCAGGCTTCTTGATTAACAAAGGAATGTGCTTGGATATTTTGAGAAGTTCTTATATTTCGTATCTTTTATGAAAGATAGACCATAAATATTTTCTCCGTTGTTCCATTTATAAGTATTTTTTTGCAGGAAAAACTTATCGCAAGACACCCATTATAGCAGATCAATGAATTTTGCACTAAATATTTTTAGGAAAAATCATTCTTTTTTTTTTATATTATTTTTGCAGTGTAGAAAAACATTCTGTTTTATTTTTGTGTCCCTTATATAGGGGATGTATTTTAAAGGGTCTTTTAGGTTACAATTTTTCAAAATAATAAATTTTCATTAATGTTTTTTTTTAATAGAAAAAAAAAGAGATATCATTTTATAATTTTACACATATATTTATTTGTACTTAGGGTATACAAAAAAAAATTTTATTGATTTTTTTATAGGTTTTTTTACCCATAACAATTTTTTTTAAAAAAACATAAAAAATGACGGCGGATGTGATTCCAGGTGACTGAATCGTCTGAAAAGAAAAAGAAAATACCAAATTAATCCTTGTTCAAGTGCCCATGGTCGGTACCGAAATTACTTTGATCGGTAACAAATTTTCCGATTTTTACCTGATTTTTCACCCTCAAATATGGATTTTTTTTTCAAATAGCCGCTATTTTGTTATTTTTTGATGAAAAAAAAATCATTCCGTTACCGACCATGGGCATTTGAACAAGGATTAATTCTGGAATCAGGTCCGCCGTCATTTTTTTAGGTTTTTTTTTTTAAAAAAGTTATTATGGATAAAAAACTCCCCTTAATTTTTTTTAAATATATGTATATATCCTGAAACAAAACCTTCACATATGTGTTTTGTTTGTATAAAAATGTTTAAGGCAGTTTTTTAACGGTTTATGTTTTTTTTTATTGTAGATATACTTTTTATTTTGTTATAAATAATAATTGTTTAATATAAATATTTTGATTTTGGCTTCAAAAACTATCAGGAAGCAACTTGAATGCCAACAAAATATTACGTTTACCAATTTTTTTATTTCTCAATTGTATGTCCCAAAATCAAATTATTTATTTAATTTAGATATATAGTATAATGTTTAGTGTATATAATGTCTTTTTAATGAACTATGTTTGTATAGATTCACAAAAAAACAAACTATTTTTTAAAAAAGCATCATTTTTATCATATCTTATGTAGCAAATAATTCAAATTCCCTGATATAAAATAAAATTTTTAACAATTAATAAGTCATTCTGTTTTTGTTAAGTGATCCAAAATAAGAAGGCAAATATATCCAATAAGTTTTTTGAAATCATTCGTAGAGGTCGTTATATCAAGGGCATTTTTTAAATTCCAGAACTTCGAATGCCACAGTATATTTTTCTATTAGTTTTTGAGTCAGTAATATTTGACAGTTTATTTAAATTAAAACATGTATATATATATATATATATATATATATATATATATATATATATATATATATATATATATATATATATATTAAAGGCTGATATGGCTGGTTCATTTTAATTCTTTCGAAATGGAAAATAAATGACGAAAGTTAAGAAAGAATGAAAACTCAAAAGTATTATGAAGATTTAAACTACCCCAAATTGATATGAGAATTTAAAAATATGCAGAAAGTGGGCTAAAAAGAGTCTATTTTGTGACTTCAAATGGACTTTTTGGTCACGTCAAGGGTTCAAATTAGGCATTTTTTTTGTTCGGAACCTGAGTTTTGAAATATATTAACTCAAAAAGAAGCCTTGAATTAACTCTAAATGTGAGCAAGTGATGTACACGCAAACACTAACATTAATAATATAATTTCCAATTATAATTTTATTTTTTAGATGATACTCTTGCGCCTGAACCAAATAGAAGAGTCTATCAGTGTGACAAATGTAGCAAAACCTACAAGCAGCATTGTTCCTTATGGCGTCATAAAAAATTCCAATGCGGGAAAGATCCATCTTTCGCTTGCCAATTTTGCAAATATGTATCTTATCAAAAATGGACACTTGTTTACCATATGTCCGCGAAACATAAATTTGTAGCACCAAAAAATTACTTCCATGAATAGCTTGGACAGAAACGTTTGTTAAAAGCAATATAGAAAAAATAAGGGTAAAATCAGTGATTTTTTAAATAGCTAAACCTGTAGTAATCTTTGTTCTGTGTAATTGTTCTTACTAAACTCCAAAACAAATAAATCCGCGTTTTAGTTTGCGCCACTCGGTTTTGTACTTTTTCATATCAATGATCAAAAAAGTAAGTAGTTTTCCATTATTTGTGTTTTTCTTTCTTGCTTGTTTAAATATTATTTTTAAAATACAATATTTTTACCGTTTTGTTTTTAGACTCATTAATCTTAAAAAAGAAGATATACCAATGTCTGGTTTGCAAGAAGATCTATAAACAGAATTGTTCGCTGTGGCGTCACAGAAAATTCGAATGTGGTAAGTCACCATCTTTTAAATGCCTGTTTTGTCCGTATGTGTCTTACCAGAAGTCGCCTCTTTTATGCCATATGTCTAGAAGACATAAGGTTTCAGTTTTTGGGACAAACTTACCCACTGGAGATTGTGCCCGGCCTATGAAATATAAGGAAGAGACGAGTCCAAGTTGAATATCATAGCGAGGATGCGAAGTAGATTTTCCAGTCTCTTTAGTTAAATAGTCTTGCCGTACTTTTTGTTTATAATAAAATAATATTTTTCAAATATATATATATATATATATATATATATATATATATATATATATATATATATGTATATATATATATATATATATATATATATATATATATATATATATATATATATATATATATATATATATATATTTAGCAATACAAGGTTTTAAGATAAAACATCAGGAATACTTGGAGTATTGATTTTAAAATAAAGGTAGTCATGTACCTGTCATTGAGACAGACCACGTAGCCTAGAACCCCGTTACCTATACTACTTGTGTCTTAAATTTATTTGAGAATCTTGTTTTTCTTCCATAAAAACTAAGAAATATAAGCTAAATTAGGTCGAAATAAGAACAAAGTGCCTAAATATAATGATTAATTGGTATTTAATTATGTTATAATGGTTTTATTTGTTACAACAAAACTACGGCTCGACTATTTTACTAATGATGCTTGGAACCAATTTTGTTTAAGAAAATATTTAATTTACCCATATTTGTGTTAGTCTCTCAAATTTGTCATGTGATACTTTCTTTTAGAACTTGTTTACTTTTTAAAATATTATATTTATTTTTTTTTGCATCTCATTCCTAGTCAGAATTAGGTATATGATTAAGATTTTCTCGAAACTGATATAGATGGCAGTACTGGTTTCAGGCATTAATCTGACTTTTTATAAGTATTTCCATGAATTTGGGGTAAATTACATTTCTGGCCGCGACACCATTTTTCCGCCCAGGTGATATGGGTACTAAAATGTACACTAACTTTTTTTTTCATGCTTTTTTTACACTAATATACGACAGATTTGAGCCTTGAATCAGCTTTATTCTTCGATTGATACGTTTCAATTGGCAAGTTTCGATTTTGCAAACACTTTCAACGTCTGTATCGTGGTTGCTCTTTAAATCGAATCATGCGCATTGAAACGTGCCTACAGAGTTTGACTAGTACAACTAAAAATCATTTTATACCAAAATTATACAAGGTGTTAGATGTAAGTATTCAAATTTGTGTTATGATCTTATAATATTAAGTTTGTAGATGACAAATGAGCAAGTACCTTAATAAATTCATTTTCAAAAAATGTTAGTTTATGACATAACCTTTCCCTAAAAATCTACGAAAAGATTCACTAAAAAAGTTAAATTTTAAACCGGATATGTTGCCATGGAAGTTTGGTCTTCTAGTTTGCAAATTTTGTGTTGTTTATGATAGTATTAAATAGGTCTCCAGGATAAGGAGGATCAATATGGAATGCTCCATCTTACGTAAAAAACTCGGAACAGTTTTCAACAATTTTGCATTCCATCAGACTTGACAAAGCTGACATCATTGCAAGCTGTGTCCGTACAGGCGTAAATTTTCTATTTTGGACTTCTATGCGGACGACAATTTATCTCTTTTTTATATTTGTTGGCTTAAAAAACACGCAGCGGTCTCAAGGGGTGCGAAATCTGCTTAAACTGCGAAAGGCCTCGGTTAGTTTGGTTGCCACTCTTTCCTTTGGGTAGTATGCTTTGTGTATCGAGTTTGATACATTTCTATTTTTATTTTATCATCGCACCATCACATGACGGTTTTATACACTATCGTTAGTGGATGTTGATCTTGTGTTATTGAGTGATCCATCGGAATATCGCTGTTCGTGCCTTGTCTATGCTGCTTTTTCAGTTTAAAAACAGTAGATAGGACACGAATGCGAGATGATTGATTGTATCGAAATCAATGGCCTGAAGAGTCTCATTTGAGGACGAAACAACGCTGTCGTCATTTTTCGGATCCGGACTTTGTCTGTTGTGTTGGAGTTCTCCGCACTTTTTAATACGAAAGTTATGTTTACTATCGCACAGCACAGAACCTAATTTTTTTCACGGATTCCTCCATGTGGCATCTTTCACGGATTCCTCCGTGTGAGATGCAATGGTACTGGATATATCCACTAATACAGGTAGACCATCGTCTCGATGGTGGTGGAATGGGATGAATTGTATTTTGTCGCAATTTATTCAAACTGTGCAACCTCTAACACGGGAAGGATATGATGGAGTGAAGTTTGCATTTACTGTTCGTAATCTATTTCATATATATATATATATATATATATATATATATATATATATATATATATATATATATATATGCACTGGTGCTTTTCCAGTTTTCTTCAGTGAAGATTTTTCCACTGATGAACAGATTGAAAAACGGAAAAACACGAGTGCATATTCCACCATCCATAAAAACCTACGTTACATTATATATATATATATATATATATATATATATATATATATATATATATATATATAGTATGACATTTTGATAGTATTTTATTAAATAGAGGAATATCAAATTGGTATTAAACTTCATTTTCTTAACTAACTTATTTTAGTTTTAGCACATTTAAATGTTTACTATCAATGTACGAATTGTGGAAAATCCTACAAACATCGAAGTTCCCTTTCAAGTCACATAAAATACGAGTGTGGTAAGAATCCATGGTTGCAATGTCAGTTCTGCACCTACGCTTCTAAAATTAAGTCAAACCTTACAAGACATGTAAGTGCCAAGCATTTTAAATGAAATATCTTGGTTATATTTGAAGCTGTGTAATTAGTTCTAGTCAGAATATGTCGAGGATCTGGCAACAATGGGTGTCGCCCAAAATCAGAGATTGAAGTCGAATCCAAAGTATGTTTTTTTTTTGTTTATTTACTGTTTATATCCACTTTTTAAAACATTTTGGAAGTAAATATGAATTTTTGTCTGTGTACCAAGATGTCATTATTGTATAATATAATGTTTAGCTTTGGCTCAACTGTTCAGTTCTTATACTAAGTAACAGTATTTAGTGTACCCTATTTGTAGTGCTGTAAATAATGCCTCTAGTGTCAAATCAGCTGAAGCTCTGCATTAATATTTTTGATATTTGTTATTTAGCAGTAATACTCGAAGTAATAAGCAGTGGTGTAAATGGGTAAAAATGTCTTATCTATCACCCATCCTTCATACGATGGTGCCATATCCTCCGAGGATTCCTTGATCAGAATTTTACAAAATCTACCTTGTCGTCTATATAAGCTATCGGTAGATTCGTATAATATATAGTCTTGTGATTTTTTTTTTACTTCATTAACCATCACATCTCCTTTATCTATAGAAGTTTCGATTTCAAATTATGTCAATGAGTTTAAATGCGATGTTACTAGCCTAATGTTGCCATATCTTAGGTTTTTACATTTAAATATAAACAATTTTCTTTAGTACCTTTTTATATTGTGATGTAGAAAGTTAAGTTAATAAAAGTCAGAATTTGTATTCGTTTTTTTTTTATATATTTTTAAAAAATTTTAAGTGGAAAATGACACTAACGAAACGATCAACATTTTGCACTTTATTTACATAATACTATTTAATTAAATTATTTTTTTTGTGTGTTTTAGATGGCAAATTTACTTGTGACCGATGCGACAAAAGATATATGCGCAAAATTTCTTTGAACGCTCATAAAAAGTATGAATGTGGACAGGAACCAAAATTTGTTTGTGACCTTTGTTCATACAAATTCAAACTTAAGGGAAACTTAAAAAAACACATTTATAGAGTTCATACTGAACATGCTACAAGTAGTGTTTTTAAATTGCTATGAGAAAAATAAAATCTATTTTGTGTCTACATTTTTTTTAATCCAACTTTTGATGTAATGTTCTCCTCAAACTTTTTAGTTTGTTTCACCAAAGTTTTTTATATGTATTTTGATCTCCTTATTATCAATATTGAAGGTGGATTCCCTCCACGAAACAAGAAAATTGTTAATATTCAAAAAATGCGAAAATGTACTGTTTTTATTGCTATAAACAATATGTATATATATATGAATATACAGAACGTAATGGGCTATTGGGTTAATATACATCCCGAAACTTTCTTTTCAAGGAAATACGAAAGGATCTCTAAAATTATTAGTATTATTTTGTATAATATTTAAATATTCCACATTTTGATACTTCTATACTAGCTTTTTTAGAAAAAGATGATTATATCACAAAATATGAAATAATCAGTTAAGTCACACATTTTGTTCTAATTTGGAATCAATGTATATGGATTTCTTGGGTCTTGTAGGAGAACTACAAGATTATGAACATAGATTAGAGACTGAAAGTCAAAATGAGCCGTTTTTATTGTTTTTAAAAAAATGTAGCATGTCTATATCAGTTACAATTCTAATTTAACTTTAGTACACCGTAACATGGCTTGCTAACTTAAATCTGGAGATGTAAAATATTGTGCAGGATCTAATTTTTATATGTTTAGCGACACATTTCGAAAAGCTTCAAAGAAATCTGTTAATATAAGAACATCAGAAAATAAATAAATTTTTGTGTAATCCAATAAATTTTGACATATTTGAAAATTCTGCATTTTCGATGTTTTCTATACTAACTTTTTTAGAAAAACAAGATAATTATATCACAAAATACGAAATAATCAGTGAAGTCACACATTTTGTTCTAATTTGGAATCAAATTACATGGATTTCTTGGTTTTTGTAGAAGTACAAGATTTTGAACATAGATTAGAGATTAAAAGTCAAAAATGGGCCGTTTTTATTACTTTTAAAAAACGTAGTATGTCTATACCAGTTAACAATTCTAATTTAACTTTAGTAAACCGTAACATTGCGTCCCAACTTAAACCAGGAGATGTGAAATATTGCGCAAGATCTAATTTTTATATGTTTAGCGACACATTTTGAAAAGCTTCAAAGAAATCTGTAAATATAAGAACATCAGAAAGTAAATAAATTTTTTTGAAATCCATTAAATTTTGACAATTTTCATATAATAATAGCTCTGTCATAGTCAAATTGACTTATACATTCATCTTTAAATTTGTCCTGAAAATGTTCAGTACGAGGTAGTTCATTTTCGTATAAATTATCAATAGAGTCAAGATAAGAATATGGAGTTACCCACCATATATATATATATATATATATATATATATATATATATATATATATATATATATATGTATTAGTATATATATATATATATATATATATATATATATATATATATATACATATGTATTAGAATATATTTAAAGTAGAGACACTTTATGTTTACAGTCGGCCGAAGAACACGAAAATACTTTTCATTCTAGAAAAAACTTTTTTTTATATTTTAACAATTTTTTTGTTTACAACTTACATGACTACTTGTCGACAATCCACCCTCGATATTTGTAGTCAGGGGTCAAAATACACATACACAACAGCTTTGGTGGAGCCATGTCTATTCATCGGCTACAAAACCCACCTGCCCCCCCCCCCCTACTATTTAACCTGATATCGTGATCATGATCGATCAGAAATATTTGTTGACTTTGATAGATGGATACAAAATACTAAACTAAAATATGTAAATGATGAAAATTATTTTCTTCAATCTACACCGAAACCAAGAATAGAAATGTTTGGTTTTACTATTTAATATTCTTAAATTCAGCAGAAAGTGTAATTTTGAAATATTTTTTCGAACAAATACTGCCACTTTAGTTGAAAATATGATGCATTCTTTTTCTCACTCAAAATTCTGTGCGACTAAAACTTTTTCGTCATGACTTTCTGTGAGCAAACAATATGGCGCATCCAATATAACGGCCAAAACGTTAAAAATTTTGAATTTTTCACTAAAATAGGTTTAAAATCTAGTATACTCAGAGTGTACTCTTATTCATGTACGCTTATGACCTATACTGTAGATATCAAAATTCAGGATGGTAGTAGTAGACAGGTTTCAAATCATTCCGAATTAAATTTCCGGAAAACAAAATGACGGATACAATATGGCGGCTAAGCTATTATTCTTTCTTACAAATGAAACTTGTAGTACCCATATTGTGGGTATTGAAACATGTTCTTTTACGAACTAAAATGTGCGTATCATAACTGAAGGTAAAGGATGAAATAGGGTCGCAAGAATAGCCAGAAGGAAGTCGTTTTAACCTTTTCCTGGAAAATGTCAGCTTTTGGTGTTTTAGCCGTCATATTTTATTCATTATCTTGAATTCTGACACTCATAGTATGGGTCTATGCGTATATCAACTAGTGAACAGTTTGAGTGTAGTTTAATTCAATACAATTTCAGTGAACATTTTTAGCTACAATTTAAGCCTGAAAGGAATGTTTTCGGGATTTTTGCAGGGGACATTTTGGGCTTCACATTGAGTTTGTCATATTTGTTTGCTCAGAAAAGGCTACTTGGTAAATAAAAGTAGAGATCGTAAGCCAAGATTTGAGTTCTGAGAGAAGGCTATGGATAGCCTTGAACAAAGCAATGCCATATATATTTATATACTCACAAAATGAAAGTTAATTTAATACATTTTAAGTGCTCTTCAGAGTTAAGTTTGTGCTATACGATATTTATTCTAATTTTACAATCTGAAGCATATCTAAGTAATTAGTCATTGTGCCTGCTGCATGTAGTCAAAGCAAGAGAAGATGTTTTTGACATAGTCACTGGTCCAGAGTTACACTCTTGAGATCACACCGGCATGTATATATATATATATATATATATATATATATATATATATATATATATATATATATATATATATATTGTTTTTGGTTTATTTGGTTTTTATCCCAAATTAATAAAAAAAATACCTATTAGTGTGATTTTATTTTTAGAATATCAGTTCCAATGTACTCAATGCGGGAAAGCATACAAACATTTAGGATCTTTAAGTAAACATAAAAATTTTGAATGTGGTCAATTACCGAAATTTAAATGTTCGCATTGCCCTTACAGATCAAAACATAAAGGGAATTTGAAAGCACATTTTAGGGCGAAACATCCATTTACGTAACGTGTTTTATTTTATAAAAGATTAGTCAATAAAATACCATTTTAGTAGCAAATTGTATTGTTTTAATTGTTTCTTTTAATATTAACAAATGTGTGTATGACAATTTTTTGCCCAGAGAAGCGAAGTGATATTTAAACCTATTGTTAAAGAATGCAAAAGAGTTTCATCGGACATTGCCTTGTGAGATATTCCCTCCTTCTAAAAAATTGTTCTTCGTGGGATAACTTAGCAGGAATCTGCTCTGCGAATGGATCATGCACTGTGTTGTAAAAAAAAACTTATATTTAGGTTCTCCTACAAAAGATCTTTAAAGTTGTATGAAACTTGGAGGAAGTCAGTTATAACCAAAAGGTGAGACTTCTAAAATGAGTTCTAAAATGTGAAGGTAAGTTGTTGATACTATTATATAATATTTAGAAAAGTATTTTTTTCTGTTAAATTCCCTCCACAGTATAGAATAAATGGACCCCCAGTACCATGGTGGAATAAAGAATGTAAAATCTTCCATCAAAAACAGAAACAAAGCCCTAAATGAATTTAAAAACTTTCAATTAATAATAACTTAATAGAGTTTAAAAGGCAGAGGCCCATAGGGAGAAGAACCATCCGCTAGACTAGGGAGAATAGCTGGAACTCTTTTACTGAATCGATTGTCCTCACATTAACAGCTCAACATACATGTTGCTAAGTTTATTGATTTTAAGAATGTTTTCCATAATTTTTACATTATATCTCTTTCTCCCTCTCATTCTTAATTTTTTTTGAAGGAACATTTTTATCTGCGTTGCGTTGTAAATAATCGTTCTTCACCCTTTGCTGTCTCTTGACAAAGACTATTTTATACGGTGAACATCGATGAAAAAGTTGATGTAATTACTGATAATATTCTTTGCTTATTTAAAAAACATACGCCATTTTAAAAAGTTTGTATCGCCAAACCCAGAGCTGGTTTGCAGGAGGATTGAGGAAAATGAAATTCCAAAGAAATATACTTTTAAGTAAATACAAGTATACCAGATGGTACAGCGATTGGTTAGCTTATAAAGAATGAATGCTAAGCGAACGCAGGGGCAGATCCAGCCTTTTTCTTTCTGGTGGAGTGGCGATATCACAAGAGTAAAGAAAAGATCAAAATTACACCCACCCTATTTGTATACAAGACAGTACAATATGAGAAGCGAAAACGAGTTATCGATGGGGAGGGAGAGATGTCAGACATTCACGTTCCTGATGTAGCAGACAGGCAAGTCTTTTTTTTAATTCGAAGCCCTGGGGGGGGGACGATCACTTCCACAGCCGCCCTCCCCCCTTGGATTCGCACCTGAGTGAGCGTATCTACAACATACTTGTCGGAACATAGAAAGCTTTGATGGACTTCAATGTGCACTCCAAAAAGTCTGTGGATGTTCCTACTCACTTATGTGTGCCAGACAATATAAACTCTGAACTCTGCTGAATCCTTTAACAGTTTGACTGATCCTGAGACTATTCCATTCTACTATAGTACCAGAGTTTCCCAGGTTTTGGAACCTTTTTAATAGCAGCCTATCTTGAAGGCTGACATGGTGAAAATTATTGGCTATACTGTTGGATTCGCTAGAAGAAGTATAAAAATGATAAACCTCTTTTTTTTTTGAATTTTAGTCCACTGACTTCCGAAAAAAATCTAACCTAAAACAATTCTGGGATCTTTAACCAATAAATCAGCAACTTGTTCTTGGTAAAATTTTTGACCAAATTCTTTTTCTGCGGATGATTAACTTCAGAATTGAGAATGGTATGTTTTCGGAACTATAGTCAGATTTTTGGAGTGGGCATAGTACTATAACTGCGTTACTAGATGTAATGAATCATATTTTTCAAGCAATGTATAAAAATAACTCTACTTTATTGGTACTTCTAGATTATAGCAAGGCATCCGACGCCATAGCCCATGAACTACTATGTGCAAAATTAAGATATTTTTGCTTTTCAGACAGTTTGGTGGAACTTATGCAGGATTATTTGACCAATAAAAGTCAGGTGGTTGTTACTAATGATTCCTAATTTGAGTCCAACTATCTTTCTACCTACCTACCTCAGGGATCCCTATTGGAGTCTTTTTTGTTTATACTTTGTAGTATCTATGTATCTACAGTTGATTGTTGGTGACTGTTGTATACACCAATCTGCGGACGACCCCAGCTGTATTTGAGTTAGAAAAAAGATAATTCAGAGAAGTCAGTTGCTAGATTAAATCTGGCATCAGAAAACATATATGACTATTATGTGAGACACAGGTTAAGGTTAAATGCTTTTAATTCACGATTGATCCATTTTAGAAATGAATTGGAGAATAACAATAATCTTGATGTATCTATAAATGGTGGAGGAATACTAATTTATGTTTTAGATCTCACATAAAAGCAGTATCACAAACTGCGTGTGCTGCTGTAAAAAGCCTATATCCTAACCGTAAAATATTAAATGCTGACTGGCTTTGTGATGCGGATTTCGTGAATGGGTCTTTCCTGGATGTTTTGACAAGTAATGGTATACAAAAAAATTCAAAACTCTTGTGTAAGATTTATATATGGAATTCATATGCGAGACCATATTTCTTCTTGGTTAGTACAGTCAGGGTGGCTACACATGTATGCATGTAGCTATTTTCGTTCGAAAGATTTTAAATTAATGAAAAGAAGGCGGCAAGAAATAGAGAGGTTCATCTGCTTTTTGTTGATCTCACAAAAGCATTTGATACGGCGCCAATCCAAAAATTATGGCACGTGATGGAGTCTCCAATTAACAATACAGCGATCCAAGCCATCAAACAGCTATACAACCAAGCATTCTCCAGAATTAAGATCGGCAATAACTTATCAGAAAGCTTTCATGTGATCAAAGGCCTTCGCCAGAGATGTTGTCTATCATCAACTCTCTTTAAAATCTACCTCAATAAAGCTTTAAAGAATTGGAGAAGATCATGCAGTGGAATGGGAATAGAATTAAATAATGACACCCATTTATTTACTCTTCATTTTGCAGATGACCAAGTGGTAGTGACCCAAGATAAAGAAGACCTCGAATTTAGGAAACTATTTAAAGAATACGCAGAGTGGGGATTAACTGTCAACTGCAGTAAAACTAAATATATGTGTATCGGTGGAGAAGAAACAGATTTGGAAATAGGTGACAATATCATAGTAAAATCTTGTTCTGATTATACCTACCTTGGAACAAAGATCAGTCAAAGTGGACGAACTGAAGAAGAAATATTGGAGCGAATAACTAAAAAGCTATCGGTTGCCTAAACTCATTATTATGGTCAACAAACATCTCCAAGGATAGGAAACATCTTTTATACAATGTAATATTTAAAAGCGTTGTATTGTATGGATGTGAAACATGGCAGATAAATAAAACTTAAGAACGTAAACTGCTGGCTCTTGAAATGGACTTTTGGCGAAGATCTGCCGGAAAGTCAAGGATCGAACGGATAACCAACGAGAGAATTAGAGAGATTATGGGCGTAAAGAAAACTATTCTCGATGAAATCGAACGTCAGCTGGTATGGTATGGACATGTGGAGAGAATGACGGATGAACGTCTACCAAAGCAAATCCTAAAATGGACACCAAATGAAAAAATAAAAAGAGGAAGACCAAAAGTTACCTGGATTAAGGGCATTAAGCGAGCCATGTCCGAAAGAAACGTACTTCCAGGGGATTGGGAAGACCGAAAACAATGGAGACTGGGAACCGGAAGGCGTAGAACGCTATGAAACCGGATATATATATATATATATATATATATATATATATATATATATATATATATATATATAAGATTTTAAATACGAGCACTCCATTGTATCTAAAGAACAGGTTAATTTTTAGATCTACAAAAATGTTTTTCGGATTGATTCAAACTCATAAAAAAATGTACTGATCATCGTGTAGAATGAACTTTTACTATTTCTATTTTTGTTTTTCGTATATCTGTAGTACAAATTTTCAAAATTGCTGTTGGTCCCAATACTGTATTTTTCAAAGATATTTTTGATTTTAGTGTATCCGTATCAATGTTCAAACTGTGATAGGAGCTACAGATATTCGACATCGCTTAGTAAGCACAAAAATTTTGAATGCGGAAAGAAACCGAGATTTGAATGTTACCATTGTTCCTATAAAGCGAAACAAAAGATTTGCCTGAAAAGACACTTGATAAGTAAACATAATTTTCAATAGTTATGAGTATTTTTGTTATTTATAAGAAATATACTGTGTAGCATCAAGATTTCTAATAAAATGGTGCTTAAATCACTGACGTCTCGATTTTAAATTATAAAAGGTAATTATACCCAAATTATTTCCTGTCCTAGCTTTCCCAAAATGCAAACAATTATTGCGTTACTTAGAACTTAATAATTTGGCGTTCTTTCACTAACTGAGTTTGAATTCTGTTTTAGGTATCTCTAAGTTTTCGTGTGATAGATGCTTCAAGACGTACATACGGAAAAATGCCCTGAACGTTCACAAGAAATATGAATGTGGTCAAGAACCGAAATTTGCTTGCCCTTTATGTACTCACAAGTCCAAAATTAAAGGAAATTTGAAAAAACATATCATTAAATTACATCCAAATCATTTTACAAGTTACGAATTACGAGTGTGGTTAAATGAATTATAACAATATCGCAAGCGAAGCACCAATAGCAAAATTAGGAGTTTTAAATTTATTTAGATACTATATTAAATTGTAGAGTGGAAGAGTATTAATTTTGAATAATCTTAAGATTCTACAGTTATATAAATTTGTGTTGTCAATAAATAATAATTTTTATTGCTGTTTTAATTAAGCTATTATTTTTCTGTTAGCAGTCCTTACAGTAAAAATATTTCTCGTCGTCCAGTTTATAGACGAGTTTAAAACTGATCCTAGTACAAGAGCTGAAATACACGGACTCAATATAAGTGACTTTTTGGGGCAGTACATTTCGATATTCGAGACAAAAGTACATGCAATTGTTGTTGTAGAAATGATCTGACGAGGAGAGGGACCGTTCTTATCTTCTTCTAGGAATGCTGATGAACTTGCAAGACGAAGGTTTGCTACCACATTTATTAGACCTAAATCTGTATTTGGCATCACAAAGACTGCTATTCGTGGATGGATATCCTGATGGATAAATCATCAACAACAGGCCATAAGCATAGCAAACATCTACAGACAATGGCCTTCATGTCTATGTGATGAAGAGAACGAAACAGTCTCACGCGTCATCGATGAATACAAAATTTCAACCTACAGAAAAGACCTTCAAGAATCTATGAATCATGACGTTTATACCCAGAGAACAAATTAGTGAACAGGCTTCTAAACCTGATCAAGGCAACTAACCTGTTCACCAACCATCATCCAATCAAAGCCTATCAAAGGGATTGTATATAAAAAAATGGAAAGTTATTATGTTACGTCTATTAAATCACAGTGCGAAGTGAAGTGTCATTATTCGTTTATATTTATGCAAGCTTTATTTGTTTTTTATTGTTTCTTATGGAATCTTATACAATTTTATTAATTTGTGGCTAAGGTCAACAGAAAATATACCTAGTGTGTAGGAATAAGAATCGGAATTGTTACATTTAAACTGGGCGCTTATATATAATTTCTTTGTATGTTAAAAAACTGAGAAAACTAATTTGTCACGGTTTTTATTGATCATCACATGTCGCAGTGCGTACAACAGCACATCATTTTTGCGGAGGCTCTAAAAGTCGTGGTTCAAGTGACAATAATTCAAATTAAGTTATAAACTGAGAAAAATTTACCGAATAGTCGTATGTTTGAAGTTTCAATGAAGCTCAGGAAATACTGGTACACAAATAAAACTATATTGATTCAGAAAATTTTGCTTTTATGTTAAATTAATTTAATTTGTGATATAATAGGTTAAAAAAATTTCGATTTGAATAGCATTTAAGCTCCTTTAAATCAAATGACCATAGCGAGATATCCTTACATCAATAAATAAGTTATATTGTTGTTAAAAATGTTCTTATAAAGAGGGAAAAGATAGCATTTTATTACTTTTTGATGTTAAAAAATTATACTGACCTGTTCATTAACAGGGCTTGCGTCTGGGCCGCTGTCTTTCCTAAACCCGCTGTCACCACAAAAATGTTGCTTACTAGTGCATTGATCGCCTCCTAAAGACAAGAACTGAAACTGAGGGATCATTCGAATATAGGACCATCAAAATTTCTTTTATTCAACAAACCATACTGAATTCAATATAGAGATAAATAAAGAAAATCAAAACATGACAACGTAGGATGTCCCAACAAGTCAAGGTAACAAGGCAGCCCTAATATAAATCTGAAATTAGTATAGGATATCTTCTTCTTCTTAAAGTGCCTATCCTCTTTGGATGTTGGCTATCACATTGGTCCATATTACTTTATTCACTGCTGCTCTGAACAGACCTGTTGATGTCATTCCAGTCCATGTTCGTAGGTAGCGCAGCCATGATATTCGTCTTCGTCCAGCTGATCTCTGGTCTTCCATCTTCCCCTGCAGGATAAGTTGGAGCAGGCGATATTTCTCTTTCCGCATGATATGTCCAAAGTACTCCAATTTTCTGCGTTTGACATTTGTAAGGTATTCCAGTTCTCCACCGATACGTTGTAAAATGTTTTCGTTTGATACGTGGTGCATCCAAGGAACCCTAAGCATGCGGCGGTAGCACCACATCTCAAATGCATCTATACGTTTACATGAAGCATCGGTAAGGGTCCAGGCTTCTGCTCCATATAAGAGAGTACATAGCATTTCAAAATCCTGATCCGCGTATGTATATTGAGGGATAGGTTGCAGAGTATGTTGCGCAGCTTATTAAAGTACCTCTTGCTTTCTCGATTCGGCTTCTTATTTCTCGAGAGTGGTCCCAGTCTTTATTCAACGTGCAGCCTAGATATGTGATCGTCTCGGCCATTGTGAGAGTTACGTTGTTGGCAGTAAACTGTATGTTGCCGACGTCGTTTTTACTGACAATAATCGTTTGCGTCTTCTTGGTATAGGATATACCTGTTTTTAAATAAAAATTCACCTATGAATGGATATTGTTCTTCCAAAAAAGCATCTCACTCAATAGAACGTTTTTACTGCCTAGGAGACAGATATCAAGAGAAGAAAATTATTGACTTTTACCAGTTTTTCTGCTGGTGACAATTTTGACATTTTCGATGACGTTGTTATCTTTCGCGTTCCTTCGAACTTTGTTTATCAATCAAGTGTCTGCCTGTTCGGAGTACTTTGAGTGCATCTACAATAAAATAGCATTCAGTTTCGCGACGAATGGGAATTATATATGTATATATATATATATATATATATATATATATATATATATATATATATATATAGAGTAAAACTTTTATCGGCCACTAAAAAAATTATGAAAAATTGGCCCTTTAAGGGGGTGACCGCTTTTAAGGGGAAGAATTTAAAAAATCTACATGCAATGTCTCACATAAGTAAAAGCGAGGATTTACTTATATGTACTTGCAGAAAAAAGCAGGAACAATGTACTCTAATTTTTATAATTAAAACAAAGATCCCTCTTGGATAAAGGTAAATTCCTAATTACGTTTATATACCATATCTTTTTTGGTTTGAGGTTAAATGGAACGACGTTTATTATGATAGGTTTTTATTTTACGAACGTTAATTAAGGAATGAGAAAACTAGTTACAAATATATAAATATAAACTACAAACATAGACTCATGAAAACAAATTTTTTTCACATTTTTCACTAAGCCTCAAAATGATGTACAAAAAGAAACATTAAGTTTTGTGAAAAAATTGTTCAATAGAGGTCTGTCTTAAATTTTTAAATTTCACTTTTGCTACTTCACTCCTCCAATTTATTAAAATCAAGTGCCAAATCGCCATTTTTTTTTTGTCCAACGAATATTCTATACGTCTCTTAATATCTTTTACGTTTCAGAGACATGTTCACTATTGTTAAACTTTTAACTGAATAAATTATAAACTATAAATACAAACATTTGAACAAACTACCTAAATTTCAGCTATTACTTTGGTATTTCCAATAATAAAAGTACTCATTGTGTGCGGTTTATGACCGGTATTAAAGGGGAAAATTCCAGGTTATTTACCTGAAATTCGTAGATTGTCGTGATTGTAGCCGTTTTTTCAAAGTTTCGGTATTGGCAGGTCGTTTGTTATGGAAAAACTATAAGATCCATTTTAAGAAGGCTCAAAACTTGCCGTTCAGAGGGGTAACCGCTTTTGAGGAGTGGCCGAAATGAGAAGTTTTACAATATATATAAATATATATATATATATATATATCCTCTGATTACTTAAAAATGTAGCAACATGTGTCAAAAATATTTTTTAAATAAATCATTTAACGTAATCAATCAAAAAATTCATCTGCAAAGAGGTGATTTTTGAAGGTAAGTAATAATTTTCTTATTTACTTTCTTTGAAATTATAAAAATTTTTCCTCAACCCCATATTATTTTTAAAATCCGATTAAGGGAGCATTTTATATAAAAAATTTCATTTATCGGCCTAATTAATCTATTTTTTGGTATTTTAGGTCGAATCTGCCGTCGAAAAACTAACAAGCAATCGTGATCTTAACAATCAATGAGTGCTTCTATAAAACAACTCAAAATTGTCGCTACTATCAAAAGTATAGTAAAGGCTTTCACTATTGCTGTGATGACTTTGAAAAGGGGTCGATGAGCATCATTATATAGGTCAAGTAATCGGGTCGATATATCTTTACTTTATCGAAAAACATTATTTAATTCACATTTGAAATGGCAAGATTATTCAATTTTTTTTCTTCCTGTTGAGGTAGTACGACTTTGAAGGATTTATTCACATTTTATTTCAATGAAACTCAGATCTAAAAAGAACTCACGATTTTTAGTTTTACTGATAAATAAACTAGAGTTTTTCCTTTGTTTTCTTTCTCTTGCTATTGTGTAGCCTTATACTTATATAACTTGTTTGATAACAAAATTTACAGTAGGAGTAACTTGTTGGTACCTTGTTTTTAAAAGAAACGATGTTGTTATAAGCCTATCTTATTGATGATTTTTCTGGTATTTTTTCAGATTTGCCTAAATACACTTGCCATAAATGTTCAAAACGCTATATAAGAAAAAGTGGTTTACAAAATCATCTTAAATATGAATGTGGTAAAGTTGCTAATCTTGCCTGCCCTGTCTGTAACTATAAGACGAAAATTAAGGGAAACCTTAAAAAACATGTTTTTATTAAACATCCTGATTATGTTGGTGGTTAACAAAATACTAAGATGTGTATTGAAAATTCTCAGATAGTGTCTGTTAAAAAATATCATTTTTATCAACAGTAGAAATTGAAGTAGAATAAATTTCTTGAGTAAATAAGTTTTAATTTTTTTTTCTTTATATCTCTAACTTTTTTAGATCTATACAAATTTGCATGCGATAAATGTCCAAAAAAATATATGCGAAAGAACGCGTGGTACGTCCACAAAAAGTACCAATGCGGTAAAGAACCAAAATTTGTCTGCCCCGTATGTCCGCACAGAGCTACAATCAAGGGAAATTTGAAAAAACATGTTTATACTGTTCATCCAGATTATGCTCTTAGTGGAGAATTTAAACTTTAAAAAATATTGGTTATATGTTAAAGGTACACTACTCGATAATTTGTCTTCTCAATTGTGTGTTGTATGTCATTTTTTGATATTTATTTTTGCTTACTATATATATTACAATCTTTCAGATGTTCAGAAAACGCTATGTTTTTTTTAGATTCTTATCAGTTCATCTGCAAAAGATGCGGTAAACGATATAAGCATTTAGGATCCCTTAGCAAACATAGAAATTTTGAGTGTGGATTGGAACCAAAATTTAAGTGTGATCTTTGCTCTTACATGTGTAAACATAGGTCTCATTTAAAATCGCACTTAAGACATAAACATAATATGAATGTGGCATAAATTGTAAAATATGATAATATAATGTGTAGAAATTTTCTCTATTCTTTTTTTTTTACATGTCGATTATCACATACAAACGTTCCTCGGTTGCGTTTGTCTCTATTTTGTAAATTTCGGAATGAATTTTGACTCGGCTCTTACCACTGATTAGATGGTTTTCTCAGGATGATTCTCCTATGTAGTAGAATGATGACGACATTAGTTCGAAGAGAAGAAATGGCGCTTTCGCCTTACGAGCTCACCCATTCTACCTAAGAAGATAAGTGATGTTGTAAGATTGGAAGTTTCTAAGCAATATTTCAGTAGTTGTTTTTTATGAGAACTCAAAAAACTGTAAGTTACTCTGCCTATGTCAGTTCTCTAATTGCAGATTACGGCGGCAATGTTCGCATTGGTAGGACAGAGGGTGCTAAGATTACCCGCCACTGCCACTTAAAAATGATCAGACTAGAATTAAGAACTTACAACATTCAAGTCACGACTATGAATTAAAAAAAGAACTATTCAATATTGATTGGGATATAATTGGTCTAGCGCAATGTAACTCAGATTTAGATAAATATCAGACAAGCCACAGAGTGGGTTGGGGCACAGCAACTCTTGTCGCAGCTATAGCATCACTAAAACTCTTATCAGAAAATCATTCCACGAAGAAGCTAGATCCAACAGTACATGGTGAGTCAACGATTGGATGAAGTAGGTTTGTGCCTTTTCGGTGAAATTAACAAGATTACGCAGATTTTAAAAATATTTAGGACTCTACAGGGTGAGCCAAAAAACAAGGATAGCATAAAGTTGTATTTTTTAAAATAGAACACCCTATATACGAATCGTATTTTCGATTTAGCTTATAATTTTAAATCTTTTTTATTAAGGGTTTACTATAACAAAACTTTATAGTTTCTGAGATAATTAAGTTTAAAGAAAAAAAGTCACATTTTCAAGCATCAATTCAATCCTAAATAACGTTTTCAATTTTGTGACAAATATATTCAAATTTGGAATTTAGCAAGGCCAAGGACAAGTTAACATAATTTTTACCTAATATTTGCAATAAAAGCTACAACTACTAAATATCTTTTTTTTTTAAATGGTACACTCTGTATATTTTCATGTTATTTAATAGAGTAATAAAAACCCTAAAAGTTTTGTTCAATATATCCTATACCTATTTATAATAGTTTTTGAGATATTTCAGTTTTTCTTATTTTCCATACTTTTTTACAGAAATAGTCTTCATTATCATAGTAGCCATGTAAAATAATAAAAAGAAACTACAGAAACAAACAAAATGTGGTTAAATATGATGAAATACATTATTCGTTATATTACAACGGCAATAGTTTAATTAAACATTATGTGAAAAAATTAACACAACAATAACGACAAGGCAAATACATATTTACTTTTATACTAAATTGAAACAAAAAAATTACCTATTAAATACTGAGATTAATTATTTCTTTTTAATAAGTTTTCGAATAAACGACCCTCTTGCGCAATGCACAAATTTAGTCTTTTTTGCAGATTTTCTCGGACCCTGGACAAAATTAGTGGCGTTATTGTTCTACAGGTATCCCTAATCCTGTTTCGCATATCTTCCACTGTTGTTGGTGGATTAACATACACCTTATTTTTAATATAACCCCATAGGAAGAAATCTAATGGGGTGATGTCGCAAGACCTTGGTGGCCACTCAATGAAACCCCCACGTCCAATCCATTTTTGCGGATATCGTTGGTCCAAAAACGCACGAACTTCACGATGGTAATGCGGAGGCGCACCATCGTGCTGGAACCACATACTGTCGAGCTCATCCCTATCGAGACCTTGAAGCAGTTGGGGTAGTTCTTCTTGTAGAAAGTTCAGGTAACTATGGCCATTTAGTGGTTCATTAAAAAAGTGGGGTCCAATAATTCGATTATGATGAATACCACACCAAACATTTAATGACCAGTGGTTTTGATGTTGCACCTCTCTAATCCAAAATGGGTTTTCTGTGGCATAATAATGCATGTTGCGTCTATTTACGGGACCGTTACTTCTAAAAGTAGCTTCATCACTAAACATTACCTTGCATAATAAATTTGGATTTAATTGAATCTCCGCATTTATTGTACGACAAAAGTTTACACGACTTTCAAAATCCTGTCCATGCAATTCTTGGTGTAATTCCATGTGATATGGATGATACCTATATTTCTTGGTAGTACGATTAGCGGTGGATTGTGATGTTTCACATAATGCTGCTAACTGACGGCTACCAATATAAGAATTTTCCTGAACATTTAACAATACTTGTAGTTCTTTTTCTTCATTAGTTACTGGTTTGTTGACCACTCTACGTTTTGGATAATCAACAGTACCAGAAGAATTAAATCTTTGCATTAAGTTTTGAAAAGTATGAGTATTAGGCTGGCGTCGATCAGGATACTTCATTTTGTAAATTCTTTGAGCAAGAAGGCAATTTTTTTGAGCCTCTCCTATTGTATAAATCATATCTATTAACTCATTCTTTGGAAAATTCATTTTACAATATAACATGAATGCAAAAAAACCAAACTACACTACATAAAAACCAAAAGAAGCGATTGCGGTTATAAATTTGACACACAGAAAAATGTTCTTTTACATTGTTTTTGCCATGGCTACTATGATAAAGAAGACTATTTCTGTAAAAAAGTATGGAAAATAAGAAAAACTGAAATATCTCAAAAACTATTATAAATAGGTATATGATATATTGAACAAAACTTTTAGGGTTTTTATTACTCTATTAAATAACATGAAAATATACTTTATATATACCATTTAAAAAAAAAGATATTTATTCATTTAAACTTGTTCAAATTTGAGCCGATGTGTTCAACACCCTGTAGCTTTTATTGCAAATATTAGGTAAAAATTATGTTAACTTGTCCTTGGCCTTGCTAAATTCCAAATTTGATTATATTTGTCACAAAATTGAAAACGTTATTTAGGATTGAATTGATGCTTGAAAATGTGACTTTTTTTCTTTAAACTTAATTATTTTAGAAACTATAAAGTTTTGTTATAGTAAACCCTTAATAAAAAAGATTTAAAATTATAAGCTAAATCGAAAATACGATTCGTATATAGGGTGTTCTATTTAAAAAAAAATACAACTTTATGCTGTCCTAGTTTTTTGGCTCATCCTGTAGAGTCCTAAATATTATTAAAATCTGCGTAAAAATAAACTGAATCAAACAATAAATATAGTTTTTTTGTTAATTTCACCGAAAAGGCACAAACCTACTTCATCCAATCGTTGACTCACCCTGTACAATCACAGTTAAAAAATATAACTTTACGCTATTTTACTTTTTTGACGCACTCTGTATGGTTTTAAATATTTTTAAATATATGTCGAATGAGTAATTTTATATTGTAGTAAATATAGTTTTTTTTTTAATATATTTTACTTATAATTCATAAATTTATTCCATCCTTTCGTTGACTTATTTTGTACATCAGAAAAATTTATGACAAACTTATTGATATAAAAAAGTTTTAAAAATAAATATGCGATGACACGAATCTTATAATTACTCTGCAAGTCTTTCCAAAATGAGATTTACAACAGAGTAATTTAATGGAAAGATAAGTGGCGTGTAAACAGTCAATTAGCAAACTTCATAATATGGACACTCTGTAAATATAATATTTTATCCTTTTTTTAATGATTAATTATGAGAGTTCAATTTTTTTAAGGAGATTACAAATACGTGTGTAGTAACTGTGGGAGAAGGTACAAATTCAAGGGTTCTCTGGTTCATCATTTGAAATCTCGATGTGGAAAAGAACCAACTTGCAAATGCCACTTATGTTCATATATTTGTCATCGCAGGTCTGATTTAAGAAAACACATAAGGGTTCGACATAAAGTAAATTACACCTTTTAGGAAGTCCTGCGATAAATTGTGAGGTAATATATATATATATATATATATATATATATATATATATATATATATATATATATATATATATATATATATATATGCAGATAAAGGTAAATTATGTTTTTATCTGCTTTCTGCATCATTGAGCCTAGTACGTTTTGTAAATTGTAAATATTATTTGGTAATATATTTTTTAAGTCATAAAAAATTGTATATAACGGTATTTTATTTTATGTTTTACCACAAAAAAAACATTATAAATAACAGCTAAAAGTGTTAGGTTAAAATTATTATAATATCTATTAGTTATAACTGACCTTATTTCCCTGAAACTATTCTTGATCTACCCGTGAAAGGTGCTTTGGCTTGTGGGTAATTTTTTAAATAGCTTTTCCTTTCATTTACTATACAAACTAACTTAAAACTTGTTTATACCAGTATGTAATCAGTCTCTGTAAAAGTAGTCATAGTTTATTAATTTTGGTTGAAGCAAACCTAAGTTAAAGCACACTGTTACCATGGCAACTACGCTAAAATTGTTTTAATAAAATTGTAGTGGCATGAACAAAGATTTTTAAACGTCATTTTTAGAGTACCCCCACGAATGTGATATATGTAAGAAGAGATACAAATGGATGGGTTCTTTAAGCTATCATAAAAAGTATATATGTGAGAAAGATCCAAAATTCAGATGTATCTATTGTGCACATGCTTGTTATCGAAAAGGTGATTTAAAGTCTCATTTGAAACATCGCCACAAAATTGATACTTAGATTAGGCCGATAAAAAGTTGTATATTGATTTATTGGATTAATAAAGATGTTTTTTATATGTGTAAATTTTTTATTATTAATCACTCATCTAACATATTATTATGCAGTCTACCTTTCAGTTTGATATGTTAGGCTGTATAAAATCAGGCTGCATGTTGTTAAAAATAGAAATGGAAAACAATAATGTTTAACTTGTTTTCGTTTTTAGATTATCTCTATGAATGTTCAAAATGTCACAAAAAATACAAATACAAAGACAATTTAAGAAAACACGTTAAAGATGAATGTGGCGTCGAACCGAAGTATTCGTGCACTTATTGTTCCTATAAAGCTAAACAGAAGGGAAATTTAAAGAAACATATTTTTATAAAACATTCACTATAGTTATTTATATACTAATAGCGTAAAAAGCTTACTTTTGGCGTTTCTGGAAAAGTATAAGTTCTACTATGACGTTCTAGGACAAAACTTCTGTTTTAAACCCAGAAAAATGCTATTTGTTAAGTTTATATTTAATATAATCTTTTGCCAAAAAGAATATATAAGTAATTTTATTTTTTAACGATTACTATGTTTAATAACTTTGTTGTTATCATACCCTTTAAAAGAAATATGATATAAGGAACCGGTAATTATGAGCGCAATATAATCTACTTAGTGCAAGCGTTACTAAAAAACTTATTCTAGTGAGCCCTGTTTTTTAAAAATAATTTATTGATTATTAATTACATTTTAAATTATGAATTCATTTGCTATTTTAAATGCGTTTTTAGCTTTTAATTATTATTTAATAAATGTGTCACATTCGGCATGGTGTACCAGTATCACCTTAGCTATACTACTTACATCACAAAAATTCTGCTTAGTCGCACTTGGTTAATGTTTGAAGTATTGTAGGGAACAAAAAAAACAGTCTAAACGTTCTTATGTGCTTTTTTAGTCGTTGGAAGCAATGGATGGCCTTGTAAACTTTGTGGAAGAGTCTATCAATACAAAAAAACCTTAGTAAGGCATTTACGTTTTGAATGTGGAAAAGAACCAATGTTTAGCTGCCCTTTTTGCCCTATAAAGTCCAAATGGAAAGGAAATATGATCAAACATATAAGAGGGTTACATCCAGACAAGTCATTTATGGACAGCATGTTGTGAAAAATAATGTCTTTAAAATTGTTTTTTATTGTTTAAATAAAATGATTATTTTATTATTTAAAGGTTTTTGACAATTAATTTTTTTTTTGATCATATCAGAACCAATAATACTTGTTATATTTAATCTGGTTTTATACTGGACGCCAATATTAGAAACAGAAAACTTATTTAGAAAATGTTTTTTTACAACTTACTCACTCGTAATTATTTTACACTCTACTGAGATTAAAAACTGAATAAATAAGTTGTTTTTTTACTAAATAGAATTATGTAGGTATATATATATATATATATATATATATATATATATATATATATATATATAAGTTTTTCTCCGTGTAATTTAAAATAAAATCTTGGCTAAGCAGACGTGAAATTTGTCAATCCACACCATTCTAGTGTTAAAAAAGTGCGGAGCACTCCAAAGTATGGAAAAACTCCGGGTCCGAAAGATGGCGACAGCGCTGTTTCGTCCTAATATGGGACTCATCAGGCCACCGCTTTCGGTACAAACCATCTCGCCTTTACATCCTTGTTTGCTGTTTTTGATTTTAAATTCAGCTTTATAGTATAGGATGCAAAGGCGACATGATGGTTTGTACCGAATGCGGTGGCCTGACGAGTCCCATATTAGGACGAAACAGCGCTGTCTCCATCTTTCGGACCCAAACTTTTTAATACAAGAATGGTGTGGATTGACAAATTTCAATATATATATATATATATATATATATATATATATATATATATATATATATATATATATATATATATATATTGTCGTATTCCGCTAAGGTCCCTGTACCTAGCGAGAATTACGAATAATCTAAAAATTTGGGGTGTTTCGTCCCGGTGCCAGCCTTAGGACTCTTCATTGGGTCTCGACTGACACCTTCCCAGACACCCATTATCGTACTATATAATTCTACTATTTGAACTTAAACTGTGGCGGGAATTATCGGTAAGATGTAGTTTACACAACACCGCGCCTCTAGACAATCAATCTTCCTTGAGAATTGGAGATTTGCACTCCAGATCCCGATTACAAGGAATGCTTGATTGTTATTGGGCCTGAGAACTGTGGGGATTAACATCCCTTCGCGGATTCGGTGCGGCTAAGCACCTATGCTACTTGACGCCACAAGTGCAAGTTCCCCACCAGGGATGCCATGTCGTATTCCGCCAGGCCGTGTACCGGGAAATATGCTCTAATAATACCACTAAAATAGGATGTTTCGTCCTCGACGTCGACGATAGGACTCATCAGTGAGTCCGTCGACGCCTTACCCAGACACCCTTGACACCCCTGTGTCTACTTTCTATATATTTGAAACTAATATAAGTACTTATTTTTGATCGGAACATACCGGTGAGATGTACCGATATGTCCGTTTCAACAACATGCCCCCCTAAGGCAGTCGCTCTCGCATATTGAGACTCCACAGTCTCGATATAGAAAGCGGGTGACTGAAAATAACTGTAGGAACGGACATCCCGAGTGGTTCGAGATTCGGGTGCTGCGTTAGCTGCCAAATGGTGCTAGCAACCCTATGCTGTGCACCGTCCTGTCACGGTCGCCATGTCGCATTCCACCAGGCCGTGTACCGCGAAATACGCTCTAATAATACCACTAAAAAATAGGATGTTTCGTCCTCGACGTCGACGGTACGACTCATCAGTGGGTCCGTCGACGCCTTACCCAGACACCCTTGACACCCCTGTGTCTACTTTCTATATATTTGAAACTAATATAAATACTTATTTTTTATCGGAACATACCAGTGAGATGTACCTAAAAAATATGAGTGACAAAAATCTCCCGATTTATTTTGCACCCTTTATCAATTTAAGACACCTTTCAAATGTAATTTGCAAAGACACTAAGTTAATAAACACAATAAAATCATTAAGATTTAAAAGTAAATCCAAAAGGTTCATATAATAAAAATATTAGCCATTTTTCTGTATACACCAGAAATGATATCAGGCGAGATATAAAAGTTATTTTGAATAAAATAATTACACTAATATTATTACTTTGGAATCTGAAGCAAAATAACGGGTAATTATTCGGAACTTTTCGCTGATTTTTTGTTCATTTTCTATTTTAGGGTCGTAAAACACGAATCTTAAGTTTTTTGGCAGTCTCGCATGGTTTTTCAAAAAAAAAAAAAAATTCACCATGACATATATAACTCGTATTTTTCGATCTCTACCTTTAAATTTTGCTTTTTGCT
Source organism: Diaprepes abbreviatus (assembly GCA_034092305.1). Taxonomy (NCBI): domain Eukaryota; kingdom Metazoa; phylum Arthropoda; class Insecta; order Coleoptera; family Curculionidae; genus Diaprepes; species Diaprepes abbreviatus. The sequence goes on along the minus strand of JASJET010000330.1, from coordinate 5,702,166 downwards.
ACTTCTAGTAACATTCACAAACACAACCCAAATAATTAATCGTCTTTTTAACAAAATTTACTCAAATAATGGCGGAAAAATGTAAATTTTATAAGAACTGCCGAACTTATCATTTAATCCCATTTTTAGGCGTGTCAAGGATTTTGACAGAATCACGTGATTTTTTCACGCGACGTTGCCACGTTGACATAAATTTTAAATTTTATTGAGATGAAAAATTTAGTAGTTATATTGCATTTCATTGTAGCCATTCTAGTATTGAAATATAAAATGTAAGTAAACGTTCAGAATCGGGATACCAAACATAGCTAGATGGTTCGGCAACCTACGTTAGTCTAAAAACCGAGATGAAAACTGAACTGACCTGAACTAAACTAAACTAAATAGGTGTCCCGATCCTGTTAAACTGGCGTCAAAGCTAACTTATATTGTCCAATTTAGTCGACAACCTCGATCCCATTAATCTGAAAAGAGTATTTGACTCGTGCGTTCTCCCAGTAATGCCCTATGGAATAGAGACAATCACATCAACAGTTAAAGCAGCCAATAAACTGCGTACTACATAGCGAGCAATAGAAATAATCATGCTCGGAACATCACTACGTGACCGAATAAGGAACGAAGACGTAAGAAGACTCACGAAAGTGGAGGATGTGATAAAACGCATTGTTACTTTGAAATGGACCTGGGTGAAACGAGTCGCTAGGCAAGACTTTACAAAGTGGACAAAACATATATTATAATGGAGACCTAGGTCGTGAAAAAGAAGTATCGGAAGACCCCCAAAAAGATGGATAGACGACATAAAAAGGAAAATAGGTAGAAACTGGCACCGGATTGTAGTAAAATAAGTTGGAATGGAAGACACTAGAGGAAACCTATGTCCAAGAGGATCAATTTGGGCTGCTAGAGAGAAAAAGAGAGAGAGAAATACTCTAGAAGTAGAATCATCACTTGCCTCAACTTCAAGATTGTTTGAGGGAGGATAGACTTCAGCTATGTATTTAGGAAATACATGGTTTGTATCTTTGCGGTTCGATTATTTCCTCCTAAATAAATTATCTGCTAAATAGCCGGGAAACTGATATTCACGGCCACCAAATTTCAAAACATTTCCCCTTAAATAATTCTCTTTTTCGCAGTTATAAATTTTAATAAATAATATTTTTTTGTATGAATATTTTACTGGGAGGAATAACATTTAAAGGTAGATAAAGTAAAATACGATTTATATGTGTGAAAGTAATACTATATGAATCTTCAGATTTGTGTTGTACAGCTGAAAAATAGGAGATATAGAGGGCAAATATTAGCTAAGAACTCGGCATTTCCGCTATTGTAAATCATCAACTAAAATTAAATTGATAACTAGTTTTTCAAATATACTAAAATTATGCTTATATATTGAAAATTAAAGTTAGATAATTCTTTACATTAATAAAGTCGCACTTTTATTCTACTGTGTGTTTATTAAAGAACTGGGAATAAAAAATGATGTCACCTTTACAAAAACAATAACAGTGAATATTTTTTAGATCGATTTATTTGTCCATGTGGAAAAAGTTACAGAGCGCATAGATCTCTGTGGAGACATGTGAAGTACGAGTGTAACAAAGAACCAGCTTTTACATGTACATTATGTAATTACAAAGCCCATTTGAACTGTAATTTAATGAAACATATGAGAAAAGCACATGGGCGCGAGTTGGGAAAAAGTTGATTATATGTATATATGATATTGCTTATTATTTTGAAAGAAATATATTTTATGTTATTAATAAAATTCTCGTTTCTTACTAGGATACCTTCAAATTTTTGTTAGAAATTTTGTTTATAAAAATAGTAAAAAAAAAATACATTTTAAAAATAACTAAAATAATTATATGTTTCTAGCTTTAGTATTTCTAGTAACAGACGAAGGTCGATATGCATGTGTGAAATGCGGTTCATCATACAAAAACAAAAAGCACTTGAAGAGTCATGTGGAATACGAATGTGGAGTGGAGAGAAAATTTGTTTGTGAAAATTGTCAAAAAAAGTTTAAACACAGAAAACATTTGAATAGGCATTTAGCCACCAAAGTGTGTAAAAGATTGTAAAATTTAATTTTTAATTCTGTTTATTAATTATTTGTTGTTCTTGTTGAATGACAAATTCTGTTTTACATTCTATGATCCAATTGCTTTCCAGAGTTATTATAGTCCGGTCAAATTAGGCTTAAAAATATAGAACGTGTGCAAAGTTTGCACGTAACTTTAGTTCCTAGATATATCACCCTGGAGAGATGTCAGTCTGAAAAGGTGAACTCTAAGCAGAAAAAATTTATTATAGAAAAATTTTCAAATTTTTGACGCATTTTTCGTTCTTTTTTTTTTGCAAATAACAATTCTAAAGAAAAATTATTTAGGACATAATTTGTTCATCCGATTCATGCAAAATTGCATTGCGAAACATAGAATTGTTCAAAAAAAAATTTTTTTTCAAGATTTTTACAAATAGTTAAAGCATTGACTAAATAACCCGAGACTTTTACTACTTATAGTAACTATTTTTGTTATTTTTGGCGAGAGCGCAAGATGAGAAATTTCCAAGTAATAAATCCAACCCATTCAATAAATTTAGTTATAGTAAATAGAAGTACAAAAGCAAGCAATGAGACGATGCAGTGTTGTCGTGTTGGATAGTAAATCTAAAATATAGGTACAAGTTTTTAATTCCTCCGTTTATATTCGTTTTAATTTACAAAGTATATATTGCCATAAATCAGACGATCATTTTATATTTATATTGATAAGTTTTTTTGGATATGAAACAGTACTATATATTATCCATTTTTTTAGATTAGATTTAGATTAGGTGATATGTTTACGTTTTTGACAATGTAAAAAACAGTTTCTTCAGTTATCCCATATCATTTTACTCAAAATTGGTTCAGTAAGATCCAAGATGGTGCACAAAAAATTTAGTTTTATCCAATCTTCTTCAGAACTGATATGGGGGAGTTTTCGGGTTCTCACATACCGAATTAATTTTTTTTTAACTCAAAATGGCGGACTAAATATTTTATATCTCTTAATTTTGTCCAGAATTAGTACTGGGTGGTGTATGATGATGTAAAGTACGAATATAAAATTATTTTTGAAAAATTTAATACGGCGGACTAAAAATTTAATATCCCTCGATTTTGCCCAAAATTGGTACTAGGTGGTTTTTGAGTGGGCAGATTAAGAGTTTTAAATAATTTTATTTTAATTTAATATTATAGACTAAAACTTTTATATTTTTCTAACTTTGTCCAAAATTGATAATGGGCGTTTTTGAGAGTGTAGATTATAGCTTTAAAATTATATGTTTCGGATTCTTCCAAAAATTGGGGGGCGATGATTTTCGGGGTTGTCATCACTCTCTAGAAATGTAATTCAGGACTAAAGAAATACTTGTGGTAAATTCTTTAATGTACGGAAAGCTGCAAGGCGTAGTTTAACCCTTTGAAATGGTAGATTTCCTCTACATACTACTCATACTTAATGTTCTTAATGGTTTGTATTATTGCTCGTAATGAATTTCTTAGAAAAAAATATACTATTATACAAGTCTTTTCAAAAAATGTTAAAGAGTGGTAGTTAACCCCATAATAAATAATTGTGAAAAAAAGCAGATTCCCGTTAACTTAATTTTTGAAATTCATGTACAACTAAGCGTTATTCATTGAATGAAATAAATTTAAACAGTTACAAACGAAAACAGCAAAAGGAAATAACGTTTTTACCCCTATAATGAAACATAAAGCAGGTCCCTACTGAGAAAATTATGTGTATCAATCCCTGTTCGTAAATTTAATATTATGCATAATTTTTTTTTAAAATCAGCCTTTTAAATTATACAATATATAAAATTGCAACTCATGACGTAAAAGAATACGTATTGGATATTTTTTGGTATACTCCAACATATTACAAAATGAAAGAAATCGAGGCGGATCTAATGACCCATGAAAATTTACCTGTAAGCAAGATTGAAAAATATTCTTTAAAAACAAATATTGTCAGAACTTACTTATATATAACGCGCCCTAAAACGCTTTTTATAATAAAAATTTTCTTTGTAATTCAATCTGCACCATTGAACTCAAAGAACAAACGAAATAAATCCTGCTAGATAATCGAATTGAAACTTAAACGGAAGCTAGAAAAGCGGACAAACTATTTAAACCTAGTTTGCGAAAGCGACAACAGACAATACCTCATAGCCGTGGTCTCAATTCATAGGTTAAATTAGGCAACCAGAATATATTGAAGAGTTGTCGTTTTTGCCGAAGGAACGTGCAATGTCATATTTCGAAGAAACATTCAAAAATTACGATTTTATCATATCATAAATGTAGCACTGCAGGCCTATATTATACCATTATTACCGAGGTTTTCTTTTCTCAAAGAATACATATATATATATATATATATATATATATATATATATATATATATATATATATATATATATATATTTAAGAACTGACAACGTTGTGATTTCAATAAAAGGTCGTTAGGAAGTGCCAATCATGCATTTCAGGTCGGTAACAAGATTTATCCTCTTTAGTCGGTAAGAAGGGTTATGCAACATTGCCACGTTTTGAACGGAAATTCAACAATTTAAGTTCTTTTATACTTGTTACAAAGGCATGTATGTAACATTTTATTACTGATATCCATTCACAACATTGTAATGATGAATGAGTTGTCACAAAGTTGTGTTCATTTTAGGTGCGTCAAAATTATAGCATTGGAGTAAGAGTCTAGGATTATTTGGTCAATGGTTAAAATAAAAGTAAAATAGATATTCCGCGTAATGAAATGTTCACACGTTAGGCAAAAAATACATGTGTTCATATTAATTTTTAATATAAAAAGTACAATAAATATATAACAACATCTATCTAGGTAAGTACACAGGTTGCATGTATCAGGGAAAAAATTCGGTCTTCTCGTTTCACGGCTCTATCACTTCAATTTTCGAGTATTTTTAGAAACTTTTAACGGATTTTTAAGAATAAAGCCGATACATGCGTCAAATATAAATTTAATATCAATAAAGTACTTGAAAAAACCGACAGGGCGGTTAAAAAATGGTTTCTACATGTTACCGAAGCTATTGATCAGATCGGAACAAATTCTTTTTTTTCAAAAGGAAGGTCTTTTCAAACAATTTTAGCCTATATATTTGTTTATTAAATTTAGATGGATTTTTTTTTAATTCACTAGACCCTCTACATTATTAAACTGGCGCAAGGGTGAATTGTCCTTTTTAGGATCATCCGGAAACTAAAGTTACATGCAGTCTTTGCAATCTCAATATATATACTGGTCAGACTATTAGAGTAAATATTGTTAACTGCTCCATATAATATTATTATCTTGTTTTTCTCGTTTTGTTATTGTTTTTTTAATTTTAAATAATGTTCGGTTTCAATAAAGTGAATTTAAAGAAGTAATTTGTGTTAAATCATCTTTTATTATGAAAGTTTTCTGCTCTCGGTAGGATTTAAACCCAAATTCTTTCGTGAAGTTATTAATTATAAATTTTAACAGTAGAAAATTGTTCGGTATTGGTAAGTGTTATATTAGTTATAGACATTCTTTCCTATTTGTTTTGCTTCTTATTAATTTTTTAATTCTTTTAGCTTTCTATCAGACAGCAGATGGTAGATACGCATGCAGTAATTGCAAAGCGACATATAAGAGAAAACAACACGTTAGGAGACATATGACATATGAATGTGGCGGTGAAAGACATTTTCAGTGTATAAATTGTGCTCAATGGTTTAGGCAAAAAGCTCATCTTGATAGACATATTTCTAGTCGAAAATGTTTTAGATTTATTACAAGTCCAAATCACAATTCTATTGTTATTCGTTACAAATAAGTGTTTGCAGACAAATGAACTAGATTTCCTGCTTAAGATACTATACCTAAATTTTTCACTTAACAGAATAATTAGTTCCACAATCAGAATGGCAAAAAGTTCATTATTTGTGGAGCAGATTGGGGATAAACTTTTGTACCATTCGAAAATGACTTTACTAACCACAATTTTCCTTGGACAAAATTACTAAAATTTGTATTGAAAATCCACTTTGTCTGCCTGACACATTTGTTCCAATAATGCACAAGTTATGTTTTCCACTTTTTTTTTTAAGAGCAATATTTTCTTTTAAACCTTTTTATTCAATTTTAATTTATTTATGCTAGGGTCTGTTTTTTTTTCTATCAGGTTTTAGAAATTTTAAATTTACTTTAAAGTTATTAATTTGTTTGGTATCTTTTATTTAATATTTTTTCGTTTTCGTCATCAGTTATGGTAATTTACATTTGTATCCGAGTCTTTCAGTTGATAAGGGAGAAATACTTATAAAATGGAAATATATATTTGCATAGAATTTTGTAAATATGGTGTTTTAAAATGAGTTTGATCTTTTTATGGTAGTATTTTAATTTATTATAAGCAAATTATCGGTTTTTAATAAAGATATATTAATAATGTCCATGTTTATTTTATTTGTTAATCTTTCATTTCCTCGTTAGTTTGTCTAAATAATATGTCAAGTTTAAACGAAATTCAGTTAGTACAGTAATACAAATTTATCTTGTGTTAATCAAAGTATTTTGAAAATGTTTTTTTAACTACTGGTTTGTATGGCAGCTGGACTGAGGCAATTTAGCTAGCTTCTTTTTCTTCCGTCCTGCGCCTACACCCTCTTTGTTCGGAAACCCATGGGGAAGGTTTACACTTCAACAGGGCTAGGGATACCTTTCTCTAAGATAAAAACTTTTGTAAGGCGAAAATTATCCCGCTTTTCGTAGAGCATGCAGACACCCACAAACTTTCCCTTAAGGAAGCGTTCTCCCATGACATCGTACATTCAGTCCGGACCCCCACCTTCGTTCTCAAATGACCAAAGGTCGTCACACCATCTCGTAATTCGCCTTCCTCTCTATATTTCTTCTGCTTATGGTCTTTAGTGCAGTATTCGTCGTCTTATCTTCGATTTTTAATTCCACTATTGTAGTCTGGAGATTATTTTAGTTTTTGTCGTATATATTTGTTTCTTTTTTGATCTTTTGATGTATCGCCTGTCATTGTTCTTTTTTTCACTTTAAAATTATTCACTATCTGTCTTGTAAGAGTCCAGATCTACTTTCCACAGAATATCACTGAAAAAATATATTAGTTGTTTATATTAAATTTTTCTAATTTTATGAATAACATAATTCTAATAAAAAAACCTTTATTTTATTATTATTATGTATTTATTAATATTAACAAAGAATTTTCTGTGAATTAGTGAAAATTTGCTACAGTGAAATCGTCAAAATATTTTTTATCTTACACATTCATCTTAAAACTAAGTTTTTATCATTCATATTGTGAACATACATAAGGTTGATAGAAATACTACATATTCGATTTGTGACAATCATAAGTATTAATAAATGTAAAGTTTGTTATATTATTTTATTATTTTACATAACAATGGTTTTGCGGGATACACTAGTCTTGTTGAGCTTAGAACCCCGCCAACTGTACTACTGGCGAGTAGACATATTTTTGAATATTGTAGTTTTATGTTAAGTCAAAAGCTCTTATTTCAACTGAATTGTACTCGCGTTCGCAATTTCTTGAACTTTCTTCGATGTCCACTACAAGTATATATCTTCAAGATTTTTCATACTATCCTCGTGTAAATAAAATTACAAATTCATCGAACACGATGCAGTATGGGGTAGTAAAACCGCTCACTGCTTACACCAGTAACTACATTAAAATTAAACAATGTGAAAGATTGACTTTATTTTCGTTTGCTTGTATGACTTTTCAATTTAGCCATATCTCTGACAAATAAGGATAATGCAAGTCTTACAACCACCTTTAGGTTAATGAAACTTCTGATCAGTAAATCCTGTGAAACTCAGTACAACTTCTTTTAATTATATACATATTAACAATATTGTAGTGACTATTTTCTAGTATTTTTGTTAAAATTACTTTTATATATTTGCTTAACTTCCTATTTACTTCTATTAACCTTTCCAACAATCTTTTGCAATATTTTATGTTGTGTTTTAAAAAATATATATAATTTTTAGACGAAAATCTTACAATGACAGAGGACGGCCGATTTGGTTGCATGAAATGTGGTCTCTCGTATAAATACAAGAAACATTTCAATCGACATACCAAGTACGAGTGCGGAAAAATATTTAATTTTATTTGTGATTATTGCAACCATGGTTTTAAGAGAAGAGACATGTTAAAAAAGCATCAGAGTAAAAATAATTGTGAGGTATTCTTAAAAAGGAAAATACAGAGCGGAAACGGCATGGAGGTGGAGATGTATTATGGAAAACCTCCCTGGTGTTAAAAATGTTTTAGCAAAAGTTAGCTTTAAATAATTTGGTGTTTGTAAGTTATCTAGATTGAATAAAAATGTACATATAATAAATACTTTTACGTTGCAATATAAATATTTTTTTAATTTCTGATTAGTTTGGAAAGACTGTGTTGTTTTTCTATTAGATTTTAACTTGTTTTTATGTCATTTTTAAAAAGCTTCTATATAAAGATGTGATGGCAATGTTTTCAAAGATGAATTTGAATTTTATTTACAAATTCATAAATGAGTAATTGATTTTCCCAAAATTCATCAATGTCAAGATGATATTGCATAAAAGTCATTGGATCTAGGTAACAAAGCTTAAAATCTGATCTAAAAAATTCAGGGTTTTAGCAGAAATAATTATTTTCAGTAATTTACGATGAGTCTTAAAGAAATATATTCTATATTGTTTCAGGTAAACCTCCATTCATGTGTCCAAGGTGCAATAAATCTTATAGTGTAAAATGTTCGTTAAATAGACATTTGAACTACGAGTGCGGTGTAACTCCGAAATTTAAATGCCCTATGTGTTCATATTCTGGCAAACAAAAAGTTAACGTTATTAGTCATATGATTAAAAGACACGGATTGAAACGAGAAAAAATTAATTTATGATTTGTATCTTCTATTAAAACAATAAGACATGTATTTTATATTATATATTTTTATTCTTCACAATTAAGCATCACAAGTGTTTTTAATTTAGACTGGATTAGGTTTAAATTGGCATGTTGAAGTTCATTAAATTTTTAAAGTGAAAAAAATAAACATATACCATGAAATTATGCAGAAAATAATGTTATATAATGTATTATGTTATATTTTTGTTGCGAATAGACCAGATGCAAATTTTAAATCAGTTTTTAGTGAATCAGATATATATATATATATATATATATATATATATATATATATATATATATATATATATATATATATATATATATATCGAAAGTCTTGGACCCCATATACTTATATATAAACAAAATTATTTATGGCAAAAAAGTTTGGTTCTTTGGGATAGGACATAAACATTTGCAGACAACAAATTGTTGATTTATTATGAATATTTTGACGCATCTTAAGCCCAACAATTTTTGTAATTTTGTTATAATGCTGGCTCATAAAATATCTGCTTTTAATGAAGCTAGAATTATTGTTTTATATTATGCTGGACATTCAGATCATCAGATTTCCGAGATATTAAATATTTTTAAAACATCTGGTATGCGCTTAGTGCATAGATATAGATATGAACAATTTGGTTGTAGTATTACATCTTGGGCGTCTTTGAGTGTCGAGTAAATGGTAGGATCTTTGTTTTATTGAATATACTTGAAGAGATCATGATAGTACTTGAAGAAGAGTGTGTCATTAGATAGGATTGCCCAGCCCATTCACCCAATATGAATCCACTCGAAACATGTGGAATTTCATTGCTAGAGTCATTCATTATGGGATTAAACCCATCCTGAACTGCGGAAGTGTTAACAGATGCAACAGTAGAGGAATAAAATAATATTCCACAAGAAATTATGTCCCGATTGGTGTAATATACAGTTGTGCATAGATATGAACAATTTGGTTGTAGTATTACATCTTGGGCGTCTTTGAGTGTCGAGTAAATGGTAGGATCTTTGTTTTATTGAATATACTTGAAGAGATCATGATAGTACTTGAAGAAGAGTGTGTCATTAGATAGGATTGCCCAGCCCATTCACCCAATATGAATCCACTCGAAACATGTGGAGTTTCGTTGCTAGAGTCATTCATTATGGGATTAAACCCATCCTGAACTGCGGAAGTGTTAACAGATGCAACAGTAGAGGAATAAAATAATATTCCACAAGAAATTATGTCCCGATTGGTGTAATATACAGTTGGGTTAATGTGTTAGTAAGAATCAGAAAATAACCCACCTTCTATAAATTATTCTTAACTTTGATGATAACTTTGCTTTGTTATCTTTTTTTGTTGTTTATCTAACTTTCTTACATTTATAATATTTTTTATTTGATTTTTTTTTATATCTATTAAAAAAACATATTCCTATTATAAAAATCAAATCAGAAATAATAGGTTTTCAAATACGTGTTACATTTTCGTCAATAAAAAAATATTTAAAAAATACTAGGGAGTTCAAGACTTTGTGCGTGTGTTTATGATATGCAATGCTAAACTTGAAAGAAACTATTAAAGCGTTATTATCTTAGTTTTTTATATCTTATCCAAAAATACTTCAATTTTCAGCTTATTAGGAACTGAGCGTAATGCTGTGTGTTTTTGATGCGTTCTAAATTTTATTTATTTTTTTTTAAATTTTAGCTAGTTATAATTGTCTAGAGAATTTAATATTCGTACTGATAAATTGCTCAGGAATTTGTATAACTAAACATCTTGGTAGCTGCTGCTAAAAAGATTCCTTTGTTCTTTTTATTTGTTGTTTTGTGATCTGTTCACTCATTTCACCGCTCGCAAAGATGTTTACAAATTTTGCAGGTTTGTTTGTTGTGTTTTATTTGCTAAGGGTTTATAATCATTATTATAAATATATTTTTTTGTAATGATAAATAATCATTTTGTTTTTAAGGTGTTCTGTTTCCGTGTCAGAAATGTTATAGACGATACAAGCAAAAATGTTCTTTAAGAAAACATCTGAAATATGAATGTGGACTTTCTCCAAAATTTAAATGTCAAGTGTGTACTTATACAGGTTATCAAAAAGTAAACGTCATATGGCATATGGTTAAAAAACATGGAATGGTGAGAGAAGAAATAAAGATGTAGATGTAGATGTAGCTTTCTTAGAAAGAAATTATAAAATAGTGTGTTTCTTTATGTATGGGCTCATATTTATAATTTTTACTATTTTTTGTAAACATAGAGATTACTTAGTTTGTTACATGTGTAAACATAACGTAACGTCAGTATACAGGGTAATTTAATTAAATGTGACTTTAGTACAAATGTTTGTTTAACTGCAAAAGGCGGTCGAAGTCTGCGCAATACTTTTATATAGTTGAAAGAGTTTGTAAAATGGTAGAACACGTTATTAAAAATAAATTTAATATCTTAAACTATGTGTGATATTAAAAATATTATGTATATTTGTTTCTGATTTTTATTTGTTTTGTTTTTCTGAGTGATGTCTGTGTTTTATCATTCCAGTGTATCGGGAATAATTCTGTTTATATTTAAGTTTTTTGTTAAAGGCAGATGAAAAAAGTTATTAGATAAAATTAATGTTTATTTTTCTGTATTTTTTAGATCCTCCGTTCAAATGTTTTAGATGTAACAAAGGTTATAAACAAAAATGCTCTTTAAGTAAACATTTAAAATATGAATGTGGTGTAATACCAAAGTTTAAATGTCAAATATGTCCATACGTCGCGAAACAGAAGATTTGTGCCATCATGCATATGGTGAACATACATAAGGTTGATAAAAATACTGCATATTCGATTTGTGATAATCAGAAGTATTAATGACTGTTAAGTTTGTTATATTATTTTATTTTTTTACATAATGATGGTTTTGCGGGATACACTAGTTGTGTTGAGCTCAGAACCCCGCTAACTATACTACTGATGAGTAGGCATATTTTTAAAAAATTCTAATTTTACGTTAAATCAAAAAAGTCATTGTTGCAGGGTTAAATAAATAGAATTTTAACCATCGAAATCTTTGTTATAGATCTATTTTAATAGATGAAAATAAAATTTACAAGAAAATACATAGTTACTTTTTACTTTGTTTTTTTTTTAGATACAAGTTTAGCGTTGGCAAAAAGATTTATGGTTAACACTCGCCTCTACAATATTTCACAAGTTGTATTCAAAATTAGCTCTTAGATTCCTTTACAGTCAGTATTTAACATCAGTAAACTTTAACAAATTTACTTGTACTCAACGCTTTATAGTTTTAGCTATTTGTAAATGTTTAAATTCTCCTATATTGTAAGTAAAAGATTGTCTTAAATTTCCCTCTATTCTTCTTATAATGCTCTATCTACGTTGGCCATCACGAAGGAAGTTCTAGCTTTATTATAGCTTTCCTAAAAAGTTCTTTATAAATTATTTTTTAAGGTTATCTCGCCTTCTCTTGCTGTGCTCCTTTCTTTGTTTTATTACTTGTAAAATATGGTATTTGTCGTTGCTTATGATGTTACCATGACCATGATCGTTGGTTCTTATGTTGGATTCTTTTCAATTTATTTGATAAATAATCAGTTCGTGATATCTTTTTCTTCGTGTTAGTAATAGTTCAGGCTTCAAGATTCAACTGACATAAATTTTTCGTTGCCGACTGTGTTTTTTCTACAAATTCTGTTGCTCGATCACATTTCATAATGACCATTTACCCTTGTAAGTGTAGCTATCAACAGGGTCTAAAGGGGCCTTAATTACCATGTTTTTACCAACACAATTTGTTTTTGATGAGTTTAATGAGTAGAGAGAGCAATCCAAGTGCTTAACCCTCATACCGTACACTTCAATCCAGTACCCATAAATCGTACACAGATGCAATTTGGGACTTATAAATGAAAATAATCTATTTATATTTCTTTGGGTTAACATTTTTCCTAGAATATATTGGAGCAAATTAAATAGAGTAGAAATACATTAAGCTATAAAAAAACCATTGCAAAATAGCATTTTAAACTAAAAATCGTATATTTTTTACAATTGAGTAAAACACAACAAAAACTCCCGCGATTCATTAACTAAAAGTACTGTTTAAAGAAAAAAAAAACTTGAATGTAACAAAAATATATTAAGTATTTTGCCAATATCTTTGACATTATTGTATTTTCCAAAAATGAATTTCGTTCTTTTAAAACAGTAAATGGATAAAATTTTTTATAAAAAATTATTTATTTGTTAAAATAAGTACAAAAAAATCTTTCAAAAAATCGATCTTCATCCAAACTGGCTGTCGAACATCAGAGACAATCCAGTACATAACTGGAGGATGCCAAGCGTTTGCCACAACCGAGTATAAGGAAAGGCAAAACTCAGCCGCTAAGATACTGCACCAAGAGTTAGCAGAAAAGTTAAACCTATTACAGGTAGGAAAAGTGCCTTATTACAAGTACAATCCGGAGCCTATTCTTGAGAACAACCAGTTCAAGTTATATTGGGACCGAACGGTTCTCGCGGATCAGACAGTGGCTTATAATAGACTAGATATTATACTAACAGATAAAATTTCTAGGCGAACTACACTAATTGACATTGCTGTACCTAACAACAACAACCTAAGGCCAAAATACAACGAGAGGATCGCCAAATACAGAGATCTGGAGGTCCAAATCCGAAGACAATGGGCAATGAACAGCGTCCAAACGATTCCCATAATACTGTCAACAACTGGAGTGATACCAAAGAACCTCCTGCAGAACATCAAGGGACTGGGCCTTAGTGAGCATCTGTATAAACCGATGCAGAAAGCAGTTTTCCTTGCAACCGCGAGAACCGTCCGAAAGTTCGTAGGAAATACAGAAGACAACGTCACCTAGGACCCGATAACATGGAAAGGGTTCCCACAGAGCGTCATACCTTTGGTGTGTTTGTATGCCTGGTATGAGTGAATAATCCCTGGTGGGAGTGCCGTTTGACTTATAAATCAGAGAACTATTCAGTAATTGTATTTCAATTTGTCGATGTAGCAAAAATGAATGAATGTTCTCACTTTCAGTGAGCATAATAATTTAAATAATATAAAATAAATTTTATTAATTTGAGTCGACGATGATTCAGCATTCACAAACCGTACATATGTGCAAATTCGCACCAACTCAAATTCTGAAAACCACTGACTCGGTAACCAAGACAATATTAAACCTATATTTAACGGCAATGGACACTAGAAGGTTCCCACGTATTTTTTTAGTGAGGGTATACTTCGGGACATCAATTACCTAAAATTTAGCATTTACGAATTCGCACCAGGGACGATTTGAGGGTTAATTAGCTCGCTGGATACTATCTATGAGGTTATGCCAGTTCTCAATATTAGTTTGAGAATTCTTAGAAAATGGCTACTAATTATTTTTTTGGAAGTAAATGCAAATTCAACCTTATCTAATATTTTTCTACTGGTATTCTACTCGCGCATCATCCTTTCTTTTTTGCCACAAAAGAACTGTGTGAAGAGATCATACTTCACTACTGTATCACATTATATCACAACAGCAGAATGATATCATTTCTGTTTTTTTTTAAACGTGTTTTTAATGTCTTCGGGAAATGTAAATCTACTTTTATTGAGTAGTAAAGAACGTATTGTTGGTTGTCGCATATAGAGAGCGTTGTAATTTTTTTGGAGGACCTCTGTCGATGTGATGGTGTTTTCCTTTTTTCCAATTCACTTCAAGAACGAACATTCTCGAAGATTTTACTTTTTTTTTCCGCAAAGGAAAGAAAGTGGCTAAAGATGTGAAGTTTACGGTGTTGATTGTATAAGAGAATTCACTACAAGATGACCAAAATTCTGGTCGACTTACTGAAACTAATGCTAATTAAATTAAAGCCATTGTTGAAGGTATTAGTCATCTAACTGTTCGAAAGATGGCAGAGAAGTTAAATGTATCGCATACAATAATTGGAAATTCTTAAAACATCTTAGACTCACCAAGAAGCTTGATATTTGGGGTCCACATAAATTGAAAAAGATTTACTTAACACAACGAATCAATATTTGGTATATCCATTTTACGCGCAATGAAACCGACCCTTTTTTGCAAAGAATCTGGACTGGTGATGAAAATTGGGTCATGATGAACCAGCACAAACCACATTTAAAGCTGAATTGCACCCAAAAAAAGGTCATGCTGTTAATTTGATGGGACCGCAAAGCTACTTCTAAGATGCCGGATGATCAATTTAGATGTTTACCAACAACAGTTAGTGAAACTGGATGAAACGTTCAAAGAAAAACAGCCAGAATTGGCAAATCGCATAGGAATTGTGGTTGATCATAATAATGTAAAGGCTCGCTCATTTTCAGTAACTCGTAGGAAATTATTGGGCTTGGTTTGGGAGTCACATCTCTCATACATCACTGACTTTCCGCCATCTGATTACCATGAATAAATGAATGAATAAATGAATAAACAAAGGTAGTGCTGTTTGATTATTGATGCCTAGGCCTCATTGGGCCCTTTACATCCGACCATAGCTGTAGGTCATTCGAGGCTAATCGCCTTTGCGAATCCAAGCAGGCTCTTTAATTGAACGTGCCTAATTGCTTCCGGTAACAAATTTGTATCTCCGAAATAGCTCTGTCTCAGTCCGTTGAGTGCTGTACACTCTCTGAAGATATGGTCGACAGTTTCATCCTCCTCCAGATACCATCTGCACGTCGGGTCATCTACGACACCGATCTGATGAAGATGGCCCCTCGGGTGACAATGTCCTATTAACAATCCAACCACAATTCGCAGTTTTTTCCTTTATAAGGAGAGAAGCTCCCTAGTAATCCGTGCGCTACATGTTCCTTGGCACACCTCAATCCACGATTTAATAAAATTGCTTTCCAGCAAAAATTTTAATTTCTTTTGATCAACGGCAATTGGGACAGGTAGAATTGGTTGGGGTATATATGGTTAAGTTGCGGACCTGAACTTTCTCACACGGTTCGCTTCCTCATTCCCGCGTATACCCGAGGAATCCTAGACCCACACGAGTTTAATTGCGCAGCCGTTCCTTGTCAGACTGTTCAGTACATCCTTGCAAGACTCGACATTGTCGCAGCTTTACTGTCTAATCATATGTTTATTACCCTATTTCTGTTTATGTCCCACTTACAGAGATGGGCACGTTGTAGAATAACATAAATTTCCGTTGTAAAGATCCATGGCACGTTTTGCGAGAGTGTACAACTCTCTGACTCCCGTGCTCCTGCTGAACACTCCGGCTCTAGCTCTTTCATCATGTCGAGATCCATCTATATACCTCCATGTTCCATTTCTCGGAAGATTTTGCTTTCCCTACCAATCCTCTCTTCTTCTTCTTAGTATGCCATATCCGATTGTCGAAGGTTGTTTATCATGTTGGCTATCACAACCTTGGTTACTGCAGTTACATGAAGTTCTCATGTTGAACCACTGACACAGGTTTTTCAACCAGGATGTTCTACGCCTTCCGGCACTACGTCTACCGACTATTTTTCTCTGCATTATTAAATGAAGAAGGCAGTGTTTTTCCGGATGTCTTTCGATATGGCCGAAATGCGATAGTTTTTATAATTTCTGTTTCCTCATCCTCTCTACTTGACAAAAATATCTTAGAGAGAGTAGTTAGGTTTTAAAAATGGAGCAATATAATCTGTTTGCATGAGAAGTGATGGACACTTCTCTACCACGCTTTTCCAGACACCAGAGTAAATGTTCGTTCCAATTTCGAGATGCCCTCTGCAATTGAATTATAAACGGTCTTTAGGGCCTCTCGTCTCTATGTATAAGTGGAGAGGAAGTAGGTGTACTAGAACTTCTAGAGCTCTGGTGGGGGCAATCCTCATCGCACTCAATATTCCCACATAAGCCGTTCTTTGAACTTTTTCTAGTTAAAGACGGTGTTTTCACTTAGCTGTACTAGGCCACCATACAATAGCGGCGTACGTTATCAAGATAGGGTACATGCAAAATAGCACTCTCGGTGTTAGCCACCATGTGCATCCAAAGGCTCGTTTACAAGCCCAGAAAGTACACATGACCTTCTTGGTTCGAGCCTCAATCTGATTATTCCAGCTCAGTCGTGAGTCTAGAATTCCAGTCCACTGTGTACTATTCATTTCTAAGTTGGTATACAAAATTTCTATGAGCGCGGAATGATCAAGCTGTAAGAAAGGTGGCAAAGTTCATTGAACAAAGTAGAAAATATATAAATTATTAAAGTTTATTCTTTGTATTAAAAAAATTAGTTTTATTTCGCTTTACAAAACCAAAATTAGTTTTTTGCCAACCTGATACCTGATACTTATACCTGAACTATGTAGGTGGTGTCATTTACTGATATTTAAAATAAAAAGAATGGTCTAGGTGCATATAATTTTGAGGGTTAGAGTGTTTTACTTTCTTTATTTATTCGACCATTTTTCTTAATAAAATTAAAATTTTGTAATAATTTTACATTTTTTTTTAGAATCTATCTTCAGGTGTCAAAGATGTTACAGGACCTACAGACAAAAATGCACTTTAAACAGGCACTTAAAGTATGAGTGTGGTGTTGCGCCTCAATTTAGATGTCAAATTTGTCCTTATATTGGAAAACAAAAAGTCAGAGTCATCTTGCATATGACGGGGGTTCATAAATTAAGAAGGGATCAGATTCATTTATAAATGTCGATAAATATGAAATAAATTACCTTGTTTTTTCTTTCATTCCATTTAGTTTCTATTATAGTAGAATTATTAATTGCTGACAAAAAAAAATTAAAATTATCTAGGAACTTTCGACTCATCGTGTTTATTATTTTATTTA
This sequence comes from Diaprepes abbreviatus, assembly GCA_034092305.1. Lineage (NCBI taxonomy): Eukaryota > Metazoa > Arthropoda > Insecta > Coleoptera > Curculionidae > Diaprepes > Diaprepes abbreviatus. The sequence goes on along the minus strand of JASJET010000330.1, from coordinate 5,684,253 downwards.
ATCCAATTATTTTTAGAAGGTCTTTATAAATGTCCTAGATGTTGGAGAAAATACAAACAAAAATTTACGTTGAATAGACATTTGAGATACGAGTGTGGTGTAGCGCCCATGTTCAAGTGCCAAGTCTGTCCTTATATTGGAAAGCAAAAAATAAGTGCCGTTATGCATATGATTGGAGTTCATAAGATGACAAGAGATCAAATATTTTTGTGAATTTAGGAAAATATTAAAGTTTCTTTAAGAGTATTTTGACGTGAAGCTGTTTTATCTTCATTTAAATTTTTAGTTGTGTGTTTACTGATGCAAGATTCAAGTATGAAAAATGTTGCAGATGTGCAGTGTCTCCATATTTTGCGAAACAAAAGAACCATCCCACTAATTTTAATTCTAGAAAATATAAAAAAAAAGTTTTATCTGCAAATATTTGTAAGACATAGAAATACAACTTTAATAAAAATATCTACGTCAGAAGTTTAACTAATTTTCCTTTGCTTATTAATTGATGCAAGTGTTTCAGAAGTCTTCATGTTGCTATTTTTTCCTCGTGTACATTACCGACAAGTTATTCGTCAAAGTCAATGTATGTTGTGTGTTTCTACTACAATTATAACTTTTTTAGTAGCGCTGTTTCCTTGTACAAATTGTAACAAGAAGTATAAACATAAGGAATCCAGAAATAAACACATGCGTTATGAGTGCGGTGTAGAAAAACAATTCAAATGCTACAAATGTTCGTATTCCGCAAAACAGAAAGTACATCTTATTGGTCACATGGCGAGAATTCATAACATTATTCTTACCAGCGACTATTTCAATAATCTGAAGTTGAAGCAATATTTGCAACAGTACTGACATCTTTATTTGAAATGTGTTTTTTTATTGTATTCATTTTTATTTTGGGGTGTTGTTGAAATCTATCTTGTTTGTATATTTTATTAAATATTTCAGTCTTACTCTTCTTTTTTAATTTACTTCCTCAATAGAACCTGTTATTACATTTTTAGACACAGAATCTCGATAGTCATATTAAATCTTACCGAAAAATGCGTCGGTGCTGCCTTCAATATGTGGAATTTTGTGCATTTGTTCTATCTATAAAGTGACTCCGAAAAATATTTACATTAGATTTTTTGGACCGCTCCTTATCTTTTTTTTTCGTCCCATTTTTTACTATACTTGCAACTTAAGTTATCGCTAGTAATATGCATATAACTCAAATATTTGAAGCTTGCCCTATCACTCAGCATCTAATTACAATTAACTAGTGTTATTTTATAAAAGTTATGTGGTTCTGAAAGCGTGGTATACATTATAAGTACTGTTGTTTACACGGAGACTGCTCTCAAAAAATTCTATTGCACTGAACATTTTTCCTTGGTCAGGGAAGTGTGATCGTGTTATGAGTTTTCTGTAATGTATATTTCTATGATTTGAGGCCATATCCTGAAAGTTTACTCCTTTTAAAACCTTAAAAAGGGTAAAATGTAAATTGTAAAAATATGTATACAAACAGCTGTTAAAGAAGATAGGTTAAATCTCTAATTTTAACACTGTATTTTTTTTTCATATTCTCTTGATGCATGTTTTTAATTATTATCGAAACATTGTAGGTCTTCAGCCAGTATTTATTTTTTCTTTAAAGAAAATGTGAATTATTTTCCAGCCTAGTTTTGACATTTTATAATGTCTAGTCTGTCAGACTATCATTCATCGAGTTAAGTGTATTCGTAAGCGAATTCCAGTAGGGTGATATGATGTAACGGAGTATTAGATAGGGGAATATTCGTCATTCTACACTATTTATCGATCTGCATTACTTCTTGGTTCAAGAAATACATAAATTAGTTAGTTGATTATTTAGGTTTCGTGTATAATTGATTGCATACTTACTGTACATGATGATTGTGATACCTCCTGCGCTAAGGTTAAACTATTAAATAACAAAGAGGTATATATATATATATATATATATATATATATATATGATGGAGAGAAGTTTGCATTTACTGTTCGCATTTTACTTCACTCATACACTGTGCTGCATATGGTTGTACGTTTGCTGAATGTGATTTCGGCACTACAACGGCATAATGTGAATATATCCACTGCTATTGCATCTCACACGGAAGAATCCGTGAAAGCCGCATAAACATATATATATATATATATATATATATATATATATATATATATATATATATATATATCGACACTAATTTGTTAAATATCAACATTTAATAATATTTGTATTAAAGTATATCGTTGTATGTGTGTATTAGTTGAATATCTGATGACCTCTTGGTTTAGATTGGCGGTTTAGTAAACCAGTGGCGTTTTCGGTGATTGATAAGTACCAATCTCTTAATTTTTTTTTAATTGGTGACCCCCTTTCTCATTCTTGAGCAGTCGATCACCTTTGTTGCGGTTTGAGCGGTTGTCAGTTATTCCATTGACACAGTTAAAAGAAGTATGGAGGCAACATACTCAAAAGAGGATGGTTCATTTGTGATGATTTTTTTAAATCTATTTTTTCAAAAAATAGTTGTTTTAAAATCTAAAAAAACTTAAAATTCGTTAGAAGCTTCATTAAGATATAAAGTTTGATCATTTTATCTCAAGGAGTTGAGATGTTACGATGAAACATCTTTTTTCTATAACGTCCAAATATGTAATTGCTTTATTGGATGCGTTATAATGTCAATGTCGTTTCATTTTATACAGGCTAAATATTACTACTGATAAATAAAACAACAGTTCTGGAATAATCCTTTTGACGCAGTAGCAAAAGCGTCAAAGTAAGCCTTAGGAGTCGTTTGAAGGCCTAATGAGTCTGATTTAAATACCTTGTAGAAAGTGATTATTATCATAAATGACTCCACTAAAAGTTATAGAGATTATAGAAAGCTAATAACATAACTAATCCCGGATTTAAAAAGATCGAGATATGCGCTTGTTGCGTCAAAAAAAAAGGAAGAACGCCATCAGTTATTTGGATCTACCTGGGAACCAAGTTTGACATGTCGCTGAATAACTATTTAAAAATATCTGGTTGTTATCCATGTTCACGAGCTTAAGATCCTGTTTTACTTGAAAGATCTAGTTTCAAGGATTTTGATCAGAATAATTGAAACGACTTACATTTGTGTTAGTCATTACCAAGTTGTAGAGGGTTAACAAATCTAACATTTGATACAATGACACAAAAATTTACAGATCAGCGGTAACACGGGTTCCTATTTTATCTATGTATTTGTTATTATTTGAAAAATGTTTTAACGTTCAAACAAAACTATTGGTTTCTTTGAGTCAATAAGAAACTACGTATCTGAATAAAAGACACCTGACTCTTGTGGAATCTAGAATTAAAAATGATGGTAGCCTTGAAGAATTCTAGTTGACCAGTAATATATCCCTTTTGATCTCTACAACTGTTTCTCGGTGATATTTATAATAACCTTTTATGAAGTATTTGTGTCAATGAATTATTTGATCTTCAAATGTACCCTAAGGTTTACCTTAATAACTACCGCGGCCATATACTTAAAATATAGATTTCGAATTTATCGGAATTAGAGGTCAAAACGAGATTTCAATTTAAAATTCCCAACTTAATCCGAATTAACACCTAAAATTGATTCCTAGGTCAAACAATCAAGTTTGATTTTCTCCTCTCTCTCTCTCCGCTTTTCCGAACAGTTATTTAATAAAAGAATGTAAAGAAAATTTGTATTATATCTTTTATATAGTTTATTCTATGAATTTTTAGGATAGCAGTAGAAGATCTGCTGATTATCTCACCCGAAATTATAATGCATTTAGCAACGTCATCATCAATATCATCAGTCAATCTTCTTGTGTTCATTGTGGAAGATAGATATCCTTCATCATTCTCTCCGTTTCGATCCCGAGTCATCTGCATCCAATCCGTTTGGTAACGTTTTTATCGTAGGTCTATCGTTTAGGTGGACAACTCCTATTTCGGTACGTCCCTTATTTTTGGACTTCATAATCGACGTTTGAAATAAAGATTTTTCCATAGTTTGAAAAAAATGTCTTTTTTTTCACTTTTTTAATAATATTGCATTTATTGAATATAAAAAGAAAGACTTTAGAAAAAGTTTTTAAAAACTTTATGGATAGAACCAATGTGCAAGTTACTATAGAAATTAAATTACTAGACAACATTAAGAAAAAAACCTAAAACAAATTCTGAGTAAAAAAGAGGTTCACTATAAATTGAACTACTAAAAAACTGCATTTTCAGTGGCAGAGAAAAGAAAAGAGTGAAGGAAAGAGTCTTAGTTTTGAAGTGTATGAAATTATGGCTTATGTATCCTTCACTGTTATTAGTAACAATATTTTCCATAATGTTTAATAAAAAATAGATTGTCCTTATTACTAGAAAATCATAACTAAATAATAACCTTTATGTCCTGAATAGTTCTTAACTAGTAGAAGATAAAATATATAAATTAAAAACAATTCACTAACATGCTTCTTTTTTCTAGAAATTGAAGAAAATTGCATTTTAAACGAGGATGGACGATTCGGCTGTAAAAAATGCCTAAACTCCTATACCAAAATAACGAACCTAAGGCGCCATCTTAAATATGAATGCGGAATAGAACCACAATTTAACTGTCCACTTTGTTACAAAAAATTTGTATATAAATTTAGAATGAAACAACATCTTATGCTAGCTCATGGTGGTTATACGTAAATCAATTTTTGGATCACATTCCTTTCGACAAATTCTTTCCATACTAGATGTTAAAATTAGAAATTAAAAAATTGAAGATTAGGATTTAATTCTCGTTCGATCGCCCAACGAACGTCAAATACTGTTTTTAAATAATAATATTTATTTTATTTATTTTTCTATTTCTTGTGTGGTTTGTTTGTCATGTTGTATACTGTTCCTATTGTAGCTTAAATGTCTAAAAGCTTGTAATACAATGAATTAAAAGACAAAAATGAACTTTTCTATTATGATATGCTATGTTATAGTGCAATAAAAATAATTGGAACATTCTCAGCATCTTCGTCAATAAAATCATGGTTCTGTTGAAAGTTTTATTGATATCAAGATGTACAGAAAGTTCCTTTCAATGATCGATTATCATATTCGGTTTTTCAGCTAAATAATTGAAAGAATAGGATACAAACTACGATGTTAGGAGTTTTTAACTAATTTAAATATATTATAATAATTATTGTAAAATTTCCGTTACATATTGTTGTTGTTTTTAGACTGGTATAATATAACCCCAAACGGACGCTATGGATGTAGGAAGTGTGCTTCATCTTACTCTAACCTTAACAATTTAAAAAGACATTTGAAATTTGAATGTGGAAGAGAACCAACGTTTGAGTGTGAAATTTGCCTTAAAAAATTTAATTACAAATTCATTTTGGTTAGGCATATGGCTACCCACGGCCCTATTGGAAGTCAGAAGAATGGGTATTATTACAACAATATCCCATAGAATGTTATTGGAATAATAGAGAAAATTTGTTTTTGTTAGTCTACATTAGAAATTATGTTTAATAACGATGAACTGATTAGGTTTATTACGCATTCTATGTATTCAAACATGTTATATTCAAAATTGTACTTTAATAAGTTATGATAATGATTTAGTAATTAGTAAAATATTCTTTTCCTTTCAGCCAGAACCATCTAGTGTACAATATTATTATCTGGTGTATCAAAGCAATTTTGTGTAGCAGTTACTAAGTATAATTACTTTTCATACATAAAAATAGAAAGGTATTAAGAACGACCTGATTTTAAACGCTTTGTTAAACATTTTTTACATAAGTATTTTAAAAATATTTTTAATTTTTATTAGAGTAACAATATAATGATGTTTTGGTTCTAGAAAAAAAGTAGCTCGAAATGCGTTTTTTATTTTAATGTATTTTTGTTATAATTGCAGATAATTATACTTACCTAAGACCTGATATCAAATAGAGTAACCCCAGTATTACGATTTTAATTAATGTAACACTAGATGGAAAGTTCGTTTTTAGTTGTTTCTGATCTTTGTAACCATCGTGTTAATTTAAGATATTTAATGTCATGTCTCTGTTGTTTATTTCTATTTGTAATTGCCTTTATTTTTGCAATTCTGTGCAATATTATGTATTAAGTTAGTTATAATACCAACAAAACAAGAACTACATATAAAGTATGATTAGTTGTTTTTATTTTAATTTTATTTTTAATTGTAATTTTCCACATTTTTTTTCTTTAAAAATATATTCTTTTTTCAGTGGCATTTGCTTATTATAGACAATACGAAAAAAGTTTAATTTTTTGGTAAGTAAAATGTATATTATGCTTTGTTTTTTTTTGTGAATAATTTGATTTTCGAAATTGCATGTATGTGTCTTTCTTAATACACTTACGTACCTTTTTTTTTTCAAGAAGAATTAACAAATATATTTCATTTTGTATTTTGAAATATTTTCAACAAATTAGATCACGTATTGCTGTTAAAAATCAACGTTCGCGATATTGACTGCATAAATAATTTTTGTGTAATTTAATTTCTAACTAGATATTATTTTCTAGATAGCTACCAGAGAATCAGATTAAATTCGAAAGGAGAATATATTTGTCCTAATTGCGAAAAAGTTTACAAGTACAAAACATCAGTATATACCCACCTTAAAAATGACTGTGGTAAAATACCGCAGTACTACTGTGCGTTGTGTGATTTTAGCTGTAAATTTAACCATGTATTGCAAAGGCACAAAATGTCGTTGTGTCATCGGCGAAGAGAACAAAATCTCTAAAATAATCTGTTGTCAGTCGTTTAAAACAATTTAGTAATTAATTTGACCAAATATTTGATTAGTGATGCTTTGATATTTATTTTTTATGGACACTATACTTTATAATATACAGGGTGTTCAAAATTGACATAGTAGTAGATCGTGCTAATTTAGTAGGCCATGTTATATAATAAAATTATGGTATCTACAGATAATTTATTTTGTTTTTAATCGTATTTATTAATTTTTGACTGAAACAAGTCTAATGAATAATCTTATCTGCAGGTAAAATTGTTTCTGTAACCAACCACCAGAGGACGCTTTCAAAATCCATTTCTCATGTTTTTATAACTACTTTATATTCATAGATATGAGATATTATCAAAATAAGGATCATATCTGTCAATAAAAAATTATAAGTGAAATAAATTTTGGCTTTAAGTGAACTCTCCTCTGGTAGGTAAGTTAGAAAAATAGTTTTACCTGTGAACAAGATTATTTATTAAACTTAGTATAAATATGGAACGGATTAATTTAGGAATAAATTAAATATGAATTTATAACACAGCAAAAATTTTAATTTATTTTCCTGTAAAAAGGGAACCAATTTTAAATTTTTTTTAAGTGACTTACTATTTTTCTTAACACCTTCCTCAGATCCTCATTATTTTTGGACATCCTGTATACAAGATACCAGGAAGAACCATGTAGACATTTTAAAATATAATCGATAACACCATTATTAAGTCATACTTGGATATAACCTTTTAGTTTTTGAGGTATTATAATTCTTGTAAATTTTTGTGTAATACACGGTTTGTTGTTGATTTTCTATTGTTTAACTTGAAAACAATTAGAAAGCTATGCTAATTAATCTAGAAAAAGCTTCAATATATCGACGGAACATTCTTTTACAAAAAATTAAGTTCTGATGTATGATATACTTAAAACAATTTGCCCAATGGGTCAGAAATAAAAGTGGTCTTTTTTTTTTGATTAGGCAACGTATTTCGACCCCTTCCCCTAAAAGGGGGGTTTAGTGTGCAAATCCCATGCCATATTGGATTTCTTGATATAAAATAATACCACTGACCGGGGAAGTTTACTTTTTTAATATACGTTTTTGCGGTGTAATGTTGAGGTTTTATCTATATTACTTTTACTTCTAATGCATATTTTTTATGTTTTATTGTTCTACTAGAACGTTCTTATGGTAAACATTAAAAAATATGTGTGTTTAAAGCCTTGTTTTCTTTATTATTTTATTGTAACTACAGCAAATTCGATTACGCCAAAATTTACAAAAATGTTGATACCTCGGAAATTAACTATTGGCCCACATATATCTGAAAATATTTTAAATAATATTACCTATCATATATTAGAATGTTTATGTCATTCTTCCTACCGCCTTGTATAAGTAAAAGTCTCTTCTAAAGTAATAATTGCAAAAAATATTATTTTGTTTTGTATTTTTCTTTTATTTATTTGGAAGAATTTTATTTGGGTGAGTGGTTAAACGAGCGATTGTAACATTTTCTGTATATGCAAATTTATTAAGCATTGGAGGTATTTTCCGTGACATTAATTAAATGAAACTTTATTTATTTCCATTGTACTATTTTAATTTTTACAATACTATTGTATATATAATTATTGTAAATACAACTGGTATGGACAAGACTAACATTTCTTTTTCTTTTTTATTAACATCCTTATTTCTCTTACAGTCATACAACAGATAAATTTAGCTTTCCTATGTTTTTCCCCATATTATTACAGCTCTACAAAACTGTTTTAAGTTAAAATTTTTTATTAAAAAAAGTGTTTTTATTTGGTAATTTTAACTAACCCATATTCTTCATTTTTTATATTTGCAATTTCACATCTTACACTAAGTAAATGGCTCTGGATAGTTTTTCTTGTCCCTTTAATTACTGAACGTAGTGAAATTTAATATGGAAGTGACAAAAAGTTTTGTAAACCGAAATTCTCTTACAACAATATTTCCAATGTAGTTCTCCTATTTGTAGCAAAGCTAAAATTAATCTGTTGAACACAAAAGTATCAAAAAACAATAATTTTAACCCATTTTTTAGAGGTTTTCACACTGGAACAAATAAACGCCATGATGGGTCAACAATGTTTATTCGCTTGCAAGGAATGTGGCCGATCTTACAAAAGGAAAAGTTCCCTTTACAATCACATGAGATGGGAGTGCGGTAAAGAGCCACAGTTCAAGTGTTCGTATTGTCCTTATAAAGGGAAACAAAAGATCCACTTTATTATGCATGTTATGGCAAAACATAAGGAACACAAAGCCGAAGTACTGAATAGTGCTTACAAATAAAGATAAATACTTAGTTGTGTAGGTAGACTAATAAAAATATGCTGAATCTAATACAGTCTTTAAAAGTCGTTTTGTGCCTTGTGTCAATTTTACAAGACGTGTTTCTTGGATCTATTTCAAAGGCACAATTCTTAGTGTATTTTTATAAGTTTATTTATATTAATTTATGAATTGTTAGTACCTAGTTAATTACACAGCTTTAGTGTAACAATTATTTCTAATGTTTTTGTTTCTTTCTCGATATTAATCGCGCACTTTCTCGTTCTTATTTATTTTTTTTATTTAACAAATTTTTAAGGATATTAAGTGGATTCATGGGAGGGGGGGAGGTGGTAGAGAAGGCGTGAGCAGAAAGCATAGATAAAAAATATCTTTTTTAACGTCCCAAAATTCCGAAGAAAATAATATATTCAGTTGTATTATGAGCATATAAAAGGTTTTTAATACTCATATTATGTAATTTTAATTTAATTCATAAATATTGAAGGAAGTTTGGCAACGACGTATACGTTTTATATTATCAACTTTTCACTTGTGACGATCTGCAAAAGTTTTAATATTAAAGTATCACTGATTTTTGTTTGCTAATGACCAAACTTCCGCGTATTGTGTCGACAGTCCGAAAGAAAGGTAAATTTAAGAATATGTTCCAGAAATGATTTTAAAAGATACAAAATGGCAAATCAGATGCCGGAAAATCGCAAAAAGGCAAAATAGTTGAATGAACCCAACAAACTATCAATATAATACAGTGTTGCCCAATTTTTCATTTTGTTCAGGTTAGTTCAGGTTAGTCGAAAATCAGTATCAAACTAAATGTTTAAGGGAATGTTTCTTGCCAGAATGTGCAATAAAGTAAGAAAGGAACTTATTAAATCCTTCTTGAAAACATATATTCTCATATCATTGTTTTTTTTTTTAAATTTTTGTACATGTGGTATATTTTAACCGACTGTTGTTTGAACTTTCCTTAAAGCAATTTTGGGGGCTACAGTTACAGTTATTTTTTTCGGAAAACCTTTTAATTCGAAATATTGAAAGAACTGATTGTTTTTAGCATATCGAATAATCATATTTTAAAGTTTTATATGTTTACATACAGAAATGTATAACCATTGAATATCCTTAAAAAAATTGGATATTTTTTTCCTCAAAGAGACGAAGCAATACTTTTAAAGCGAGAGCTTGTGAACGATTTATTCCAAATTGCAAATTTTGTATATGTTCAAAACAAATACTCGTCAACTTAGCAGAGCAAAACAGTATCGTTTTTCTTGCCATACTTACATGAAACAACCCCGGTCACCCTGCATTTTACATATCTTGATAACAATCTTTACCCAATATAAAATACTTCGAATAAATCGTTCACTAGTTCGTGTAGTGTTTTTGTTCATCTGTTATAATAAGATTAAAACATTGATCTATGGAATCAAGATCAATGAAATTCAATATGAAGCTTTACTGAATCTGTATATTATTAAAGTTTAAAAGACTGGTTCTTCTATAAAAACGAAGAAACTATTTTTATTCACAGCTATTCTTGTTGTATAAGGACTCTGGATGAATAGAAATTTTTTTCTTGTTTTTAAATTTTTATGAAAGAAACTGTCTCTAAAATTTCTTGTTACAAATAACTGTTACTGTTTAAATATATTTATATATTTTTTTATTATTATACATTCCTTAATATATTAGAATATACACATTTTTACCGAAACCTAATGGATTATCCAGAACTAAATAGCTTTAGTTTTTGACGACTATGAGAAAAACTTTTTGAGAGCATGTCATAACATTTTTTGTACTAGATAGTCTTGTCGTATGTTTTGTGTCTACGAAGATAGTATCTAATTAAAATAGAAAATAAGTGAAAACCAACAAATTCTATGTTCTACACAAAGTATAACATTGTTATGTTTATCTGGTGTCCTTGTACCTTGTATTATCTTGGTGAGTTTGACATATATTCATCTCTGACTTCTGTTAGTTTTTTATAATAATGTGGTCTCCATTTGTCGATTGGAAATGGTTGTAAATGGATCTTGTTCGAGTTATCTGATCTAAGTGACTTCACTAATTTCCATGCTTCTGATGATCTCGTACCACCTATAAGTGTATTTACTTCTGTGCATTTTCTGTCCCAAATGTTACTTTTTATTTCTGTTGATCATATTTTTTAATTTAGATTGTTCATTTTTGTAGTTAGTTTTATCTTGTTGGTCCTTGGTATTTAGCTACTTATTAAAAGCTTTTTGTTTCGTTTATTTTTGTTCCTCCAGTGAGTTGTTCCATGAAATATTAGTATTTAGTTAAATTGCCTTTTATTCTTAGAGATTCCCGTGCAGATACCATGTGTTTATACAGTTCATCCGTTCGCCCTGACAGTAATTCGGCTTGAAGTTTATTATCAAATCAAGTCTGAAATAGATTTTTTGTACTGGTTTCATGGAGCCCCTCTATGTTAGCGATATTTGTTCTATTTTTGAGATTCTTGTAGTGTCAGTTTCTTTGTTTTTAGCCTTGAAAGCAATCTGTATCTTTGCACCTAAGAAGAAGTGGTCAGATCCACGTTCTGTTGCTCTATATACCCTTGTGTCTTTTACCCTTTTATCCTATTTATACAACTTCTAATTTTACAATTTCTCGCATTGTAATAGCGGGTCGTGAAATGGATCATGAAATTCGATTTCGGAAACTCGTTTTATCGCCTCTGTAAGATGGGATAATCTGTGAGACATCTGCATATATTCGAAAAGGGCAGAAACTTGTCTAGAAGAAATAGAGCAATAAGAAAACAGAGCTCTAAAGCGATCGTCTGCTTAGCGAATATTAGATTTTTCAAGAGCATTCAAGTCTTCACAAAGAGTAAAAATTAAGTAATGTTGATTAAAAATGTGTTTAGGAAAGTTTACTGATTTTAAATATTGTTTACGGTGAAGGTCAATTTTCGAACCGGGTTTTAACCACTACTGGTGGAATATTTTGAAAATTAAAAATTCCATCCAATTGACTTTTTTAATAACACATCACTTGCAATACCGGTCAATATCTAGCATGTCACAATATTCATGGATCTAGATGAAAAAAGAAGTGTATTTAGATTATATAGATAATTTTGCGGTTTTCATTTTTTGTTGCTCAATCTGTACATACTTTTATATAAAAAACGTATGGCAGGACTATATTCTTAACTTATATGAGTAAAATATTGAAAAAATGTTCTGTAACAGAATTAGTCGTTAAAAATATATGTATTTAACAAATACATTTTCCTTTAACATAGTCATTTAATGTCTTTTAAAGACAGATACGTACTGCCAATATTTATTTTTATTTATTATATTTATTTATTTATTTAAGGGTTGTGGTGTATTTATTTTGTTTAGATAGGTGATTTGAAAAAAACAAATGATAATAAAAAATGCAACTTCATTCAAAAATAAATCCAGTCTAGTCGTGTTGTAACGCTATCTATGGCTTTAATAGGCTCGAAACGTGTTCTACATTGTGGTATTTAAATTTGGGGAACAAAAAAGTCACATGGAATCATGTATGACGAATGCAGTTTTTAATCGAAGACACTCGCTGAATTTTTAGTTAATAATTGACGTACAGAGATTGACATATGGAAGGGTGGGCTAATATTCCCTCTCGAATGCGTCATCACTTAAAAATAATATTATTTGCTGAATGTCCTGTCCTTCTTTCCGAAAGAAATTTCGGGAGAATAACAGGACGACAGTAAAAAAAATGACATTAATTTTTGAGCCATTTTGACGTTTTTTTTTTTCGATTTGAAGTTTGTTGGGTGGTTTTGTTCAACCACTTCTCGATCTTCTTAGTTCCTTTGTTATAAAAGTATTGAAATATTTTTCTTCAAGTGCCTTCTCCATTGCAGAGGTTGGCAATCATAATAGCTATTTTAATTTTTGATTTAGTTGCTCTAAATAGTTGTTTTGAACTGCATCCAAACCATTCCCTTGGGTTTTTTAGCCATGAAATTCGTCGTCGTCCCACGCCTCTTCTGCCACTTATTTTGCCGTAAGATGCTGTAACTTTCTCCTCGCATAATGTGTCCGAAATATTGCAGTTTTCTCTGTTTTACTGTTATCTCGACTTCCTTTTCTTTCCCCATTCTTCTCAACACTTCAGCATTCGTAACTCGATCCACCCACGAAATCCTCTGAATTCTTCTATAGGTCCACATCTCAAAAGAGTTAAGTCTCCTCATTGCCTCTCGATTCAGTGTCTATGCTTCCATTCCATAATATAGAACACTGTATACGTAACATTTAGTCAGTCGTATTTTCAGGGCTAACGTTAGATCTTTGCTGCAGATAACCTTTTTCATTCTAATAAAGTTGACACGTGCTTTCTCGATTCTGGTTTTAATTTCGACGGTATAGTCATTATTTTCTGTTATTAGGGTTCCCAAGTAAGTGTATTTCTTAACTCTTTCTATGTGCTGGCCTCCTACCATTAGGGTTTCATTATTATGGTGTTGTTTTTACTAATTATCATGAACTTGGTCTTTTTCGTGTTAAGAGAGAGTCCATATTCTCCACTGACCTTCAATATTTTATTCATTATTTTTTCTAGGTCTTTCAAACAATCAGCTATTATTACGGTGTCATCTGCATACCTAATATTGTTGATTAAAACTCCGTTTACTTTTATCCCTGCTGGTTCAGATTCAAGACTTTCCAATATGACCTCTTCAGAATAAGCGTTAAATAGTAAAGGTGACAATATACAACCTTATCTGACTCCCCTTTATATTTCCACATCTCCGGATATTTCCTGTCCAAATCTTACTGCCGCTCGCTGATTGTAATAACGATTTGATATCAACGTTAAATCCCTTTCATCCAAATTTTTGCTTCTGAGAATCTCTATTAGTTTGTCATGCTTGATCCTATCAAAAGCTTTGTTGTAATCTATGAAGCAGACATAGAGGTCCTGATTGATATCTAAGCATCTTTGAGTAAGCACATTAAAAGCAAATAATGCTTTTCTTGTACCCACCCCGTTCCGGAAGCCAAACTGTGTGTCACTAATATCCAGCTCCAACTTGGAATGTATTCTAGCGTGTAGAATTTTTAAAAGGGTTTTCAAAGTATGTGACATGAGACTGATTGTTCGATAGTCACTGCATTCTTTTGAATTTGCTTTCTTTGGTAAACATATGAATGTTGATGTTAACATTTATCGGGGAATAGTTCCTGTCGTGTAAATTGTATTAAATAATCTCACCAATAAATCTCAATTTGGTTTCTAACTATGTTGTTGTTCTTATCAGCTGGTGACTTCCATGTATAGAGACGACGTTTAGGTAGCTTAAAAAAGGTATTTGTTACTACTAGATTATGCTCTTGACAGAATTCTATAAGACGATCTCCTCTATCATTTCGCACTCCAAGGCCGTATGGCCCGACAATGGAATCACATTTACCCTGGCCGATTTTTGCGTTAAAATCCCCCATTACAACAGTAATGTCTCTAGATTTTGTGAGGCGTAATGTCTGTTGGAGCTCATTATAAAAGTTTTCTATTTCGTCTTCCGTTTTATCAGCAGTCGGTGCATAAATCTGTAATAGATTTAATTTGCCGTGGGTTGTCATCAGCTGTAGCATTATAATTCTTTCGGATATCGGAATGAACCCTATTACTGATTTTGCTACCTTGTCACTAAGAATAATAGCGAATCCATATCTGTGTTAAGTGTCGTTGCTATTAGAGTAACAGATTCTTCCGTTCTCCGACTTAAGTTCTCCAGAATTGACCCATCTTGTGTCGCTTATACCCAGTATGTCGATCTTAAGTCTCGATATTTCTCGTTGAATGTTTCTCAATTTTCCAGGTTCATACATGCCTCTTACGTTTCAAGTTGCAATTTTAAGATTTGTTTTGTATATCTCCAGTAGACAGGAATTTCGCTGGACTACGACCTGGGAAACCCTACCGTCCTTGTTCTCACTTCCCCTGCCGAATCTTGGTCTCCGAGAACCATGATTAGTACGTTGTAAATCGTCATCCTCTTTAGCCATTATGATTACCAGGGAAATATGATGAGGTGGTTTCCCCTTGCCTTCCTCATCGCTGTGCAGACGCCTTTTTGTGGGTACCACTCCGCCGTTTGCTGTCTGAATCATGACCAGTGAAATTCTCTGAACCCTTACTCATGATCAGTTTTGAGGCAGCCAGCTGCCACTGCTCAATGCTAGTTTTGGTCCACCCCGGGTATTTCATTTCCCCGGTACCACCCATATTTGGGAGGCATTCCCCTATCCGCCACCTGGGGAGGCGCCCGATGGAGGACTAGCAACCCCGCACGGGGTTACTCTTCTTTTATTTAACACAGTTTTCAGAAATGTAATTTTTAATTTAGCAGAAAAAAATATATCGTTATTTATCCACAAAATTCTTGTTGTAATTCCGGTTTCATAGCAAGGGGTTTTCAGTATAAATTGCACGTCACAGACTCATAACGCGCGACTGGACTGTATTTTTGATGCATAATATATTTGTACCTGATACACACCTGATAATTTCTAAATGTTCATGTCATTATTACTAGAAAAATTATACACTAAACACTGTCACGAAATAGTCAGCGTTGTTATAATCTATTTTTTTTTCCGAAAATAACTTAAGTTTCTGATTATTACCAGACATTTTTGTTGTTTTTTAAATCACTGATTAGAGTTATAATAGACTTTTAATAGAGTACAACTATTTATTAGTAGCTTTAAGCAAATCGGTATTATGGTTTTATATTTTTTTTATATTTATATATACATGAAAGTTGAGTAGTTTACGGGGTGGGATTTATATAAAGAACAAAAAATATTTTTTTACCTAGTTTTTATATTTTTATAGTACCTTTATAGTATTTTTATATATATAAAATTTTTGTTGTCAAAATGTAATCATGCATTATTTATTCCTAAATAAAATTGAATTTTTTAAAATTTATTTTACTAATAAACCTGTAAATCGATTAGTTATTCCATTTGGTTGAATATTTTTAGTATTTTGTTTTAGTTTTACTTTTTTTATCCCTCTAAAGGTAGGTTGTTTTAAATTTTTATTTATTTTTATTGTCTAACGTACTAATTTGACTATTTTTAGATTTTTTCAAATGTCAACAATGTGGACGATCTTATAAATACGAGCACAACATGAGGTATCATCAAAAAAGATGCGGCCAAAAACTTTTCAGTTGTGTTCACTGCAGAAAAGAATTTACTTCAAAATTTTCTTGTAAGAGACATATGGTCCAGGCCCATAAAGACATGGGGGATTATGGGACTTTAAGTGTAGTTAATTGATTGTGAAGAAAGCATTGCTGATTGCCATTGTTTATCGTCAATAGATTATATGATCTATCTAGTGTATGGGAGCAATTAAATGTCACCTCCCGTACATAGACAAGACACGCTCTAGTCTACAGGTGCAAGCAAAAAGACGTTTTACTTCTTAAGAGTCGATGATGGCGCATTATATTTTATTGATTCCATTCTGTATGTGTTTTAATAGCTTTTTAGTTCATACGGGATCCCTTAGAGACATTGTTAAATCAAAGTCACGCCAAATAAACACAACAGATGCCGCTAAAATTTTCTAAGAAGAAAAAACAAAATTGGAGTTTATTTTTATGTCTGTCTTATGAAATAATTTGTCCAACCCTTCAAAATACGCCTGAGTTTCGACGATTATCTTTTTAATGATGCCTTAGCGCTTTTCAGCAAGCTTTATTTAAAATTTGCAGACCGATAATAGACGCTGCAGCTGATGTAATTAGAAGTGCAATTTATACAGTTTTGCTATTACTTTGGTGAAAGAGCACTTTTTTCTTCTTGGGGCCGTTTTTTCGCGATTTCTTCCTTTAAAGGAACCAATAACGCCATTCGCTATTGATGGTTTTTCCCTTTTTAAACTCTCTCTCTCTCTCTGTCAACCTCTATCCATCCACTCCTGGATGTAGGTCTCTCTCAATTGTTTCCATCTTTCTCTATTCTTCGCCACTCTCATCCACGGTTTGCCCGCCATTGTCCTTATGTCGTCTACCCATCTTTTTTGAAGTCTTCCCGTGCTTCTTATTGTCTCACTCGGTCTCCATTCCAGGATTCTTCGTGTCCATCTGTTGTCCTCATATCGGGCTATGTGACCAGCCCATCGCCACTTCATCTTTGCAACCTCCTTCACGATGTCTTTGACTTTCGTTCTGCGTCTTATCTCGATGTTTCTATTCCTGTCTCTTAATGATATTCCAAGCATGTTTTCTTTCCATCGCTCTTTGGACTGTTTCTAATTTTTTAGCGGACTTTTTGGTGAGTGACATGGTCTCTAATCCATACGTACACATCGGTAATATTCATGTGTCGTATACTTTTCTTTTTAGATTTATGGGAATTGAATTATTTTTCAGGATGTATGCAAGTTTACCGAAAGCGGCCCATGTCAGTTGCGTTCTTCTTTTTATTTCAGCATCCTGGTTTGATTTTCCTAGTCTGATGTCATGACCCAATACATAGTGTTCGACGTTTTCTATCCTCTGGTTCTGTATTGTTATGTTTGCATGTTCGTGACTCATTATTTTTGTTTTGTTGTAGTTCATTTTAAGGCCTACAGATGCGGATACGTCATTTAGCTGTTGTAGCATTTCGTTCAATTCTTGGAGACTTTTTTTTTAAAACTAGCCGATGAATATTATACCATGTGCATCCTAAAATGGACGCCATAACCTTGTCAGCCGACTGTTGCGTTCTACTGATTTGACTCTGGAGTATAGTGTCACACATTGTCACACTATCTATCTATCTAATGAGTCTCAATCATCCATCTTTGGACATAGGTCTCCCCTTATTTTATCCATTGTTCTCTATCTTGAGCGGTTTGTACCCATCTTTGTCCGACTTGCTTTTTTAAGTCGTCTGTCCATCTCATTTGCAGTCTTCCTCTTCTTCGTTTGTATTGCCAGGGTTTCCATTCTAGGATTATTTTATTCCATCTATTGTCTTTCTGTCTTAAAGTATGACCGGCGAATTTTACTTTTGTTTTGTCTCGTGTCCATGTGTTGTTCTTTTAATCTATAAGTCTGATACCTAGCATTTGTCTCTCCATATCTCTTTGTGTTTTGGCAATTCTATCTACATTCTCTTTGGTAAATGTCCATGTTTGGAATCCATGTATTAAGAGAGGTAGTATGCATTGGTTGAACACTCTAGTTCTTAGATACTGCTGATATTTCTTATTTTTTAGGATGTATGAGAGTTTACTAAATGATATCCAGGATAATATATATATATATATATATATATATATATATATATATATATATATATATATATATATATATATATATATATATATATATATATACTCTGAAACTTCCTCCAATTTTCCTTGTGCGACCATTATAACCATTTCTTCAGTTTGATTTATCATTACTTTCGTTTTGTCATAGTTCATTTTTAATCCTATTTTTGACGCTTCGTTGTCCAGTTCTTCAATCATTTTTTGCAATTCATAATTCTTATCTGTTATCAGAGCTATATCATCTGCGTATCTTATATGATTCAATAGCTCTACGTTTATGTTAATCCCATAATTGTCCCATTGTAATTTTTTAAAGACATCCTCTACAGCTTGGTTGAATAGTTTTGGGGACACTGTATTTCCTTGCCTGACCCCTCGTCCTATTTTTATTGGTTTAGTGATTTGTTCTTCCGTTATTTTGATAGTGATCTTTGCATTGTTATATATGTTTGTTATTAAATCTGTGTATCTATGGTCGATCCTGTTATTTTGCAACGAGTTCTTAACTGCCCAAGGTTTAACGCTGTTAAAGGCCTTTTCAAAATCTATGAATGCTATAGATAGAGGAATCTGATATTCGTTGGCCTTTTCAATTAGAATTTTTATTGTCAGTAGATGGTCGCATGTGCTGAAGTCTCTCCTAAATCCAGCCTGTTCTCGTGTTTGGTAGCCTTCGAATTTGAGGGTCGGTCTATTTGTCATTATTTTAGTTAACAGTTTATACATGATATAAAGTAGCGTTATTGGTCTGTAGTTTTTCAAATTTATTCGATCTCCTTTTTTAAATAGTAAAAGGGTCATTGCTTCGTTCCAACTGGTTGGTATCTATTTTGTACTTTTTAGAAGGATGTACAAAACGTTTCTTGTTGTTTTTCAATCACTCTTCACCATTCCTGCTGTGATTCGATCTTTACCTGACGATTTGTTATTTTTCATTTCTTTCAGGGCCTTTTTAATCTCATTTTTATTAATTTCAGATTGAATGTCAGAGTTGATGTTTTTTATTTTAGTGTTTAATCGATTAAGGATTTCCTTTGGTGGTTTTTCCTTTGTATGATATATATTTGTGTAATATTCTCGCGTTATCTGTATAATTTAGCTCCATGTCGCTAGTTTCTATCTCTTCGTTGTTTTTTATACTATTTATCTGTATTTTTCCCAAGTGTGGTTTCAGGCATTTCATGTTCTTGTTTTGTAGAATTACTATTTCTATCTTTGTTTTGGTTTCTTTTTTTTTATCTTCCTTGATATTTTTTCTAATTGTTTTGTTAGTCTCTGTATATTCAGCTGTGTTTATTTTACCTTCTTTGAGCAGCGTCCTTCTTTTATTCATTAAATCCTCTATGTGTTGAGAGATATAGTTGTCCTTTTTCGGTGATGCTTGTGCTACTTCTTTCTCGGCTTGTAATAGCGTGTTCGTCAATATCTTACCCATTTCATCGATATTTTTATTCTCCAGGTTGTTTATATTTTGTTTATATTCTTTTATTTTTTTTATACTTGTCTGTGTTATGTTTGAGCTTTTCCATATCTAGTGTTTGTGTTTAACTGATTCTTTTTCTGGTTTCAAAAAAAGCTATTGATTTGAATCTTTAGAAATGGTTAAGCATGATTACGATGCTTTTTTGTGCCTAAAGTATATAGTCAATTTCATTTTTGGTTTTACCATTGAGATTTATCCATGTCAATTTTCGTTGTGGTTTCTTGTCAAAAAAGGAGTTCATTGCATTGTCGCACACCGCATGAAAATATCTTTTTTATTTCGCTTAAACAACTCCAAACGCCTCTCTAAATGATCAACACGTTGTTTCTTTCTAGTTAACTGTCAGCAAACCAGCGGTAAATGGCTGATTTCGACAGAGCAGATTCCCTTTAATACTTTTCAAGCCATTCATGAGTTTTAACCGTATTTTTTCCCATCAAATAATAGTGTTGAGTTATCAACTCTTTTTTTTCCCTTTTTGCAAAAAATTAACAGGTGCGTCTCTAAAACTTCAATATTTCGATGACTAATGGTCATCAAATTTTGAGACGTATCGTTTGATGGTTGGTACTAACTAAAAATTGTATGAATATTTTACTATAGTCGCCATCTATGTTCCAGTCTCGGTATTTTTCTAACCATCTATTATTTGACGAATTTGGAATTGGACATGTGGAGCTTTCTCACTACTACAATCTCTAAGATATGTTGTGATTCCTCCCTATGTTTAAACAGTCTGGCTTGGCTTGGTTTTTATTGATGTACCTTCAGAGATTTGACAAGTTTTCTGAATGTTGCTTCTGTTGCGAATGTGTGCATTACTTCGAAGTGCAGCCTGAAAGAGATCGCACACCAGCACTGGATGTGCTCTGGTGTCTCTTCTTCCTCTTCACAAATTCAGCATGTGATTTCATCTGCCAACCCGATTAAATTTAAATGTTTGTTTAAACGGTAATATATCGTCAGAGGTCCCTTCATTATTCTGTCGTATTTATTCAGATTTTCTGCTAGTTTGGGTGAAGGCTCAGCACACGAACTATTTAGCTGACTTCTATGTCGCGAGGGCGTGGGATTATCCTAACTGTTTAAGGCGCTAGGACTGATAGGGACGACCACGACCAGGGCGGGTTCAGGCCCCGTGCGCGGCAACTTATTTAAAAAAGTTGTCAGGCCACTAGGGGAGAGTCCCATTAGTCGGTAGACACGAAACTTACAAAGAGTGAAATCTCGGGGTTAGTTGATTGTCGAGGACCGTGGTTCGGAACCGACGTTAAACTGTCACTAAAATATCTAATGGGTTGATGTGTCGTTAATTAATACTACTGACTCACTTTACGTCGCGATGTGGTCCCATCGTTGTTGGATTTGATCTCCAACTCATTTTTTATTGACTAAGTTATCTATTAGTCTGGGGAACCCACAAAATAGGTCGTGGTATTCCCAGTCACGTGAATTTGTGACGAATATTCTTACTCCTACATTATTTTTGATCTTGGAGCTATTTATATACCATACTTTTTCTGACTGACTTTATTGGAGAAACTTCATGTTAAGGACTCCTCATCTTTCCTGGGCAAAATCTTTTTTCGTCTGGGTAACCGAAATTGTGAAAATTTTTCGCTTTTATTTTTTTGAATCAAATCGGATAATCGCCAGAAGTGAACAAATAAATGTTCCTTGACCACATCTAAAAGATGTAAAACTTCTTTTAAGTTACTTGCACTTTAAAGTTGTATAGCTACAAGTATCAAGGTGGTTGGAAAAGTCCGGTAAATCTCCCTCTCTCTCTCTCCCTCAGCTCACAAAAATCGAAGAAAATTTTGGACTAGTGGTTTTTAATGTCTTTTCCCCCCGCTTTTTGCTGGTATAGCCAGGTTTCTGAAAATTCGACATTTTGACTTTGAATAGACACACGAAAAAAAAACACAAAATGTGTTAAATCCCAAAAACGATATTTTTAATATTTCTTTTGAAAGATCGAAAGCTTAGGATTCTTGACGCGGAATTGACGGGCAGTCCAATCATCATGGCTTTATTTATGGAGAAATACCAAAAAAGTGCATTCGGGAAAGTGCCTTTATCGATGTAAAAAAATCTACAATCTAGACTATGAGTTTGTATTTTTTTCAAGAAAAAAATACTACAAAAACCTTTATTCCAAAATTTTTTTCGATTCATTTTAGTTTCGCTTTGTTACCGTGTTTCCGTGTGGAAATTGGCACACCATTCTTCGGCCAAAGCGACATATATTACCAGTGAGCATTATTCTCGTACTGAAAAGTACGTAAATCTCTAAAATAGCAAAGAAGCTCCATTTCTAGAAGATGACGACACCGCTTTTTCACATTTGTTTGAACTATAAACTTACCAGAATTTTTTAAATCCCTTTATACAAATTACATTTTAGATCATAATGCAAAATATTCTAGTCATTCAAAGTATAAATATTTAGTTTAAGATTTTATTAAAGTAGATAAAATTTACTTAATAATAAAGTTATAAACTGAGCAACATTGTCGTTTTATTATAATGTTTTGTGTCTTCGTTTTAATACTCCTCTTCTTTCTATATGCTTCTTGTAAATAACCTGTGTTTTGTCCTTTGTTCATAATTGTATACCTTTTTAATACTTTGTAGATTTATTTGTCAAATTTGCAAACAAAATAATTTCTAGATTGACATTAATAATTTAATGATTTTTAATATTATATTATAGGTTTATTACAAAAAAAACCGTCAGGGAGCACGTAATTTGTTTTAAGGATGCCTAAATTATAATTACTTTCTTAAAAAAAAAAAAGCGATATAGACAATATGGCATATATTATTTAAGTATACAACTAGTTCCAGGAAAATGGGTTGTGCTACCTAATAAGTTAACGTACAAAAACCCTCAATATAGGGCCCAGTCGCCACTGTTATTTATAATTGAGTCATATCGCCGAGGCGTGCTGTTCACTAACTTCTCCCATAATTTAGTAATAAATTTTTCCATATTCTACGTATTTCTATACTTATTGCTTTAGAGTACACATAGGGTTTTGCGAAGTTGTACTTTTACTAGAACCTATACATTTTCAATAGGATCAGCATCAGGCGAAGAAGCAGGTTATTTCATGGTAATAATAATATCTTTTTCTCTTTTCCATTGTCTTCTTGTAGTATCCAAGATTCAAATGAGCGTTCAGTAGACATTAAATCATTTTCATAAATTCTTTTCATTTCATCTGCGTTCAGGTTTTTAATAAAAAACACAATGATTCAAATCCATGGACTGAAAAACAGGGAGTTTACCTGTTCTCTAAATAATTCTGTGTTACGCTGTAGATCAACAAAACTTCAATCCCAAAATGAAAATTCGTAAGTTAAAATAACGTTTTACCAGTCAAATTTAAATCAATAAATGTAGTGATACTAGATCATTAATACCTAGGCCCCGTTGGGCTCTTTATATTCTTTACATCCCACCATGCCTATTGGTCATTTAAGGCTGATCACCTTCGCTAATCCAAGCAACCTATCTGATTTAACTTGCCTAGCGTCTTACGGTAACAAAAAAAGCCAATATCACAACCCTACACTCTGAGTATATGCTTATTATCTTATTCCTGTGTATGTCTCTCTCCCAGAGATGGTCATACTGCAGTATAGCATTAATTTACGCTGTAAAGATCGTCGCACGTTATCTGAGATATTAAAACTCTTCGACTCCGTACTCTTCCCGAAAACTCAGACTGCAGCTCTTTCATTCTGTCAAGATTCATCTATAAACCGCCAGAATCCATTTCTCGAACGATTTTGCTCTTCTTTCTAATCCTCTCTATTTGGCAAAAGAATTAATTCAGAGACAGCCTAGGTAACTGCGAAGATAAGCAGCCTTCAGAACCTCATTCTCTCTGTATAAGTGGACATAGGTGGATTCAAAGGGGAGGAACGCTTGCATTCCTCCAAGACCTTCTAATTTAGAGGAAATAGACTCGCCTCCCTGTTGCATTAGGAACGTAGAAGTCGCTAACCTCCTCCTCCCTCCGATTGACAACTCGCTTTAGGTTGTGTTACTGTATTGTCTTGTATGCAAATGGTAGAGAGGTAATTTCAATCTTTGCTCTTGTCATATCACCGCTTTCTCCCCCCCCCCCCCACTCCAAGAAAAGAGGCAACTTATGGTTGTTTTATACACGTAAAAATATATTTGTTATTCCTTCCGATCTGAAATTCTTTATACACAGAAAATCTGTGTGGAATTTTTTATGTTTTGCACTCATTTTGATATACTTAATGAATATCAGGCAACTGACAATCAGTGCTTGTTGCGGGGTAATTGAGACCTTCGAATATTGGAGGCACCTAAGTAAACAAGTATGGTATTGAAATGCGCAATAACACATATTTGTGGAGCTAATTGTACATTATGGGTAAAAACTAAACCCTAAATATTTTTAAAAAGAATCATTTATTCGGAAATCTCTCTGGTATGTCGACTTTAGTTATTTTTTATATTTTTCGCGTTTTTTAATATTATACAGGATGCCTCAAGAAAGCTGATTGTTCTAAACGATAACCCATAAATGTCTTTTACATTTCTCAACTATCTCAAGAACATTTTAATATTTTGTCTATTATAAACCTATTCCTAACTAAAATATACATATATCCAGAATTATTGCAGATTCATAATTATTACGAATACGTAGATTTCTTTGTGTTTTTTTGGTGACTCACCTTTTTAGCATGCTATAATCTCCGCCTTCTTCAGGTGCTTGTCCATTCTAGATGTTGGCAATCATTCTGGCAATTCAAACTTTGTTGATTGTCATACGAAAAAACTGATAGTTGTCATCGTAAATTCTTGAGCATAAAATCTTTCTCCTTCCTTGTTCTCTTTTTTCCAAGATATTTCCTTATAATATGCGGTATAAGAGACCATATCTCTTTTTGTTTCTCATTATATGATCGAGCTACTCTGATTTTCGTTTCTTTATATCTTTCCAATCCTTTCCAACATGGATTTATTTGTTATGCTTCTTTCACCAAATTCTTAAAATCTGATGACACAGCTACATCTCAAAAGCGTTTAACTTCTTACTAGTCGGTTTAGTTAGGGCCTAAGATTCCAACCCATATTATAAAACAGAGAACACGTAACAACGAAGAAGTCTGATTTTTATTCGGAAACTCAGATTCCAATTTTAAAAAATTAATCCCTTTTAGTAAATGCGATTTTGGTTTCTTGATGTCGCATTGAAGCTATTGTGAATGGTTCCATTGTTAATCTATTTTCAGGTTAAAATATTTATCAAGTCTTTTAATTGGTTGTTGATTATCTAACTAAGAACAGTACATTGATGGTTACTTGTAAGTTATTGTAGATGGTTATATACTTAGTTCTGTTTATATTGAAGTGCAACCGCTATCCTGTGCTAGCTATTGCTATGCTATTCATTGGTTGTTATAATCGTTCTAAGTTGTTAGGAAAAACAATTGGTTCGTTTACGTACCGAATATTGCTTAACTGCTGCTCATTAACTGATATTCCAACATCGATGTTTTCTAATTCTTCTCTGAATATGTGTTCTGAATATATGTTAAATAATATGGAGAGAGTACCACAACCTTGTCTGACGCCTCTCCTATTTGTTCCTTGTCTCACTCCGATAGTTGCAATCTGATTGCAATACAGATTTTTAATAATTCTGAGGTAATTTTCTTCAACATTTTAACTTTCATTAAGATTTCGATCATTTTAATATGTTTCACTATCAAAAGCTTTGTTAGAGTCGATGAAGCAAACCTATAAGTCACAATTGAGGTCTCTACATCTTTGAGATACAACTAATAGATAAAACAAGGCTTCTCTTGTTCCAACGACATCTCTGAAATTGTGTGGCAGATGTCTGTTCTTCGCATAGTTTGTGTATTTTTTTGTGTATGGTTTTAAGAAATACTTTAAGTGAACGCCTTTTTTTTAGAATGATAATAAATTCCGATTTTGGTTAGTCCTTTGATATTTTTTTAGTATCTTGTATGTGATTGAATATGTTCGTTATCCATCTGATTCCATTATTATTCAGTAGTTTAAGATATTCTGCCTGTATTTTGTCATTTCTAGGTATTTTCCCTTCACTTACCAACTAAATAGCTATTTGACTTCATCTGTTTTTATGTTTAGTCCTGAAATACTTCGTATTTATGGGGCTACGTTTTTCATCTCATTTTCGAAGAGTGTTTCTGTCTATTGTCTCCAAACCTTTAATTTGTCCGCTATCACTTGTTTACCCTCTTGGTGTATCAGCTTTCTCAGTATTATTCTCTTATGTAAGTTAAACGAATCTGTTGGATCTCCTCTATTTCTGTCCGGTTATCTTTCTTTTGCCATTCTGATCTCTCTGTATTTTTTTTGTGTATGCTGTTGTATCTGTCTATATATTTCCATCGTCTTTTTTCCTCCATCATATGCCAAATATTCTCAGTCATCCGGGCTTTCTTTTTAATGGTTCTGTTGGTTTAATAGTTTCAATTTGCCTTCAGTAATTTTTTCTACTAGATTCTTCAACTTTTGTATCTTTCTCTTTTTTTCGTTGCTACCAATTTTATCTCCTTTTTTTTATTTAGTTCTTACTCTGCCTTGTTTCTTATATCTGATTCTTTCGGGTTTCTTAGGTCAATCCTTTGTTTGATATCAGGTTTTTAAATTTTAGCTTTCAGGGATCCAACCAATGGGTTGTGGTCGAATGCCACATTTGCACTCTCTTGATTTCTGACTATACGTCCTCAAGATTCTATTATAGATTTTCATGTGTATAGTTGTCTTGGCGGTAACTTAAAGAACGTATTCGTTACGATTAATTGTTTTTTTTTATACAAAATGTTCTCAAGAAGTTGTTGCATTTATTCCTTTCTCCCTCTCTGTAAGATCCGATGTATTCTCCGTTTCTTCCTTGTACTAATTTAGCGTTTAAAACTTTTGGGAGTGTTTCTGTTATTTTATGATAAAATTCTTCTACTTTCTCTTCATTTTTTTTCTGTTGTAAAAGCATGCAATTGTATGTTAAGTCGTGTTATGCTGGAGTCGACTTGTACCAGTAATACTCTTTCAGAAAGGGGTGTCAAATTTGGAATGACTTTGGAAATTTTTTGATACTGCGTTCAAAAAATAAATAGCCTGTATTGCCTTAATTCGAGCATGGTGTCAATTAAGTCATCCAATTCAGCTCGTAGAATTTTATTTCAATCATCTACAGCTACTATTCTTAATTATTGTACACTCAAAGGGGCATTATTTCTTTGTTTTATCCTTGTTTTTAGTATATGGCATGTTTTATCACCTTCATATCCGGTGAATTCGGCGGCCATCTTAAGCAGGTTATATATTCTTCTTAATAGAAATTAGTTTCTGCCCTTGTGCGATATGGAGATGCATTATCTTGAACAAATATAACATTTTCAGCCACTGCCCCATAGAATAAATGCATATTTCCTGCCAGTGTCCCCTTGCAGAGAACTTGGTTTCTTATATTCGAACCCAAAACACCCCATTACCCCTATCATATGGGACACGGGGTTCAGTGTCTGATAATCTCGCCTATTATTATTTTTCCTGGGAAATTTATCAATAATGGACCTTATTTACCTATATGTAATAATTTTGAACATATGTGTAGGTTTTGAGATATTGAAGTTTGAAGAATAGACATATATATATATATATATATATATATATATATATATATATATATATATATATATATATATATATATATTTCAGAGTCTATAAAGTTCATCAAAGTATCCAAATATATTTTGTAATTTTTCTGGATTGTTGAAAGTTCCCAATTTGACAGTATTTAGGCATGGCAGAAAATTCTTTTGTTTATTAATAATTACCATGATACTGTATTTTTGAGATTTCCACAAAAAAATCAAGTGATTTCAAACCTGGAGGGCAAGCGGGCCATTTTCTTTCTTTTCCTTTGTCCATTCACCTGTAAGCAAACATGTAATAATGAAATTGAACAATTACTCTCCCTAATTAATTAAAAATAATTAATTAAAATTTGATATAAATTAGTAAACATTTAGATAGCACGTCAATTAAATTTTTTGATGCAAATAAATCTACATT
Source organism: Diaprepes abbreviatus (assembly GCA_034092305.1). Classification (NCBI taxonomy): domain Eukaryota; kingdom Metazoa; phylum Arthropoda; class Insecta; order Coleoptera; family Curculionidae; genus Diaprepes; species Diaprepes abbreviatus. The sequence continues at coordinate 5,656,194 of JASJET010000330.1, read as the reverse complement.
TCCACTAAAACTATTAACTATATTCTTTTCCATCATTTCCAAAAATCACTTTTACTCTGGCTACATTCTTTAACCTTAACAAACTTGACTGAAATACTTGTTAAATTTCCATCTATTTTCCAGAATGGTTAGAGTTTGAAAAAATAGAATTTCCTCCATCTATAGACGACAATTTGTTGCTAAATCCGGCTAGTGTACCAAAATGTCGCAAGGAAAAGAACGAGTTAAAAGAAAGAAAATATTCCAAAGCATTATCAGAGGAATGTAATAGGCCCGGATATAGTCACGACAGTCAGTTTGCGTGTCGACATTGTGGGAAAAGGTAAAGAACGATTCATTGGTTGGTTTGTTGACTATTTGTAATTGCGCATTTACTTATATCAAAAAAACTCAAATAAGGACTCCAGATCTCTATCTTATATGGGAGTTTTCATCAAAAATGTTTTATATGCTATAGAAAAAAAAATCATATTTGTTCAAGATGTCCAACGTGAATCAACTACTGCAGGGAGTAAACTATATTCATTACAATATATAGTAAAAATTTCCACAAGGCACAAACAACATCCAACGCATAACACTATAACTTGTTTATTAATATGTGTGACTTCATTAAAATTTCATACGATTGCCAGTTACAGTTATACAAACTTTCAGAAATGGTAGGTTTATAAGTTCCGTTTATTTCCGGATAAAATATACATTATTTATTCTGACAAAAATTGGATTTAAATCTCCTTGTTTAATAATGAAAATAAGATAAAAGAACTCCTTATTCCCGATTGCAACAGAAACAACTTTTTATATAAAAGCTTTAATCAAGTTTAAACTGCAACTTATGTAAACACTTCAGTGTCCTTACTTGAGGTTTACCTTCCTTATAAGAATTTCTGTCATCATTTTTGTTGTCTTTTTATCAAGATGCTGTTTATTATTTTAGGTACCGATGGAAATCTACAATGCGTCGTCACGAACAAGTTGAATGTGGTGGTAAAGAACCCATGTACAAATGTCCGCAGTGTCCATACAGGGCAAAGCAGAAAGGAAACCTGGGGGTGCATATTAGGAAACACCACACACAAGAACAGCATTTGTTTTATAGTATTAAAGGAAGGGAGTTTTTAGCACATACTCTTGCGGCCAGTCAAGTACACTTCAATAATAATAATAACAACACTAGTGCTAGTAACAATAATAACATTTCACCCGTTTCTCCCATCGAAGATTTAAAATAATTTCAAACTAACTGTTCTTTCTGTATGTTTTCCATATTGTGACAACTACTAATGGGTTTATTATAGCCAGTGATAATAACGGCTGGTGCGGGATGGCTCTATTCAAAATTTAAAAATACCATCCTGTTCACAAATAGGAAATTTAAATAATGAATTGCATCTCGATATTTTACAACACGATTTGATTGAAACTGTAGATAATAGGCCTCACCCGAAAAATGATGTTGCCTTCCAGAAGGACAATGATCTAAACAAATGGCCAAAATAGTAATGGGCAGGCTTACTCCTCAGGATTTTCAGGTATTACATTGGCCAGCACAACGTCCTGACCTAAACCCAATCGAAAATTTGTGGTCTCAATGAAAACGTTCTCTACCAGATAACTATAATTCCCAATCTTAGAAAGTGGACAGGTAAAATAGTTCATTCTTAAGTCATCAAAGGGTAAAAATGTTGGATGTCATTCTCTTGAAAGCAATAAATTTTTTGAGTCGAAAATGATCGGGGAGTTTTTGACAGTTTAGTTTTTTAGAAAGTATATAATTGCTTTGTTATAATTTTAGAGCATAGTTTTCTCTATTTACCCAAACGAAAGTTGTCAAAATATATAAAATGTGTAAGACAAGAACACAAAAAGAACAAAGGTGCTGTAATATAACAATCAGCTTGTATTGTAAAAGGGTTTCCAAAAAATTTGGCATTATATTTTTATTAACTTTACTAAAAACGCCCTATTGGGTATTCATATTTTTTTTTAATAATAAAAATTAGATCTCTAGATATGTACTTTAGATAAAAAGTACGTTTTCGTTGCAATTTTTTGTATTAAGTTTGGAATGCATTAAAATGCATGTTAATTAAAAATAACGTACAATTTTCTTTAGTTTAAATTATATCATAACTACATAAGAATTTATTTTTCTTTATACTTATTATAAAATGTTATTGTTTTTTTTTACTTAATGGGTATTATTAGATAAGAAAATCAAATTTTGTTAAAGATTTACTTAGATTTCAGTATTTTAGTGACTTATTTATTTAATATCTGTATGATTTACGAGTGGAGATTTAAGCGAACCAATTGTACCAAAAATGAAAATTTAAAACATATTGATATTATGCTCAAAAGCAATACATATATACAATAAACGCGTGCCTTTATAGTTAATTATGATATTTTTAGAAAAAAGTATATAAATGAATTTTATATGGTTAAATGTTTTAAAATTTTTCGTACCTTAAAATTACCGCAATACGCGGTATGTTTCTATCGATCGCGATGTTGTAAAAGTATGTTTTCTGAAACCCTGCACATCGATTTATTTTCCTGACTCTTTTTACGTTTTTTACCCACTGGGTACTTAAAAGATGTAATTAGAGTTACTCCCAAATTTACTTTATAGCATGTGTTGTTCGCAACGTCATCAAAATACATCACAAATTAGGATTTCAGAAAACACATTCTTACAGCTTTGTTACGTAAAATACTTCTAATAATAAAAAGAAAAACTACAGATTTATTATGACTTGGAATTTCTTAATTGAAAAAATCTATTATTTTCTATATTTAGCATATTAATTTTGTTATACAGGGTAAAATAAAAAAGTAAAGCATATGTCAGCATTTCTTTTATATTTGAACTTGTATTTTTTCTTTCAGGTAGATATAATTTTTGAAGCGAATTGAATTCTATAAGTTGGGATATTTATTTATTTTTTTTTAAATAAATATAAAATAAGTTCTTTCTATAATACGTTAACTTTATCGCATAATTTCTTAATATTACAATACATATATTATTGAATGCGAAATTAATCGTCCTATCTACCAGAAAAAAAATATAAGATTTCAAAAGTGAACTAATCTGACACTTGCCTTTTTTTTTATTTCATAATTATTTTTATTATATAGGGTGTGCAAGATTAAGTGATATCTGTACTGGTATCTCAGAAACGGTAATTTATTCAAGGATGAAGAAATTTACAAAAAGTTTTCTCTTTTGGAGTATCAAATTTTTTATTTCCTGAGTAATAGAAGAAATTCAAATTTGACAAAATTTATTTTTTAAACTGTCTTGTCAGCTTTTCATCGTAGAGCAAAATGTTTAATTTTTTTCTTTTCTATCTTCTTAATTTTTGTAAATATGGACCTGTATTTCTCATTGTGTTTTTTGAAACGACTTATTACCCCTAATCTAGCCATGTATAACTAAAAATAACTTTCCTTGTTATTTTAATATTAATATGCATCACCGAGTCTTAACCCTTATTACGCCCCTGATATCGCTTATTTTATATGTAGATGATTATTTTGTGTCAATTACGATAAAACATGAGGGATATAAATCAACAATTAACTTGAATAATAAATACTGTTCTCAATACATCGCTGCATTAAAGGCCAAGAGTTATTCTAAAATATAGATTCATATTTACAAAAATCAAGACGGTATTGGTGACTCTAAGGTTGATTTTTTACAAAAATTTCATTAACGCCATTTTATAGAGAAATAAAGCGAAATATTTTTATAATAGACATTTTTTTAATGTAAATTTTAACAGGATATTTAAAAATATAATTTATGTAAATTTTGAATTTTATATATTTTCAAAACTATCTAAAATTTGGCATCTCTACCAACATATGTCAAATATTCCCCCAAAAGGCAACTTTTCTCTGATTTAGCCGAGTACTTACAAGATTAAGGCTCACAAAATAGTTTACTTACCTGAGTTTATCGAAGATATCATTAATATTTGACACGGGATAATTGTCTGAACTAGTGCACTCATTCAATAAACGATAATCGATTGCAAACCTCCATTTTCGGCATTTCAATGGGTCCATTCTCTTGGGAACAACCGAAATTAAATTAGACCAATGCGATACACTATGTTGTATCATTTCTTGATCCAAAATTTTATTAATTTCTGGTTTCACTTTTTGTTGTTGTTACTGATTGATTTGATAAGTATTGAGAACGTAATCTACGTTCCGGAGATAGCAAGGGTGGCATCACATTCAAATTGCACACCCTGTATTCGGACATACATACATACATACATGGATTTTAGCTTAGGGGTCGTCCATAGATTACGTCACACATAAAATTGGGGAGATAACATCTACTAAGTGTACTACGTTGTGACATTCAACATTCTAGTCAGGTTAATAAATCGTTTTGTTAGATTTTATACTTCTACCCAAATTATTATCATATATATATATATATATATATATATATATATATATATATATATATATATATATATATATATATATATATATATATATATATATGATAGATAAAGAAAAGTTGGAGTGATTCACGTGACGTCATATATAGACGGCGTCTTATAAAAACTTGTTTTCATTTAAAAATTTAGCCCTTTTATTTTATGTATTATTATTGATGGTAATTTTGTTATTATTTAAGATAAATGTGATTTATATAAAGAATATACTTTTTTGTTTATTTAGTCAGAATTATAATGTTATTTGTTATTATACATATATTGATTTATATTTAAGTATTTAACATATTATTTTATAAATTATTCATACATTAAAAAATTTATTTTACTGTTAATAATTGTTAGAGTTGTTTTCGGTTTTGGATTAAATACATTTATTTGTTCATTTGGGTTTAGAATGTGTTTTATTGACTTGAGTAACAAGTTTTGTTGTTTTTTACATGATATTAATTTGAAGGTATCGTGTTTTTAAAGGAAATTACCTCTTTTAGACACTACTAATGGACAAACTAAAAAATTATATATTGAATACGATACCTGTGCACTTTTTGTTTAATTTATCTTTAAATTGTAACCTTTTTAACTTTGTAACTTTTTTTTAGGATATTTTACTTGTTCTAACTGTTCAAAACGTTACAGATCCAAAACAGCCCTAAACAGACACTTAAGATACGATTGTGGCCAAGAAAAAAGGTTTAAATGTCATATTTTACAATGCACATACAAGGCCTATCAAAAAGTACACCTTCTTAACCATTTGTCGGCAAGGCATGGTATACTTACCAGAGAAATTGGTTTTAATAATATTATACCAAGCGGTAACGGAGTGTGGATACCAAATTAGGCTTAGGACTATTTTTATGTATATATTTTTGACCAAAATGTCTGATTCATATCAAAAATAAACATTGTTTTTTATGAGCATTTTCTTTCGATGCATGAAAATTTACAAACAATAACCACTTTTATATATATTTTTAACGCTTATATATTTTTTTTCCAGACACTTTTACGTGTGAGATTTGTAAAAAAATCTATAAAAATATGAACACCTTAAAAACTCATCAGGCGTTCGACTGTGGAAAATACAAGTCTCATGATTGTCCAGTTTGTCCTTTTAGTTGTAAGAGGAAATATAATTTAAAACAACACTTAAAATTTAGACATAAGATTACGTCCTAATAATTATCTTATACTAATAATAAAAGTTACCGTAGTACAAATATCTTATTTTCCTAATAAAGTTATGTTACGTTTCAAATTAAACTTGTTTTTTGAAAGCTGTCCGCACCAACCTTATAAAAAACGGTTCCCAGTGAAAACGTAGAATGATGTAGTTCTTAATATCCTAATCTAAAATTTTCATGGGCCTAAAGCCATGCTGTGGCTAATTTTTGAGATACAGAAGAACTCAAGGTGACATGTTGGCTATATTCCATTGTTTACGTCACTCACTTGAATAACTCAGACTAATCATTCTGTAGAAAAATATTTAATATAAAAGTTATAAATAAATGAGCGAGACATAGATCTTGAGGTTGACTTGAGAGTAACCCTTACGATAATTCGGGATTTCAGTTTTTTTTATTACAGATTTAGAGAGTCTGGGTATTTCCGCATCTAACGGTGGCCAAATGTCATATGAAGGTCATTTGAAGATCGAATTTGCTGTTCTAGTCAAATTGTAACGAATCAGCTGAAAAATTTTAAATTCAACGTTATGAAAAAAATATTTCAATAAAAAGTTTCCGAAAATTATGCTGAGCATTTTATGGTGACCCTTTGACTGACCTTTTGGGTCGTTTGACTTTCTCAAAAACGAATCCATATTTTTTATTGTAGCATCTAATGCTGTAAATAACTTGAGAGGTTAAATGTTGTTTGAAGATCATTTGAAATTCAAATGTACTTAAAATATCAATTTTCATTTGAAATGATCATGGAGTTTATTCTCAAGGTCATCCTCAAGGTAGTCATGGAATATCATATTTAATTTTATATGTAAAGTTGGTTCCTATAACGCTTCATTATAGATTTATAGGCTGACTTGTTACATATTTACCCTTTAAAGCTGACCCGATCTTTAAATGACTTTCATATGACATTTGATCAGTCAAATTCTTTATACTCTTGAATGCAGAATTTTGCCAAACTTTCCACTCCTGCGACAAAATATATGGATTATTATTAAAAAACTTGACCTTGAAATTACCGCAATGCTCGCTTTCAAGGCTAACGTCAAGGTCATCTTGACGTGCCGCGTTTAATTATTTACAACTCTTTTTTTTAAATGTTTTCTCCAAAACGCTTGGTTTCAGGTCCATAAGGACTTTTGATCAGGAGATCAAGAAATATGTCCAGCCAATTCCACTGGAAACAGTTTTTAATAAAGTTAGTGCGGGAGACCTTTGGGATCCGTAACTGAAAAAAATTTCACCACAGTTAATTTGAGTACGAGGGAGATTCAATAAGAAAATCGTGCAACTAAATATCAAACTTATTTTTGTTTGATATTAAACCATAATTACATAATTGAATTTAGGTTGAGAAAAGATATTCAGTTTTTTGTATAGTATATATTATGCAAAGTTTTGAGATGACTTCGTTTTTGTTATAATTAACTTCAAACCACTAAATGTGGTGAATTACATTGTTCTGTGTTAAAATCTTTCCTATGAAACTAATAGACATTTCGTGTAGTTTTGGCTTGAGTCTAAAACTTAATTTAAAATTCATGTATTATATACCAATTTTGAGGTATTTTTCTTATGTTGAGGAATTTGTGGAATATATGGCAACACCGCATTGTAATGTCCTCAGCCTTCAAACAAGAAATAGGTTATTTTTACCCATCTACGCCACTGTTGTTTAATAAAATACCTGGATCCAGTCAGAAACGCCGTAGGTTGTAATTTGTCATTGAAACCAAATTTTCTAGACGACCATTGGGATTCTTGCCTAGAAAATTTGGAACAGTGTCAAATCAAGATAGACAATATTTTTTTAGGTTTCATCAGTTATACGAAGAAACCTCAGTTTGGTTGTATTGTATAATTGTAACAATTTAACTTGCTTAAATTTTGTTTAAATAAAATGAATGTATATATATATATATATATATATATATATATATATATATATATATATATATATATATATATATATATATATATATATATAAAATAGAATAAAATATTTGGCGAAGCGGACGTGAAAATTTGTCAATCTACATGATTCTCGTATTAAAAAGTGCGGAGCACTCCAAAGTATGGAATAACTCCGGGTCCGACAGATGGCGACAGCGCTGTTTCGTCCTAATATGGGACTCATCAGGCCACCGCAGTCGGTACAAACCATCATCTCGCCTTTGCATCGTATAAGCCATACTTATAATCAAAATACGGCAAATAAGACGACAAAGGCGACATCTCGATGGTCCACTTGATAATACAAGAACCATACAGATTAACAAAGTTTGTAAGAGAACCGTCATATGGTGGCGCGACGGTGAATTAAAATAGAAATATGTAAAATCGAGTACACGAAACGCGCTGCCCAAAAGATAGGGGTCGCATTTTTCGGTACTGGCAAGCAAGCATACCGCTATTTAAGCAGCCAACGCCACGTGCCGCACCAAACGATCCCACCATGAGAGCATCGTTCAGCGTGTTTCAAAGCCAAACAAGTAAATAAATATGTAGATAAGTTTTTGTCCGTCCAATTTAAAATAAAATAGAATAAAATATTTGGCGAAGCGGACGTGAAAATTTGTCAATCTACATGATTCTCGTATTAAAAAGTGCGGAGCACTCCAAAGTATGGAATAACTCCGGGTCCGACAGATGGCGACAGCGCTGTTTCGTCCTAATATGGGACTCATCAGGCCACCGCAGTCGGTACAAACCATCATCTCGCCTTTGCATCGTATAAGCCATACTTATAATCAAAATACGGCAAATAAGACGACAAAGGCGACATCTCGATGGTCCACTTGATAATACAAGAACCATACAGATTAACAAAGTTTGTAAGAGAACCGTCATATGGTGGCGCGACGGTGAATTAAAATAGAAATATGTAAAATCGAGTACACGTGCTCCGCACTTTTTAATACGAGAATCATGTAGATTGACAAATTTTCACGTCCGCTTCGCCAAATATTTTATTCTATTTTATTTTAAATTGGACGGACAAAAACTTATCTACATATTTATTTACTTGTTTGGCTTTGAAACACGCTGAACGATGCTCTCATGGTGGGATCGTTTGGTGCGGCACGTGGCGTTGGCTGCTTAAATAGCGGTATGCTTGCTTGCCAGTACCGAAAAATGCGACCCCTATCTTTTGGGCAGCGCGTTTCGTGTACTCGATTTTACATATTTCTATTTTAATTCACCGTCGCGCCACCATATGACGGTTCTCTTACAAACTTTGTTAATCTGTATGGTTCTTGTATTATCAAGTGGACCATCGAGATGTTCGCCTTTGTCGTCTTATTTGCCGTATTTTGATTATAAGTATGGCTTATACGATGCAAAGGCGAGATGATGGTTTGTACCGACTGCGGTGGCCTGATGAGTCCCATATTAGGACGAAACAGCGCTGTCGCCATCTGTCGGACCCGGAGTTATTCCATACTTTGGAGTGCTCCGCACTTTTTAATACGAGAATCATGTAGATTGACAAATTTTCACGTCCGCTTCGCCAAATATTTTATTCTATTTTATTTTAAATTGGACGGACAAAAACTTATCTACATATTTATATATATATATATATATATTGTCGTAGTAATGCGCCTGATGTTAGGGGCAAATAACTAACGAACTGTTTGCGACCACCTAAAATGTACGGATGTTTCGGACCCACCGGTATCTTTCCCAGACATCCTTGTACTTTCCACAAACTTGGACCTCTATTTAAGTCCAGTGTTGCCGGAAAGCGGTGGTAAGATGTTGGTTCCACAACATGCCCCCCCTAAGGTATTTGCTTTCCGGCTTTAACTGGCGGACAGTTCAAGCCGTTAGAAAGCACAGGCCTAAAAAGGAAGTGGAACAGACATCCTAGGTGGTCTTTCCAAAGTAAGGTACCGGCTTTAGCACAAAGCCACGACTCGATGGCCTTCCATCTTGTCGTCCCTGCTTGGGCGCCATGTCGTAGTAATGCCCCTGATGTTAAGGGTATATAACTAACGAACTGTTTGCGACCACCTAAAATGTACGGATGTTTCGTCCCGATACCGGTGGTGGACTCATCAATGGGACCCACCGATGTCTTTTCCAGAGATCCTTGTACTTTCCACAAACTTGGACCTCTATATAACTCCAGTTTTGCCGGAAAGCGGTGGTAAGATATTGGCTCCATAACAATATATATATATATATATATATATATATATATATATATATATATATATATATATATATATATATTAATTAACGTTTTTTTAAATTTTAAAAAAAGAAAAACACTAAATTTATTATTATTTTTGCTAATTTCGTGAGAAGAGAATGTTCTAAAATGCAGAGCAATGTTACGTAGCCAGTTGTTTTTTCTTGCGAACGGTTCTACATAATTTTTTTTTATTATTTTCTATATTTTGAAAAACATTTATGTACCAAATGTACGTGCATTTTTAATATATCAATTATTTATTTGTAAATTTACTTTTAGGATCTGGACTGTTATGCATCCAGTGCGGAAAGTGGTATAAAAATAAGAATTCCTTAGATTGTCATAGGAGATTTGATTGCGGCAAAGGGTACGACCACCTGTGCCATATATGTGAATATCGCACCAAGAGATATCAAACATTGAAAAGACACATTTTGGTTAAGCACGGAAAAGAATATTTACATTTATTAAATTAATTTGACAGTATTTAATAGCATTCTACAGATCTTTTGTTTTACACAAAATCTTTACGAATTTTTATTACCAGGAACGCTCAACGGCATTTTGACAAATGGGATTTCAAAATTTTATTTTAAGTAACCTATTTTTTGTTATTACAAGAAAAATATTTTAATTATAAATGACTTAACATTTGAGTAAAATATATAAAAATTATAATATCGAAGGATGAAAAGTATTTTGACATTATAAATAATTTTAAGATTGTGTATTAAAAAATAATATTTCTTTCTGTCAGTATTAATATTTTGTTGAATATCTTTGGTTTTGATGACAGCTTCACAGCGCGCAGGCATCGAGTCCACCAGCTTTTGTAAACGATTCAAAAGGATTCGGTTCCATTCGTTTTTTCGGAGCTTCATATAAAGCTTCCTTATTGAAATAATTTCGACGTCTTACTCGAGGTTCTAACTCCTCCCACTCCCTATAGGGATAGGGTTTAAGTCGGCACTTTGACTTGGCCAGTCTGGAACTTTGACGTTTCCACGTTTTATAAAGTCACTCACTTGTTTGAATTTGTGTTTTGGATCATTATCATGTCGAAAAAAATCCATCCGGGTGGCCTATTTTCTTTAAAGTAAGCTATCATTTGGTCTTTTAATACATCATCTTCCTCCATGATCAAAAAATATCCCCAAACTATAACATTGCCGCCGCCATGCTTGACGGTGGGTACTTGGTATCGAACATCGTATCTTTCGTTTTTTAGGACGTCAAAAATATTTTATTCTATTATAGTATTGTAGACAGTGGCTTAACTAAGAGTATGTGCACTCCCCCCCTCCCCCCGCAAATTTTTGAATGCACCCTTCTATTTTGCACCCGTTTTAATTCTTCGTATTTATTAATTTTCATCAAGTGAGTTGAGGGTGCCCCTAGATTGGCTGCATCCCCCGCACCGCGAGCCCTGCGGATTCGTTATTTACTGCATTGATTGTAGACCATTCTAAGTTCGTTCAAGACCGCTTTGCTTTGCGAACGTCTTGGTATGTATATATATATATATATATATATATATATATATATATATATATATATATATATATATATATATATATATATATATATATTTATATATATATATATATATATATATATATATATATATATATATATATATATATATATATATATATATATGTTTATGCGGCTTTCACGGATTCCTCCGTGTGAGATGCACTAGCAGTGGATATATCCACATTATGCCGTTGTAGTGTTGAAATCACATTCAGCAAACGTACAATTATATGCAACTTCGTGTATGAATGAAGTGAAAACACATATACGCCATCCGGTGGGACGTCGTGTTCAGTGTTGCATGCTTCCTTCCGATCTGTCCGATGCACAAACAGGTGCATGTCGGTACCCTGATGAGTCTGGTAGAGGCAAAATATGCACCTCTGTCATATCAGTGTGGCGGGGAGGGTTTTGACTTTCTTCTGGGTATGGTGATACAGGTAGGCCATCATCTCGATGGCGGTGGAATAGGATATATATATATATATATATATATATATATATATATATATATATATATATATATATATATATATATATATGGTAACTGAATGTTTATTAAAATACTTATGAACCGTCAGTGATATATATATTTCTTAAAATATCTAGAAGCGGAAGTGAAAATTGGATCCATTGGAGTAATGTAGATGGTTAAGATTTATGGTTATTTTTTTGAATAGAGTTAAATGAGACGAAGATAATGAAAAATTTTACGATGTCAGAATACTTTTGAGAAGTAATGTAAATCAAAAAGTATTATGGTGCAACAGCTTTTCATTTTTCAAAATTATGGGTTGGCAATCTTTACCCGTTTCAACCCTCACCTTTTTCATCTTATATCCACAAAATTATTTTTTTATTTTTACTTTCTATCCTGTATTCGTGTAATATTATTTAGATTGTTCTTTTAAACATTAGTTGAAACGATAAAGAATAAAATAAATTTCAAAAAATAATCAGCTTCAAAAAATTGCAGAAAAAGTAAAAAATAAATTATAAACTTTTATACTGTAATCAACTTAATAATTGGAGATTCGCTTACCTATTTAGTCTTTTATTGATGCGGCCAGCAAGCTTATAATTTATAGAAAATACCTGAAAACTATTGATAGGCACTAAGGAAAAACAAATGAAACAGAAATTAAAAAAAAAAACATAATATAATGTTGATACAGAACTTAGTTTTGTTTAAAAATTTATTTATAATAAGGGTACTTTACTTTTAAGCAAAAACCAAGTTTTTGACTCTATCCTGTATACGGGAGAATATTTTAAATTTCCTTTTTTGTGTGTTGCACAAACAAAAACTTTTCGCATAAAATGCACTGTTGTACATTCATGTTTTAGTCACTATGTATATTAATATATATTTTTTTTAATTAAATATATTTTTGAGTAATAAATTTGGGTGACTTTTTTTGTATCACTTTTTTTTTCGGGTTCTTAAATTTTAAATTACTTTAATCCTTCCTATCTAGTGCGGTTGCTACAGAAATGGGGAAATCAGCAAAACATATAATTCATCTATATAAGTTAAAAGTTAAGAAGCTTGTCAAAGAACCATGCAGAAGAACTTTTACTACGAGGGTAACTTAAAAGGTCTTCTTCCGACCGACGAAACGAAATTTTTTTTGATAATGTTATAATTCAATGTTTTTTAAAATAATTGGGTCACCTGACCAGCAACAGGTTTTAACAATTTTGACCAAAATATTTGTTAACTTAAGTTGGTGCGTTTCGGAGTTTCAAAAAGTAAACTAGTAAAAGAGGGTGAGAACCCCCCAAATATATATACTTTTAATATCTCAAGTTCTAATTAAGATATCTGTAGAAAACAAAATGAAAATTACTTGTTATTTGAAATGATGTTAAACTATGGTATCTTCCCTTATTTTTTATTAATGTTTTATTAGTAATTTAATTTTCAAAAATTAATAAATTTAATGAAATTGTTTGAAAATATTTTTTCACGAATAAAAGAGAGTGAGCTACCCCCAGATACTTCCCTTTTTTAAATCTCAAATTTTAATTGAAATATATTTACAAAACAAAATGGAAATTACTTGTTATTTGAAACGATGTTGAACTACAGTATTTTCACCCCCAATAATATCATCCCTTGTATATTTGCGTACGTAATTTAATTCTAAAAATTACGAAATTTAATGGAATTGTTTAAAAACATTTTTTTCACGAATACCATAAGTAACTTACGTTGACGTGATTCCAGGTTTCTAAAAATAAACTGGTAAAAGCTACCCCCAAATACTTTTTTTAAATCTCAAGTTCTAAATGAGATTTGTAGAGATATCTTAATTAAAACTGTGGCTCACCTTTACTTTATTTTATGAAACTCCGAAACCCGTCAACTAAAGACTTTGGTTTTGCGCTGATACCGGGTCTGTACCATGTTTACAACGTTTGTCTTAAGGTTGTAGATAATGTAGATTGACTAAAATGTGGTTGTCGGACTTTCATTGTCTTTATTTTTGTTTATTTTTACGACGTTTCGATTAGGTTGTATATTTTATAATTGATAACTATTAGATATACAAGCTAATCGAAACATCGTACAAATAAACAAAAATAAAGACAATGTAAATCCAACAACCACATTTTAGTCAACGTCAACTTCAGTTACTTATTCTATTTGTAAAAAAATATCAAAAAGTTTGTTTAGTTTTGTAATGTCCAAAATTAAATTATATAAATGAATTACAAGATTGACCTTCTTAAAAAATAAGTGATGATCTCTATGAGGTTAAAACAATATGCTATAATCTCACTTCACCTAAGAAGTAATTTTCATTTTGTTTTATAAACATGGCTCTTTTAGAGATTTGAAAAAAGTATTTGGGGGTGATTTACCCTCTTTCACTAATTCATTTTTTGAAACACCGAAAATTACAGTTAATTATGGTGTTCGAGAAAAAAATATTTTCAAACAATTTCATTAAGTTTCGTAATTTTTAGAATTAAATTACTCTCGTGAATAAATAGTTTGCCGTTATAAGAAAAAAGGTCTGATATACTGGGAGGTGAAAACACCATTGTTCAACATCATTTCAAATAACAAGTAATTTCCGTTTTGTTTTATAAAGATATATCAATTAGAACCTGTAGTTTAGAAAAGTATTTGGGGGTGATTTACCCTCTTTCACTACTTCATTTTTTGAAACCCCAAAAATTACAGTTAATTATGGTATTCGCGAAAAAAATATTTTCAAACAATTTCATTAAATTTCGTAATTTTTAGAATTAAATTATTCTCGTGAATAAATAGTTTGCCGTTATAAGAAGTAAGGACTGATATACTGGAAGGTGAAAACATCATAGTTCAACATCATTTCAAATAACAAGTAATTTCCGTCTTGTTTTATAAAGATATATCAATTAGAACCTGTAGTTTAGAAAAGTATTTGGGGGTGATTTACCCTCTTTCACTACTTCATTTTTTGAAACCCCAAAAATTACAGTTAATTATGGTATTCGCGAAAAAAATATTTTCGAACAATTTCATTAAGTTTCGTAATTTTTAGAATTAAATTATTCTCGTGAATAAATAGTTTGCCGTTATAAGAAGTAGGGACTGATATACTGGAAGGTGAAAACATCATAGTTCAACATCATTTCAAATAACAAGTAATTTCCGTCTTGTCTTATAAAGATATATCAATATCAACCTGTAGTTTAGAAAAGTATTTGGGGGTGATTTACCCTCTTTCACTACTTCATTTTTTGAAACCCCGAAAATTACAGTTAATTATGGTGTTCGAAAAAAAAATATTTTCAAACAATTTCATTAAGTTTCGTAATTTTTAGAATTAAATTACTCTCGTGAATAAATCTTTTGCCGTTGTAAGAAATAAGGACTGATATACTGGGAGGTGAAAACATCATTTCAAATAACAAGTAATTTCCGTTTTGTTTTATAAAGATATATCAATTAGAATGTGTGGTTTAGAAAAGTATTTGGGGGGTGGTTCACCCTCTTTTATTAGTTTATTTTTAGAGATCCCGAAACACGTCAATTTAAGTTACTTATGGTATTTGTAAAAAAATATTTCAAACAATTTTATTAAATTTTGTAATTTTTAAAATTAAATTACGTGCGCAAATATATGGTTTACCCTAATAAAAAATAAGGGATACTAACCTTGGAGGCGAAAATTTAACATCATTATGAATAACAAGTAATTTTCATTTTGTTTTCTAAAGATATCTTAATTAGAACTTGAGATATTGAAAAGAATAATTTGGGGGTGACTCACCCTCCTTTACTAGTTTATTTTTGGAAACCCCGAAACACGTCAACTTAAGTTATTTATGGTATTCGTAAAAATATATTTTCAAACAATTCCATTAAATTTCGTAATTTTTAGGTTTACCCTAATAGAAAAAAGGGATGATATCTTTCAAATAACAAGTAATTTCCGTTTTGTTTTGTAAATATATTTTAATTAGAACTTGAGATTTAAATAAAAAGTATTTGGGGATGGCTCACCCTCTTTTGCTAGTTTATTTTTGGGTTACTTATGGTATTCGTGAAAAAATGACTTGCACGAATAGATGGTTTACCCTTATAAAAATAATGGGTGGTATTTTGTTTTGTAAAGATATCTCACTTACAATCTGAGATATTTCAAAATTACCGTTTTTGTGGTGAACTTTAGGGGCAGTTTTTACCCCGTTAAAATGAATCTCCGCAGATAAAAAAATACATGTCTCTTATTTTTGTACCCTCTACAACATACTGACGATTCGTTAAAATCGGAGCCGGACACTTTAGGTATCTTCCGTGTAAGATAAATTGGGATAGATCTTCATATTTTAGCTTTATAAATTTGGCTAGGGTTTTGTATAGAACTTTTAGGAACACTCTATATTTTTATAATATTTTTTAACATCTTCATTGTCACTATAAATTTTAGCTGTACATATTTGTGATTATTGTGGTAAAAGATACGAAAAGAAGGATAGTTTGAGGTACCACAAAAAATACGATTGTGAAAAAGTTCAAAAGGAATTACATACATGCAATTTTTGCCCCTACAAGACAGGAAGAAAATATGTTTTAAAAGCACATCTTCTAAGTAAACATAATTTTAAAACAACCATTGATAAAAGTGTTTAGAATTTTTATGTCTAATTGATTGTTGAAAGATATTTGGTAATAAATAAAAATTGGTGTTTATAATGAGTAGTTTTTTAGCATAATACTAACAAAAAATTGAGATAAATCGTTTTAAATTTTACTTATTTCCACTGTAATATTTTTAGTGGGTCTGGTATGCAAAGGTTGTGGAAAGCTGTATAAAAACAGGGATACTTTAAGGTTACATCAAAATTACGACTGTAAAAAAATGGAATCTACGAAACCACAGCTGCAGTGTCAGTTTTGCTCTTACACCAACCGAAGAAAATTCAAGATGAAAACGCATTTACATAAAAAGCATAAATATAAGGAATAAACAAAGTTAAATAAATCGGTTTGTTTAGTTTGTTATTTTATAATAAAGTTAAAGCTTTGTTATTTATTTGTGCTGAACAGGGAAACTTAAAAATATATGTTAAATTAACTGGAGATAATTATCCTGTCAATTCTTCCTGAGTACATTAATAACACTAGTTTATAAAATTTAACTTTTTGTCTGTTGCCGTGAATTTTATGGTTAATAATATTCACTTATGACCTCACAAACTTTTGTGCAGCTCGAGTTATTTTTTTTTTATTATTTTTATCATTTATGCGTATTTATTTATCGATAACATGCGTATTTTACTATGTTAAGATTAGTATCTGAAGTTTTTGCGTCATGAGTAGTTCAAGGAGACGTTATTTAAACAATCCAAATCATTTTTGCGATATATGCGGAGAATATGTGTTTAACAAATGTAGAAAAGTTATATCAGAGTTGGTGAAAAATATCTATTTTGAGTAATTTGGGATGCTCTTAAGTAAAAATGAAGATGAAGAAGTCTTGGGCTCCTAATTGTGTTTGTAAATCGTGTATGGAATATTTAAGATTATGGAAAAGTGGTAAAAGAAGTGCTTTTAAATTTGACGAGAACCACAAAATCATCTCGAAGATTGTTACTTTTGTGTGAACGTAAACGGTCTAAACACTAAAAATCGAGCTAAATGGCAGTACCCAAGTACTAGTTGTGTTCAGCGTCCAGTGCACCATTCACCTGACTTTTCAGTGGCTAAAAATATATCTGAACCCTTAGAATAAGACAAGGAAGGACCAAGCTCATCACAAAATGATGCTGATTTTGAAGGTATATCAAATGAGCCAAAATGCTTTGCCCAAAATGAAGTAGATTATCTTCTAAGATATTTAAATCTTTCTAAACAAGCTTCAGAATTGTTGGCATCAAGACTGAAAGAAAAAAAAAATTTTCTTAAATACTAGAATAACTTTTTATTGTGAAAGAGATAAAGAATTACGGCGTTATTTTTCCGAAGAAAACGGCTTTATCTTTTGTTCAGACATTAAAAAATTGTTGATAAAAATTGGCTTGAAACAATACGAACCAAACGACTGGCGTTTATTCATTGACAGCTCAAAACGTAGCCTAAAATGTATTCTATTACATAATGGAAATAAATACGCTAGGATACCTATTGCCCACAATATAAAGTTAAAGGAAGAATATTGTAACATTTCGCTAGACTTAAATAAAATACAGTACAATGACCATATGTGGCAAATTTGTGTTGATTTAAAAATGGTGAATATTCTTCTCAATCAACAAAGTGGTTACACTAAATTTCCCTGTTTTATATGTCTTTGGGACAGTAGAGCTAAACAAGAGCATTGGGTAAGAAGAAACTGGCCTTTGAGAAAATATGAAGCCTGGAAAGCAAAATGTAGTCCAGAACTCACTAGTAGCTTGTGACCAAATTATCCTTCCACCATTACATATAAAACTGGGCATCATGAAACAGTTTGTTAAATCATTAGATAAAAACGGGGACTGCTTTTCTTACATTTGCTAAACATTTCCTCAGCTCACTATGGAAAAGATTAAAGCCGGTATTTTTGATGGCCCCCAAATTAGACAACTTACGAAAGACACTCAATTTAGAAATTCTATGACTGAGTTAGAACTAAGGGCTTGGACAGCTTTCGTCTCTGTAATGCAGAATTTTCTTGGAAATAAAAAACAGAAAATTATATTGAACTTGTAGAAGACCTTCTGTTACAATTAAAAAATTTGGGGTGCAATATGAGCATAAAACTCCACTTCCTTCATAGTCACCTAGATGAGTTTCCGGAAAATTTAGGAGATATGAGTGAAGAGCAGGAAGAGCGTATGCATCAGGACTTATGCGTCATGGAAGATCGCTATCAGGGTTTCTGGGATACGAATATGATGTCTGACTATTTTTGGTCTCTGACACGTCATTTTCCGAAGTCTGTACATCAGAGCAGAGCTTTAAAACGAATTTTTTTAAAACTCAATGATTAACTTGATTTTTAATAAATTTTTTCTTAGTAAATATACATGTTTTTTTTCTGTTTTATACCTACATAACTGATACTCAGAAACTAGAGCTGATAAAAAAATTCTACTCATATATTTGAAATAAGCATATCATATGTAGTCAACAACGACTAAAATTTATTCGGTAACAGATGTACTGTAAACCAGTGTAATATTTAATGATTCCAAATTATATTATTTCAAGAAATATGTTAAAACATATACAGAGTGTTTAATTTTATTTTGATGACCTTTCGTATTAAAAAATTTAGATTATTATTTTATTATATTTTAGCTCAACAAAAAGAAGCTTTAAAATGCTTAGGTTGTGGCAAGGTGTACACCAATGGGGACAGCCTTAGGATACACACAAAGTACGATTGTAAAACAGGAGAAAAATCTAGAACTATATTTCGATGTGAATATTGCTCCTATTCGGTGGGACGAAAGTACCAAATGAAACTACACTTATTCAAAAAGCATGGGGTTCATGATAATGTATTGGTATTCGGTTAATGTAATTACGCATTTATAGATATTTATATACAGGGTGATTTTCCGAGAATTTTATTGATCGATTGTGAGATAATATAAATCGGAAGAATTTGAAAATTTGACAGTGCATTTCGTCCAATTCTTGGAGATTACTTGCTATTAAGATTATGTCATCAGCAAATCTGAGATGGTTTAAGTATATTCCGTCGATGTTTATGCCTTAGATACCTCAGATAGTAAGGCTGCGATATTGGCACTGAAGTCCAGTATCTTGACTTCGTAGACTGGTGTCTGAGTGCAATGATGTACTAAATGGTATAACAAGGAAAGGCTGCACAGTCAGACTCGTATGGGTCCCAGGTCACTCGGGCATACGCAGGAATGAGGAAGTAGACCATCTGGCAAAGTTGGGTTTAGCGACCGATCCGTATAGACCCCAACCAATATTACCTATCCCAATTGCGATTGGCAAAAGGGAAATAAAATCATTACTGGAAAGCAATTTATTGAATCTTGGAGGGGAGCTCCTGGAATGAGGTGTGCTAAGGAACATATAATTGGGCCTAGCGCGTGGCGTACTAAGGAGCTTTCCTTGGGAAGGAAAAAGCTGCGAATTGTGGTGGGATGGTTGACAGGACATTGTCACCTCAGGGGCCATCTTCATAGAATCGGTGTCGAAGACGACCCGACGTGCAGATTGTGTTTGGCGGAGGATGAAACTGTTGACCATGTTCTCAAAGAGTGCCCAGCACTCAACGGACTGAGACAGAGATATTTCGGATATACAGTTTTGTTACCGGAAACAGTTAGGCAAGTTCAGCTAACGAGGCTGCTTGGATTCGCAAAGGCGATCGGCCCCGAATAACCTGCAGATATGGTGGGATGTAAAGGGCCCAATGGAGGCCTAGGCATCGATGATCTAGTATCACCACCCCTTTTTCATTCATTCAATAAAGTTACCCTTATTTTTAATGCTTAATATGAGAAAATTATAAAAATAGGTGCTTTCTATTTAAAAAAATGACTTTTGACGATTTTTTAAATATAATTTTTATTCTTCTTTTTTGACCACTCTGTGCTCATAATTTTCAAAATAGCATTAAAAAACTACTAAAGTCAATCTTCGTCTACTCGAAAACTAACCCAAATCAAATAATAAAGACTTTCTTATAGGAAAATCCACAAACGTCATTTTTGACATAAAAATTTAAATATGTCTAAAACTGTGAGACTTGAGTATAGAACATAATACATATATCTAGAATTTTACGTTGAAATCAAAAATACAATAATATATAGGGTTTTTTTTATTTAAAATAAGCAAGTTGACATCTACTTCCGGTATAACTGGAAGTGCTGCCATCTTGCAAATATTTTAGCCGGCTGTCCCCCATGCATGTTAAGTACACTGTCAAATTTTCAGATTCTTAATAGTTATATTTTTCTCATAATAGATCGATAAAGTTTTTTAGTGTTTCGTACTAAAATTGAAAACACGCAACGCCAATTATAAAATTACTTCGGTGTCCATTCTTCATAACGATTTTCTTCGAAACTACACTGCGCAGTTTTTAAAGTGGATATTTTAATTTTCACACTCATATTACCGCAAAATATATTTAAAATTCTGTTCTCTCTCTCTCTCTCTCTCTCTCTCTCTCTCTTTGTCAACCTCTGTCCATCCACCCCTGGATGTAGGTCTCTCTCAATTGTTTTCATCTTTCTCTATTCTTCGCCAATCTCATCCACTGTTTGCCCGCCACTGTCCTTATGTCGTCTACCCAACTTCTTTGAGGTCTTCCCGTGCTTCTTGTTGTCTCCCTCGGTCTCCATTCCAGGATTCTTCGTGTCCATCTGTTGTTCTCATATCTGACTATGTAACCAGCCCATCGCCACTTCATCTTTGCAACCTCCTTCACGATGTCTTTGACTTTCGTTCTACGTCTTATCTCGGTGTTTCTAATCCTGTCTCTTAATGATATTCCAAGCATGTTTCTTTCCATCGCTCTTTGGACTGTGAGGGACATGGTCTCTAATCCATACGTACACACCGGTAATATGCATGTGTCGTATACTTTTCTTTTTAGATTTATGGGAATTGAATCATTTTTCAGGATACATGCAAGTTTACCGAAAGCGGCCCATGTCAGCTGTGTTCTTCTTTTTATTTCAGCATCCTGGTTTGATTTCCCTAGTCTGATGTCATGACCCAAGTATACATAGTGTTCGACGTTTTCTTTCCTCTGGTTCTGTATTGTTATGTTTTCCTGTTCGTGGCTCATTATTTTTGTTTTGTTGTAGTTCATTTTAAGGCCTACAGATGCGATACGTCATTTGGCTGTTGTAGCATTTCGTTCAATTCTTGGAGATTACTTGCTATTAAGATTATGTCATCAGCAAATCTGAGATGGTTCAGTATATTCCGTCGATGTTTATACCTTTGACGTCCCATTCAAGTTCCTTAAAAATGTTCTCTAGGACTAGGGTGAACAGTTTTGACGAGATAGTATCCCCTTGTCTCACTCCCCTTTGTAGTTTTATGGGGTTCTTTTTCATCTTGTCGTATATTTTTATTTGAGTGGTTGCATTTTCGTATATGTTCTTTATGATGTTTATGTATCTTGAATCGATTCTTGCGTTTTCTAAGGATTGTAATACTGCCTATATTTCGACGGAGTTGAATGCCTTCTGGAAATTTTCAAAAGCCATATGGAGCGGTACGTTATATTCGGTGCACTTCTCAATTAGTATTCCTATGGTGTGTAGGTGATCTGTGGTGCTAAAGTGTTTTCTGAATCCAGCTTGTTCGACATGTTGGTAAAAATCGAGTTTGTTTGTTATGCGGTTGGTTATGATTTTGGTTAACAACTTGTAGGTATGTTAAAGGTCTTGTTTTACTTATTGGAGACTTGTTTATTTCTACATGCATATTTTACTTATCACAGATAACCAAACCGGCCACACTTCAATTTTTTTTTGAGCCATCATAACTGCTGTATACATCGATATTTGTAATTAGGGGGTAAAAATACATATAAAAAACTTTATTTGAAGCCATGTGTCTCCATTGGCTACGAAAACTCAGTGGGCTCCCGGAACACAAACTATTAGAAAAAAAGGGCGATTTTGGTATATTAACTTGTACACTTATAGGGTTTTTGATTTACAAGCCAAACGGCTTCGCACTCCCTCCAGGGAATATTGACTCATACCAGGTAGACAAAGATACCAAAAGTATGAAGCTCTGTGGGAACCCTTTCCATGTTATCGGATCCTAGGTGACGTGGTCTGCTGTATTTCCAACGAACTTTCGGACGGTTCGCGTGGTTGCTAGGAGAATTGCTTTCTGCAACGGCTTATACAGATGCTCACTAAGGCCCAGTCCCTTGATGTTCTGCAGGAGGTTCTTTGGTATCACTCCAGTTGTTGACAGTACTATGGGAATCATTTGGACGCTGTTCATTGACCATTGTCTTCGGATTTGCACCTCCAGATCTCTATATTTGGCCATCTTCTCGTTGTATTTTGGTCTTAGGTTGTTGTTGTTAGGTACAGCAATCTCGATCAGTGTAGTTCGCCTAGAAATTTTATCTATTAGTATTATATTATAACAATCCTCTTCCTCCTTGGTGTCTTGGAAGCATTGTACGTTCAATAGCACTCCTAGAGTGATGTTTTTGTGCTTTTGTTAGGAGTGTCCTTATTCTTCTTTGCAGGTTTTGGATGTTCGTCCTGCTCCATTTTACAATTTCAAAAGAGTAGCTCAGCGCAGAGCAAGTATACGTGTTGAGCGCATTAAACAAATTTCTACTATTTAAATTAGTTCGTAATACCCGCCTTACCCCATTGACAAATTCGGCTATCATTTCGGCCTTCATAGTGCCATGGTCAATTCTTTTAGCCTGTTTCATACCTAGATATTTGTATGTTTGGTCTGCTTCCATTGCAGCTATAGTTTCACCGTTCTGCATTTCAAAAGCCCCCGATTGTATCTTCCCTTTGACGATGTTCAAAATACGGCAAGTCCAAATTGCATTCCGATATCCCGGAGAACTCCTCTACAATTTTAAGCATTTGTTCCAGCTGGTTTCTGGTTGCAGCCATCAGTTTAACATCATCCATGTATAGAAGATGATTGACTCTGACTACCTCTTCGTTGTTATTATATGTCATTATTTTTTAATTATTATTTATTTGAATAGCCCATGTAATCTTCAATCCTAACGGAACTTAAAAGTTTTTCATTAATAGTAAACCAAACCTTTTAAATCAATTATTAAATATTTCAAGAAAATGTCACATTTACTTTTTTCACTACCTCTTTTCATTCGAGCCATTTTTTGTCTCTTAAAAGTATATAAACCACTGTTTATATTGGGACAGAGATTTTTTAATAAATACAAAAAAAAATATATCAAATCGTGAACAAAGAGGCGTCTATCGGTACTCAAAAGTAAACAGTTGTACCGATATGATGCAGTGCTGCCAGCTAAAGCATAAAATATGATTTACACATGTATATACTTATATAAATATTGATAAAATCTCAGGAACAGTACAAAGAATAATAAGTTTCATATCATCGGTTCATAACAAAAATCAGTCTGAAGCAATAACCTCAAGAAAAACTGCTTTAGAATTATCTTACGCATGTATTTTAAACTACTTTAACGCCGCAATAGCTACGTTACAAAAAGGAAACCGTATTACAAGAGTTGTTATAAGAGTAAAAATGAGCGACTGAAGCCTCCGATTTGTGACATCATCGAGAAATTTTGTTTCAGCACTTTGTCCTTATTATTGGAGTTGTTGGTTTTGTCGAAAAATTATAACATATAAATGTTTTATTATGGTGCAAATAGAAGTTATATTTAGAAGACGTGTTTTCTTTTAATTTAGATATAGTATCATTTTTGAATATTAATTCGTGATGATTCTTTTCAATACAGTGCAAATTTTCAGGGTGCTGTTTAACTCAATGACAAACAATTACGTTTTAATTTTTAGGAAAGTTTCAGTGTCCCGATTGTCAAAAAAAATTTTTCATAAAGCAAAGCCTTTATACTCATCAGAAATATGATTGTTTCACAGCAAAACTTTACAAGTGTGACCATTGTCCGTACTCCACTGGTAGAAAGTTCGATATGCAAAAGCACCATCGTAAAAAACATTTTATGTATACGGATGGTTGAGAATAAAATCACTGAAATGCGTTATTTGTGTTTTTTTTCTCACTTTTTTTTCATTTATTAGTTGAGTGTCATAAATAACCTATCCATGTGTCATTTTGAAAGGCAGTAATCGGAATAGTGCGAAAAGATATTGGTTGAGACAGCAGAAATAACTCTAGGTAGTCCACTGGCAGTAATTGAGAGCCATTCATATTTCGAGAACTGGCAACACTGTCGTTGCTAGGTGCCATCTGATTATATATATATGTTTATGCGGCTTTCACGGATTCCCCTTTTACTTCATATATATATATATATATATATATATATATATATATATATATATATATATATATATATATATATTGGAAAAAAATCATGATATTTTTGAAGCATCTCTTTTTAAGCTTGTTTAGGTTTTAGTTTATCAACTTTTTACATTGGGGACTATAAATGATGGATCCCACTATCACCCAGATCATTTAGATACTCAAGTTCACATATTTAAGACCCATAACCCCAATATAAGGTGGAGGGAGGGGGGGGGGGCAGGACATCCATGTAAAGTCATCACAAATGCCTTTAAAATAGCCTGTTAAATTTCGCAAAATGAGAATAGAATAGAATCGTTTTTAGGTCTTCTTGAGGTTCTTGAGGGTTTTTGGGGTTGCTGATCACAAATCTGAAGTTAGAAAATAAAAATTTTCAAATCCAAAATATGCTTAAATGATCTTTGTGATACTGGGTTATATAATTTTCAATCTTCAACATAAAATGTTGATGAATTGAAATTTTAAGGAGCTGAAAAAAGAGATACTTCAACAATCTGTAATGATTTCTCACGTTTTTTGAAAATATGGCGCGCTATATCGCTGCCATTTTTCATTCGATCCATATGACACGTTATATTCGAAAGTGTATGTACGAACGAAGATTTATGGTAAGTATATATATATATATATATATATATATATATATATATATATATATATATATATAGTTATACAGTCTTCACGGATTCCTCCTTGCTAGATGCAATAGCAGTGGTTATATCCACATTATGCTGTTGTAATGCTGAAATCACATTCAGCAGACGTACAACTATATGCAACTCTGTGTGTAAATGAAGTAAAATGAGAACAGTAAATGCAAACTTCGCCTCATCATATCCTTTCCATGTTAGAGGTTACACAGTTTGAATAAATTGCTACAAAACACAATTTATTCTGTTCCACCACCTTCGAGATATGGCCTATCTGTATAATTATACAGTCTTCACGGATTCCTCCTTGCTAGATGCAATAGCAGTAGATATATCCACATTATGCCGTTGTAATGCTGAAATCACATTCAGCAAATGTACAACTATGTGCAACTCTGTGTGTAAATGAAGTAAAATGAGAACAGTAAATGCAAACCTCGTTCCATCATATCCTTTCCGTGTTAGAGGTTACACAGTTTGAATAAATTGCTACAAAACACAATTTATTCTATTCCACCACCATCGAGGTTATGGCCTACCTGTATCACCATATCGAGTGTGTGGCGATGAGGGTAAGTTTTGACTTTCAACAAAAATCAGTCAAGTAATAATCTCAAGAAAAACTGTTTAGGGCTACTTTAACGCAGTAATAGATACGTTACAAAAAGAAAACCGTTTTGTCGGGGCTATTACAAGAATAAAGGAAATCTAAGAGAGCGACTGAAGCCTCCGAGCTGTAACGTCATCTGGGAATTTTGTTTTAGTACTGTGTCCTTATTATCGGAGTTATTGGTTTTGTCGAAAAATTAACACCTATAAATGTTTTGTTATGGTGCAAATAGAAGTTATATTTAGAAAACTAGTTTTCATTTAATTTAGATATAGTATTATTATTGAATATTAATTCATGATGATTCTTTTCAATACGATGCAAACTTACAGGTCAGTACTTAACTCAATAACAAACTATTACATTTTAATTTTTAGGAAAGTTTCAGTGTGCTGATTGTCAAAAAAAGTTCAGTATAAAGCACAGGCTTTATGCTCACAAGAAATACGATTGTTTTACAGCAAAACTTTATAAGTGTGATCAATGTTCATACTCCACAGGTAGAAAATTCGATATGCAAAAGCACTCCCGTAAAAGACATTCTGTAAATATGCATTATCAAGAATAAAATCACTGAAATCTATTTTTTGTTTCAGTTAGTGTTTTTTTATTCTGTCTGTTTTTTTCTCATTTGTTAATTGGGAATAGTCTGAAAAGATATTTGTTGAAACTGCAGAAATCACCCTAGACAGAGCAACGGCGTAATTGAAAGCCATTCAGGTTCCAAGAACTGGCAACACTGTCGTTGCTAGGTTGCCATTTAATACATGCATTGTAAAATTTGACGTTTTAGATGGTATACGTACCCAAATCATTTTTATATGGACGCTATTTGTGTTGCTTACGGTTACTTCAAAATATGATCTCTACCAAATAACTTTTGATGTGGTGTATCTCAACAGGAGTATACTATTTCTTTATACGACGATAAAGCCCCTTCAAAAACAGCTCATGTGTTCTCACGGACGGGTTGCTTCTATTTCGTCCAAGATCAGTTGTAGTGCAAGAAAACACCGATGCGGCTCGTGAATTGATAATGCAAGATGGTCATGTGACAAACCGTGAGATTGAGCCATCTCTGAGCTTGGCCGTGAAGAAATAGTGTTCGCGTTAGTGGGGGGGGGGGGGCAGTCAATACCCCGGAGAAGACAAGGCACAGTGATTAACTGTAAATGAACTGAGACGTCAAACAATTTGGGTCGACTTTTTAGTCCATAAAAATGCATTGATTAGTATCCCTTATTAAGTAGGTAACATGGTATGTGTAGTCAACCGCATTGAAATCAACCAGTGCTCAGCTGGCCGACTGCATAAAATATTTGATTGATTTTACTTGTGAACAATCGTTGGTTGTCGATTACACCCTCGGATGACTTACGCTATCTCTTTCTTTCCTATAAAGAAGGTAGAGAGAATGAAATAATCAATCGAAGCATCTGAACTGTCTTGTAGGTTAGTTTAATGTTGCCTAAAATCTGGAATGCCGAATGCTCATTTTTTTTTTATAATTGTGGATATATTAAGCGATTTTATGTAGTTACTGACAATTTATAATAATATTCATTAAGTGTTATGTCCCGGAGTGTTGCGGAAATCATAAGAACGGTCAGAAAGTGTATATTTTTGGGTTTCCAACTGATAGTATTTTGCGAAAAAAATTCTGAAGGCTGTTCCTCGAGAGGATTACAAGCTTAATTAAAATTCCACACTACACTTCTAAGTGACATAATCCAGAAAATTTCAGGACAGGACCCACAAACAGGTAAAATTGTTTCATGTAGTTTGAAAAGTCGTCAATTGAAGGAGAGCTCTGTTGTTCTAAACATTTTTCTAAAAACGTGCGGAATCGTAAAAGTAAAGAGAAAATATTAAAACAACTCGATGAAGTGCGTTTTTAAAGCTAGCAGGAAACTGCTAGCTTCAAAATTTTCAATAGTTTTTATGTGGGTTTATAAAAACGGGTTTTCAGTAAGTAAACAACGAAAATAAAATAACATTATTTAACCTTGAATAGCCCCTGACTCTTCTTTAACATGGACAAATGTAATTGACAAAGACAGATGAACATTCCAAAGAAGCTACTTACAAGTATAATTGTTACGCCGAATGAAGTGAATTTTTATAATTCGCTTGTAGAAACTAAAGAGATCTTACAGCTAAATCAAGGGCTTTCTTTAAACAATACTTTTATACAATTATATCTCATTTCCTAAAAAGGTAATGTCAAAAAGAAACCCATTTTAAGTGCATTGCAAGTCATAATGACATAACCTCATATTTTATCTTGTATTAACAATTTTAGTGATTTTTTTAGCAATATATCAATGCAAACAATTATTTTATAAACATGATGATATGATATCGTAAATAGATTAATGTTTGATTTTTCAATATCTTGATTTCTGAGCTTGGTAATTTTTTCCTTCTCAAGTTAGGTTATAAGAGTTTTCACATATCTCGACTCTGCATTATCAAATCCTGATGAGATGAAGTAAATTTAAATCTTCAGTATTTAAACGGGTAAAAATCGCGGTAATTATTACAATAACGTGATGTGAAAGGTGTATTAGACTTGACAGTTATATGTTTACCACTCTGTGACGTCATAAAAAGTGTAACCAATTATAGAGCATGTTTATATCGATCGAGTGATCTTGTAGAACGATAAGGAAAATCTCTTGCATAAACATGCAAGCGTTCTTCGGCTTTTAGTGTTATTAAATAACCTATTAAGTCCTTAGAAAGAAATTTCAAAAAGTCTACTTTAAGAAATTTACAATAATTGGATGCTAATAGTGAGGGTTGTTTTTTTACTCTGTTGTTCTAAAGAGAGTTACGCTATTTGCATGTTTTGACGTCTACATGATAAAATCGATGCAAGCAACAATTAAATTATAATTTAACCCACTTATTTCCTTTTTAGAACTTGGTGTAAGTTGTGCCACATGCAAGAAATGTTACAAAAACAAGAGCAGTCTCTACTATCATCAAAAGTACGAATGTAACAAACCAAATAATTTTAAATGTGCCTTTTGTGATTACACTAGTAAACGAAAAAATAACCTGAAGACGCACTGTCGTGCGAAACATTTTGAACTTATGCAGACGTCCAAAGAATTTTATGTTAAGCTTGTTGATGATTGTTCTGAATTTAGCGAAGACTGGGGTATTCATTATAACATTTTTTAGCAAATATTTGTTAGCCTTTGTCTTGGTTGGTTAAAAAGTTCTGAAAGCGACATCTATTGACCAGTACAGGAATCAAAATTTATACGCCATTTTAATATTTCAGCTTCTATATGAACACACGCAAAAGTTTATTTCTATCTGTCAATTCATTCTTTGTTTACAAACCATTTGAAGTGGACGTATCAGTGAATTTTATACAATGGATAAAACCGAATATCGTGCAGTGATAAAATTCTTGGTTTTGGAAGGTTTATCAACAACAGAAATTCATACTAAAATCGCCAAAGTGTTAAAGGAATCTGCTCTTTCATTTCCAATTGTGCATCGATGCGTTTTAGAGTTTAAACATGGTCGTACAAGCGTTGAAGATGAACCACGTAATGGACGTCCAAAGAGTGCAACAACACCAGAAATCATTGAGCAAGTATATGATATTGTTTGTAAAGATCCAAGTGCGACTAAGCGTGAAATTGCTGATACCACATAGACATCTCGGACGAACTAGTACTCTGTATTTTACACGAAGCCGCATTCGTTAACAGTTCAACAAAAACTGAATCGAAAACAGAATAAAACCGATTTTGTGCATCGTTTTGTAACTGTGGATGGGACTTGGATTTTCCATCATGATCCTATACTGAAACAAGGACGTTTACAGTGGATTAAAGCTGGTTGTTCAGCTTCAAAACATTTCAAGTCAGAAAGATCGGCAAAAAAGGTTATGGAATCAGTTTTTTGGGATTCAAAAGAGATTTTGTTGATTGATTATCTTGAAAAAGGTCAAATAATTAACTCTGAGTATTGTTGCAACCTTTTGGAATAGTTAGATAAAAAAGTTCGTGAAAAAAACTCGGCTTACAGAAGAAAAAAAAGCATTTTTCATCAAGACAATGCATGTCCTCACACAAGTGGTTTGACGATGGCTAAATTGCAAGAATTAAAGTACGAATTGCTTGAACACCCACCGTGTTCACCAGATTTGGCTCCCTCCGACTACCACCTCTTCAGGAATTTGAAACAATTTTTTGTTGTTGAGGGAGATAATATTGAATAAAAAAATAATTTCATTAAAAATACACATTCTTTCGTTTTCGCTTTCAAAACTTTTCAACCAACCTGTATATATATATATATATATATATATATATATATATATATATATATATATATATATATATATATATATATATATATATACAGAATTATTCATTCTATACGGAACCGAATATTGCCGCCAAAGTACTTGACTTTCAAAAAGTTTTACTTTTGGGATATATAAGAGTCCAATATAATTACTTTTTAAATTTATTTTCATATTATACAGGGTGTGCCAAAAGCTCTGAAAATATGAAAGTTTTGTTTTTTAAATGGAACCCTCTGTATCTAATTGCATCTTTGGATTCTCCGATCAAAATAAGTGCCTATTTTAATAAGGTTTATAGTACCTAAACCTTAAGGGTTTTCAAAAATTAGAATTTTGACAAAATCTAATCTAATTTTCATGTTTCAAATACTTAAGAAATATTTCAGTTATGTACTCGAATTTTACAGTGAAGTGTAACAATAAATTATATTTTATATCTCAATTACAATAAACTTGCTATATTATACAGGGTGTCGAAAAATTAAAACTAATGAAATAAGAACTTTAAGTGGCTATGACTTAATTAATATAAATACTATACTTTTTAACTTACAGAACATGTATCTTTTAAATATCTATCGAATGGCTTAAGGGTGTTCTATAGCTAAGTCTTCGCGTTTTCACAGAATACGTCAAATAATCGTTTTTTGCACCATTTTGTGTTTTTTAAATAGATGTTCTAGTGTATCTAGTTGCCTATGGCGTTTAGAAACATCAGATAAAAACCTATTATAAAAAAACCTGAGGAAAATGTTTTTACTGTACTTGGTTCAGTGATCGAAAGTCCCAATATTGGTCAGAATCATATATCCGAAAATACTAACATTAGCCAAGCAAGTGTTTCAAGGATACTTACCAAATACAGATTTCATCCTTATAAAATCCAGCTTTGTCAAGAGCTTCACGGAAATGATTTTGATAACCGAACTGAATTCTGCTTGTGGGTGTTAGATATTGTGGCAGAAAATGAACACTTTTTTGATAATAACAATGGTTTCGTGAATAGACACAACTTCCATTACTATTCTGATTCAAATCCACATGAATACAGAGTTACGAGAAACCGGAATAGGTGGCCGGTTAATGTGTGGGTAGAAATACTGGGTCCATACTTAATTGGATCCTACTTTTTTGAATAACCTTTAAACGGTTTGATATTTCGCGATTTTCTTTTACACCAACTTCTAATGTTATTAGAATATGCCCTTTTAAATATTAGAACAACTATGTGGCTTCAACTGGATGGAGCTCCGCCTCATCATCATCGCGAGGTACGGCAATTTTTAAATGTCAACTTTAGAAACAGTGGGAGAGACGGATTTCAAAATTGGCCCCCTAGATCTCCGGACTTAACTCTACCAGATTTCTTTTTATGGGGATACATAAAAGGAATTGTCTACAATGTACCCCCGATAACACCACAAGAAATGAAAATACGCATAAGAGACGCTTTTCAAACTGTAACCCCGCAAATGTTGTCTAGAGTTAGCAGTGATTTCAAAAAAATAATATATGTGTTTGGAAATGGATGGTCGACATTTTGAACATCTACTATAAATATTTTGTTTCTGTTTCGTGCTATCGTCAATATATTATTATTATTATTATTGCTGTTATGGCCTATTGGACGAATATAAATCTCGTCCCGAGTTTGTTTCTGAACATTTGTAAAGATATTCCAGATTATTATTCTTATAGTTGTAAATTACCTGTCATTTCCAAATGCCATAGGCAACTAGATACATTAGAACATCTATTTAAAAACACAAAATGGTACAGGAAACGATTATTTGGCGTATTATGTGAAAACGCGATGACTTAGCTATAGAACACCCTTATACCATTCGATAGGTAATTTACAAGGTACATTTTCTGGTAAGCTAAAAATTATAGCGTTCTATTTAACTTAATCCAGTTTTAGCCACTTAAAGTTCTTATTTAAGTAGTTTTAATTTTTGGACACCCTGTATAATATAGCAAGTTTATTATAAGCGGGATATAATATATGATTCATTGTTACACTTCACTGTACATTTCGAATACATAATTGAAATACTTCTTAGATATTT
The DNA here is from genome assembly GCA_034092305.1 of Diaprepes abbreviatus. Lineage (NCBI taxonomy): Eukaryota > Metazoa > Arthropoda > Insecta > Coleoptera > Curculionidae > Diaprepes > Diaprepes abbreviatus. The sequence goes on along the minus strand of JASJET010000330.1, from coordinate 5,623,623 downwards.
GAATCATGAAAATTAGGTTAAATTTTGTCAAAATTTAAATTATCTAAAAATATTTAAGGTTTAGGTACTACAAACCATTTAAAATAGGCACGTATTTTTATCCAAGAATCCAAAAATGCAGTAATATACAAGGGGTTCCATTTAAAAAAAAACACACAACTTTGATACTTTCAGAGCTTTTGGGACACCCTGTATAATATGAAAATAATTTTAAAACGTAACTTTATTATACCCCCATATATCCCAAAAGTAAAACTTTTTGAGAGTCACTTATTTTGGCCGTAATGTTCTGTGCCGGATAGAGTGAATAATCCTGTATATACATAATATATTCTCTTGCCTTGTTATAAGCTGATTCCCAGGAAATACAGAACAATACATTTTTACCTAGATGTTCAAATTTATATAAAATTAGTGCCTTATCAATAATGCATTATTTTCAACAATATGCCGAATTAGTTTGGGAAAAAACCAAAAATGGGCTAGCAGAATTGTAAAGATGAAAATAATGTCCGTTTAATACAAGGTTTTTTTATTATTTTCGTTGATAAGAAACTACTATTTTCAATATATATACAGAATTTTACGAAAATGTATTATTTTAAGGTGAGAAATTATAATGAAAATTTTCATATCAGAAATTAAAAAATAGGCTTCGTTTTCAAAATACACAAATACAATGCAACAAAAATTTTAAAATGGTGTTTGTTCTAGAAGTTTCGATGTAATATACAAGGTGTCCGGTAAGTACCTCCTAATTTTTCAGGAGCATTCAGGGGAGATCAAAATAACCCTACTTTGTCATGGAAAAAAAAATCCTAAAATGTCTCTTAACGGAGATACAGACAGAACCCTAAAAGGATACCCAGCGATTTACCTTAACAGCTCTAAGTTTTAAACCGACTTGTATAATTTAATGAAATTTTAATATTTTATAGAGGCTCTAAATACTGTTGTGGAACATAACATCTCACCACCGCTTTCCGGCACAACTTGACCTAAATAGAGGTCGGAACGAAACATCCTTACATTTACTACGGTGGTCGAAAATAGATCGCTAGCTACATGTCCCTACCACCACGGGCATTGCTAATTGCGACAATACTCATTAAGCTATACTACAGCAGATATTTTAGATCATCAGAGAAGTCAGAGACGGTCTTGCAGCCACACTGTTTGGGCTTAATTTTTGACAGATGTCATTTTACAGAGCTGATTTTTTAAATACTCTATTCATTCCTCTTCAAAAAAGGCACTCTTTATTTAAGGCATTTTCAATTTTTTTTTTCAAAATTTTTTCTTCCTAAGGAAGAAGGAAGAAAAAATTTTGAAAATGCCTTAAATAAAGGGCGAAATGTCAATTGTTTTGCATTTTTTGTTAAATATAGAACCTAAACCCAAGAAAAGACAAAATAAAGGAAAAATTATATATATATATATATATATATATATATATATATATATATATATATATATATATATATATATATATATATTGGGTCTCTGTATCTCCGTTAAAGGACACTTTGAGAATTTTTTTCTTTGACAAAATAGGGTTATTTTGACCTCTCTTGTATGCTCCCGAGGAGGTATTTAGCGGACATCCTGTAAACAGGGTGTTCGATTTAAAAAACCAACGAAAAATTGATTTACTTTTTATCAAATGGACAAAATTTTGGCAAACACCCTGTATGAAATAATTGCTTAGGCGCTACATTAGACCTTTAACAGTATATTTATCTTTTTCAGTGTCAATTTTGTGTACTATAAATGGGGTAGATTGAAAGAGATAATAGATTATAGAGAACCATGTTTTTTTTTTCAAAATTTGGCGAATTTTTTGAAAAATTAGGTAACTTCGCAATAAAATTCAAAACCAGATATGTTATCATACGGATAGATCTTGGGGGAATCCAAATATGTAAAAATATACAGGGTATTCGATTTTAAAAAGGCACGAAGTCATTAAACATGTTTTGAAAATATTTGTAGACTGTAGAAATTTTCATATTATGCAACTTTTATTAAAACTTTTTTTTTCAAATTGCGCCACCCTGTATATAGGAAATAGTAGTACAAAAATAACTAAATTTTAAAGAAATCTTAATACTAATACAGCTTTCAAAACACAAAATTCCATAGGTGCATTAATAAAAAATAACAAAACCTAATTTAGACCAAATGAAAACTCGTCTTGTGGGAATTTACCAGAAACCTATGTAGGTCAATCAGATAAAAGTTTTTCAAAAAGAGCCAAGGAATATTTCAATAGCTTTATAAACTGATTATTTAATACAGTCAAATCATAGTTTTAACTAGCATTTAAAAATTTTACACATCGAAGCTGAAGGATCCAAATTAAATCTTCTTAAATCTCTGGAAATAAACGAACTTAAAAATAAAAATTTAATATAAAACGATCAAATAGATTTAAATAGCTCGCCTTTTTAAACTTATTTTAGGTAAAATTACCTTTGTCAAAATATATTTTAATTCATTGGAATTTCCTAAATTGTAAAATTATAAAATTTAAGAACCCAATGGTTTGACAAAAACGTATCACGTTCCTCTTGTATTTCATGTTTTAACCGCATATTACCACAATATTTTATACAGTATCTAAAGAAGCTGCCGTGCATTTAGACCTGAGGTACAGTAAAAAAACACAAGACGATATTTAAGTGAGAATATGTTTTACTTATCATAATTGTAAATTTTTTCAATTTTTGGTCTGCTATCTTGAATTTTGAAAAATCTGATACTGAATTTAGGATCCGTCGAATTAAAAACTTCTAAATACTTGCATTAAACTGATCTAAAAAGTTTTCAGTTCAACGAACATGTATCTAAAAATATTTCACATGTAGAATTTTAAAGTATGAAAAAAAATTACACTTTTCTTAATAATATAAAATTATTTAGGTCCCAGAAAGATCTATTAGCAATATGATTATATACATTTTAACCAAAAAGTCATTCAGATACCACAGAAATTGAGGTCTTTAGACTGATTCGAAAAGATGTATTCCGGAATACCCCTCTGTGCCGTGTTCGTTACATTGTTGCTGCGAAAACTTGGCCAGCCCAATGTTGTATGTAGACTGAAATACGAAATAGTGTATACGTTTACTGCTTTTTTATAATTTTTTTATTGTGTATTGAAAACGAAGCTTTTAATAATCACTTATTCGAAATTCGTTTCTATTACAATAAATTACCCTTTAAATATAACACAATATTTGCATAACTCTCTCTATATACCTCTATTTTAGCTAAAGATTTGCCAGATACTTTGTACAAATTCAAAACCTGTTATTTAAATATATATTTTATGTAATTAACCAGTTTTTTTTTATTAAAATCAAACCCAGTAATGAAGTAATAAGTATTTAGTTTTTGTGTAAATCATATTGTGCAAAAAATTGTAAATAAAAAATAACTTGTTTCAGCATACATGCCTTGCCCATCATGTACAAAGAGTTACAAAAGCATCGCTTCTCTAAAGTATCACCAGAGATACGAGTGTGGAAAGAAAGCAAGTTTCAAATGCTCTATATGTGACTACAGTTCAAAGAGAAAGTTTCACGTCAAACTCCATTTTATTAACAGACATGTGCACAATGAAGGACACCAGTTTAGTGACGAAAGTTACTATACCGAGATCTAGAATCATAATTATTATTTAGTAAATAAACATGGTATGCTTTTACATATATAATTCTTAATAGAAAGTACAGTAAAAATTTAATTTTGTATATTTTGTATTCCTAACTCAATTTCATTTATACAGAATGGCTCAAAAAGTATAGCCCAAAGTGGGATGATGTAAATTGGATCAATATAAAGTTATGTTTTACCCTATAGGCCCTTAAACAACAATTAAAAACCAATTATTGGTTAAAAACTGCGGAACCGCTTATACCATCTGGAAAAGAAGTGGAGATATTGATTTTGCATTAAGTAATAAATGGCCAGAATCCATTCCAAACAACAAGTTTGGACTATCAAATTTGTAAAAAACTTTGAAATTTTTTTAATGCTGCCGTGTTTGTCTTGTTGGTCTTACTAGAAGATTACCCGGTTATTTCTATGAAGAAAAGGAAATATCTATATTTTTTACTAACAAAGAGATAAAAACTTGACATTAACGCTCCAACTTTTAATGGAACAACACTGAGCTCTTCCAAAGAGGTTAAATATCTGGAAGTAATAATAAACCAGAAACTGACTTGAAAGTTATATTAAGTGGTGACTTTATTTTAATCCAATCAACATCGTCCCAAATTTTGGAGCAACCTGTATTTATATATTAAACATCCGGTAAAAATTCAAGGGGTTATTCTCTGGATTATGCTAAGGATATTTTGTCCTTTGATGATTTGTTAACTTTGTTAACAGGGCGAAACAAATTTTCGACAATAAAAACAATTTATTACCAAAAATTACATGTAAGATTCCTGAATCTACAAGAACTGTTCAAAATGAGTACCTTCAGATCTGATACATGAATCTAATCGTCTTCTAAGTGACTGTCGAACTCTTCCAAAAACACTAGAGTCGTTTTTTATTGAGTTACATCCAGCAATTGTCCAATTTCTTAAATTTTCCACTGGAGTAGTATGAACTAATGACTTTAGATTGCCCCATTTGAAGTAATCCAGGGGGTTTAAGTCTGGGGATCGAGCAGGCCATAAGTGAACTCCACCTCGACCAATTCAGCGATCTTCATATGTTACTGTTAAAAATTCTTGAGTAACCACATTAAAATGCGCTGGTGCACCATCGTGTATAAATCACACTCCTCCTGAAGGTAAGGTAGCGTTTGTTCCAAAAAGTTGCGATATACCACTCCGGTAAGTTTCTTTGGCAAAATACCGGTCCTATTAACAAGTCATCCACAATTCCAGCCCAGATGTTTACCGAGAACTGATGTTAATAACGATCTTCAAGTACACATTTTTATTGTGGAAGTTCCTTAATTGCATTTCTTGAGAAACTGGCTTTATTAGTAAAAAGAATCAGTGTCAGTAGAGGAGGGATTTGAATCAATGTGTGCAAAAACCATTGACAGAATGCAATTCGTAGAGGAAAATCAGCAGGAATAACTGTCTGAACGAATTTTATGTGGTATAGGTAAAATAAATATTCCCTAAGAATGTTTCTAACAGTCCCATTACTTACACTCAAAGTATGTGCATTTTTTCTAGTAGAAGTAACTGGATCTTCTTCTATCATGTCCAGTACATTCTCTTCTACTTCTACCGTTCTTACTGACATTGGTCTCCCTGGTCGTCCACTTCTCTTCAATGTTTCTGTCCCATGAAGACGTTGATGAGTACTTTGAAAGGTTTTTCTTAAATTACTTGGTAAGCCCCAGTGTAGTACGCCATACTTTTATTTCGGTTACATTCATAATTTGAAAAATACCAAAATTAGATGTGTCGAAAATTTGTTTTGGCCCTGTATCTTCGAAACAAAGCGCCTTTTCACAAATTATCAAAGGACAAAATATCCAGGGAATAACCCCTTGAATTTTTGCCATATTATATATAAAACCACCCACACAAATTAATAATACTTTGTTTTGAATATCATAATGAAACTTACTATTTACTTTTCTTTGTGATTTCTAGACAGCTGTGGGGTCAACTGTCCAAACAATACGATGAGAACCCATTATTATCAGGATTGCAGGAAAAGACACTTTTCCATATGGTATTATGTGTGTAAACGACGACACTCCCTAAAACAGCATTGCCTTCTTAAACATAAATAGGATTTACCTGCAACAAACCTTAATTTTTAGCAATTTTAATACAAATATTTCATCTCAAACAACCTGTTTTCTCCATATAAAACGAAAATAGCCCTGGCCCTCATTTTCACTAATCTTATAAGAGGGTAGCCGTTTATATTTCGGCAACTGGCAACACTGTCGTTGCTAGGTGCTATCTCACATATTCATTGTAAAGTTTGACATTTTAGACGATATATATGTATATATTCAGAACTTTTTGTCATATTGACGCTTTTTGTGAACGTGAGATTATTTTTACCAATTTTCTACGTGGTAGTGTTCAATGATTACCGTCGTTTGCTTACGGACGAATCGAGTGCAGATTGTCCAAAATCGGTTGTTGTACAAGAGAACATCGCATGCTGTGCGTCAATTGATAACGCAAGACCATTATGTGACATTCCGTTATATTGAGGCAGTACACTACGGTATTCCAGACAGAAACACATGGTACTGATACCTATCTCCAAAATAATCTGACTAGTGGTTACAGGGACAGTACCATTTCTCTGATAGTTAGGCAGCAGTGGAGCTCTCGCATGTTATCAAATAACATAGAAACAGGTCAGAATTGTCTCCAAAATCTTATCGCTCGGATCCACTTGCAAAGATTCTGGTAGATAAACCAGACCCACTGGATCCATATTGCAGACCAGAGGCATAGCAAACCATTGCCGATCAAACCATCTAGCAAACTAAGTGGCAAATTCCTGCGCTTAAGCAGACCACAGATCTGGTGACAGGCCTAATAACCAACTACTAGAGCTCAAGGAAACATCTTCAGATCCAACCTACTGGAGACACTTTCCAGGATGGATCAATCTGTAAGGCCCAAGGCCCAGAGGATAAACTAGTGAACAGACTGCTTCATGCTGGAGGAACTTGATTAAGGCTACCAATTTGTCCACGTAGAACAGATATAATGGGTGACACAGTAAGTTACTAGAATGCAATGCTTCTCAACCCAGGTCTGCTATATCATTCCATCAGTCAGTTGGGTCGTAAAGAAGCTATATTCGCTCTGGATCCCGCATTATTTGATAGTAGCTTAGACTTTTATCGATTGGTGTAAGTGAGTGCCCCAAAATACGATTTCGGTGCTTCAAAAATATTTATGGGTACGTGATAGGTGATGAATCTTAGATCTCTGCTTATAAGCTCGAAAATAAACCCTGTGGGATGTGTCAAAACTAACGAAAGTTCGGAAAAACTCGCCGTGTCGCAACCGTCTCTGTAGAGAATAGTTGAACTGTCATTTGTGTCGGAATAATACACAATCGGAGAACATGACAATGCGAACTCTCACACATCGGCTTAAACAAGTGTCTCTTTGAACATTTTAAACGTGGAATTGATAGGGAATTATTTCTTTTTGTTTCCGTACATGAAGAAAACCTGCTTTATCAACAGTTTTTTACGACAAATAATATTATCTCTTGTTTAATTTTAATTACTCATACAAAATATTACTATGTTTGTCCATATACATATACATAATAAATATTTTTATATAATATTTAAAATTTAATATTTTTTAGAAGTTAATGATATAAGAACTCTGTTTTCATTTGAATCTTCGCGTTATAAGGCCGCTCCTTACTCTGCACTATAATTTTCCTTTAAATCACGTTCGCATTTTGATAAATCGACAATTTTTTTCTTTTATTCAATATTTCCCCAAAAATAACATGTTTTTTCCCAGTTTGGATTGTTGCGTAACACTAATTAAGGATATCTTGGTACAAGACCTTATCAAATCCTAAAACATATTAGTTGTAATGAAGTTGTCTTTTGCCGCATTGTGTCGATGTTTTATTTTGTAGTTTAATTTCCAAATTTGGTCAATTGAATTTTTTTCACTTTTTAGAAAATTATCAACCTGTCAAGTGTCCTAAATGTCAAAAGGAATATAAGAACGATAACACTATGAGGGCACACCTTTACCAAGACTGCGGAAAGAACTTTAAATGCAATTTATGTGATTATGTATGTAAAAGGAAATATTCTTTGAAGCAACACCATATTTGGAAACATTCAGAATAATATTTTTTTTTGTGTATTAAAAATACTTATAAACATATAATACATTTTTATTTACTTCAAAATATTTTACATTTTGAATTAATTGTAATCAGTTTTTATAATTTTGCTATAAAAGCCCATTACACATTAGAACAGACTTCGATTACTAAAAGCAAAAACCACCTCTCTCAAGAACGTCTAAAAATTCGTGGTTCCAGTTTTTTTGGAACAAAAACGATATTCCATTATGAAATACAGATGTTTACTTAATGTATTTCTCGAATTAATTTCAATAATTAAACCATCATCATGTTGATTAATTTTAGAGGTAAATCATCAAGGTATCCGCTTGCTATTTGACGATATTATAACACTACATTGATGATAGAATTAAACAAACTGTCAGTGCTGTTTTAATTGTAAACAGTCTATATAATTCTAGATCTGTGGTTTCCTTTCTTTTTCTAATTGCGAATATTTTTCGATTTTTTAAAATGTTCGAATTCCCCTCTTTTCCGTATTCTCCTATTTCCCGCTTTCTCTCCAGAAAAATATATATTGTGACTTAAAAAGATGATAATATTTTTTATTAAGTATTAGATAATTAATTTGATGATTGAGCTTGCATGCTGTTATAATTCTTGATTAATACATAAAACGATTTTTTAACGAATGCAGGTTCTTGTTCGGAAAACTCTGGGAAATAGCGTTACTTTTCAGATTCAAGTGCTTGAAAGTGATTATTAATTTTCTCTCTTAGATTATCTACAATTCCTTTCTTCGTGCGTCAGTTTTCCAGCTTTAATACGAACGCTTGGATAGTATCTCTGAAGTTAATAATGTGCATTCTTTAGCCCTGCAGTTTCAAATCCAGCTTGCTTAGCTGATCTAAGATGTCAGATAAATAAGCTGCTCTTTAGATACAGATCTCATCATTATAATGTGTTATAAACTCACGTTTCCCTTTTATTTTCTTTCATTTCTAGGGAGATATATTTAATTTTCATAAATTTATAATCATTGTCCATAATTATAGTCCAAAGCTACTACTAATTCTTCTATATCTGTGATGTGTTCTGTAAGTTTAAACCCCATAAAACTTTTAAGATTTAATATTTAAAACTTTTACTGATGTACTGTTTAAAAATGCAATATTTAATCTTCAATATTTAGTATTTAATTAGGGCAACTATTTGATTTTTAACTTACCAAATTGTAGTTCTTCTATGAACGTATTTACTAAACTAACGTTTCCCTGGTGGTAAGGTTTCGAATCGAATTCAAGGCTAAAGATGAGGTTAATACTCTTACAAATGACCTTATTCGAATGCAAGGTAAATTATAAGGAGAAGAGAAGACAAGAATACGATGTTAGTAATATGAATTATTAAACCCAAGCTAATGTATACGAGGTTATTCAAAAAGATAGTGAGACATCCTAAGAAACTTGATAAAGTGTATATACTTTTTATCCCCCTCTCCCTCTTAAGTTCTCTCATATATTCACTACTAAAAGTGATAAACAGTATTCCATTAATGTTTTGAAAGTTGAGTAATCGACTTTTTACTTTATGGTGGATTAGTGGTGATTTGGCATAACAACACCTAACATTTGTCTATTTTGATAACACGCAATGTTAAAGTTTTTATTGTTTTTAGGTAAAGTGGCTAAAATACAATGTAGCGGTTGTCAGAAAGTTTACAAGAACAAAAGAACTTTACAGACACATCGAAAGTACGATTGCCAACGAGAACGACCTTTCGCATGTACATTTTGTAATTATAGATCAAACAGACAGTATGATCTGAAGTGCCACATAGCATGTAGGCATTCCAGCTAGTAAATCTGAAAAAATGATTTTTTATTTATTTTTTGTTAATACTCAAATGCCGTCTGTAGTGTTATTTTATATCAGAATTTGCCTCGAAATCGCACAAGACCTTGATTCAATATACAGCAGTTTTAGATGCAATTTTTAACTTTTGTTATTTTTGGACGAGGGCGAAGCGTGTTGTAGTGGCTAAACGATTAGTTTTTCACACGCGCGCTGTGATTTCGATTCCCGCAGTTACCTTGGGTGTTTGTGTGTTGGAATAAATCGGAATTGTGTGTATATGAGTCGGTAGATACAAAAACGGACAAAGAATGAAAACCTGCGGTTAGTTGACTGTTGAGGACCGTGATTCCAAACTGCATGTCGAGTTGATAAATGGTCTCCGTTACCGACGCGACTTTAATTCATATCATTTACTTTTTTTATTTTATAATGTTTTTCCTCTTGAAATTACTACCTTCGTAAGCCACCTGATCGATTTCATTGTAATAATAAGAATAGTGTAGAAGTAAAACCTTTTTCAAAAGCCTTATACGGTCAACAATAAATTGATACAGCTAACAATATAATAAAAGTTTTTACTCATTTTAATTGATATTAATGATTCGTTTTCTCCGGTTTTTGTTCGTCAATTTACCGGAGATTTCTTACAAACAAATGATTCTGTATCATTTAGAATTAACCACCGTACGATTCTTCAAGGCACATGGCCACTTTTTCCGAAAAACACAAGCGATCATTTGCTTCGATGTGCTTGGTGTGCGAATAACTTTAGTCATGGAACACCCATACGGACGACTGCTGGCCCAGGCTCATCATCTGTAATGATCTTATAGGTATTTTTTGAAGCACTGCACCGCGAGCGTATTTTTAGAGTATTTTTTGCACTAATAGCGAGGTTCAATGCGATCATACCTTCTTCAAGGCCAAATATTCATGCAACATATTATATATGCTGGTGTTACTCAGGGATGCCTCAGTCTCAGGGCATGTCACATGTTGATCTTGCATTATCAGGTCACGCACTGCTTCGATGATTTCTTGTACTTTTATATGACTCGTTCGTGATCGAATGACGGCCTTGATTGAATTCACTAAACCAGCGATACACAATAGTATTTTTAAGTAAATTATTAAGTTTATCAATATACTCGTGTTTAGATAAACTACACCGAAAATTCTGAAAAATAATCGCAACTAACAGGTTTATTCTATTTTTTGACCGAGATGAAATTTTAAAGTTACTGTAAACGACACAAATAGCGTTTGTATATCAAAACATTCTAAGTACTTATACCGTCCAAAAGTTTACAAGGGATATGTCAAATAGCGCATAGCAACGCCAATGTTACCAGTTTTCCCAAGCTTTGTATGCAATTGTTATTATTATTTGCCTGTATTTATTAGTTATATATTTCTGAGACCGGTTCTTGTGTGTTTTTCTTTTGATAAAAAGGTGTTTTATATAATATATATTCTTTTTGATTATTTACAGAATTCAAGTTAAGAATTTTTTTACATATCTGCTTTTTAAGTATTTAATAATACAAAATGATTTTTTTTTGCTATATCTTAATCTTATTTTGGTCTATACCGACCAAGACTTCTACTGTCTGTATTGCATAATAAAATTATGTAAAAATAAAGTAATAAAAGAATGAAAACCTAAAAACTACAAATTTTTATTTTCCACTTCCCGTAGCTAAAACTATTTTAAATATGGATTCCATTTAGCCTATATTCAACAGCAATACACTTTAATAATTCATATTTAATCAATTATTCATAGTTTTGACATCTTGGGAATGCTTTAAATCTTCCTTCACTGTTTAGTTTCAAACATAAGTGTGGTAGAATCAAATGAAAACCTCAAAAAAGTTGTTAAACAAGATTTATTTAAGCAATATCAAAAATAAGTAGCCTCCATTACGTTTAAATACTCCTAAGTGACGTCATTATTACTCTATTATCTCTTTCCAAGTAATGCCTCTTCAGGTACATCAAAAACATATTAATAAACCTTTGGAACTAGGTCTGGAGAATTAGGAGGATGATGTGGACCATGAAACTTCAAATTGTTATGCATTTTCGTGCTTTAAAAAAGTAAATATGTCATACGTAACATAATATATGGACCCAAGGCTTTTATTCAACACTTGAGATCATCAATGATAATCCGACGATTTTTTTCATCAATGACAACCGAATTACCCTCATAGATTTGCTGGAGTAATCCAGTATTTTACACTGGATATCAATGGGTTTTACCACTTTCCTGAGCGCCCTAGTGTGGTGTTCTAGTAAACTATCGCTGTGTCGACATCTTCAATTGTTGCCATATTCTAAAAAGTATATATTTCTGCTAACTTGTAAGACAAAATTCCACTGGATATATTTTATGAAAAACTTCCAAGCTTCTCATTTGTCTTTATCTTGTATATCTTTGTAGCCCTGTTTTCTTATCCTTGATAACATTTTATCGTTTTTTTGTACAAGTCGTCAAACCTAACCTTCAGTAACCTAAGCATTTTGGTAATTTAATTTTTTAATTTAATACGAAAAGAATTGTTGTTGTTAAATAAGTTGTGTTTCGTCACAGATCTGGGGCCAAATTATTAAATATCTATTAGTGACATCTTAATTAGTTTTTATGTTTTTTGTAATGCATGACATATAGGTAAAAGATACAAGTAATTTTGTTGTGTCAATTTATTTACTGTTTTATTCGAGACCATTGCTGGATTACGTACATTGTTTTTATGAACAATACCCCAGCAATCAAGCATTTACAAGTATACTGTAATTTCTAGCGGAATGGTAGGTAAAGTAGCTTTTTTCAACTGATCATCCTTTAATAAGTACAAGTATGGATAAAAAGTCATACAAATCACTCCAATCTAAGTGCACATCTGACAGATTCACTTGTACTTGTATCTTCATATTACTAGCTTTTATTACATTTTTAGATCTCGTCTGTCAATGTGTTGAATGTACGGAAAAGAAACCCAAATCAGTTCTAAGGCGTAGCAGTGATACTGAAAAGGATATCAAACCAAATTTGATTGTGTTAAAGGAAGACAATTTTAGGTGTAAACACAAGAATTGCAGTTTTACCACTGACAGACGAGAAATTTTGATAATGCATATTTTAAATCATGATGATGGCATGTAGTTCCTGTTAGCGATACGAAAATAAGATATTAAGTTTAATGTTTTAAAGAATCTTGTTTTGTGATACCTTGCAATATTTCCTAAAAATATTGTCATATTCTTTTATAAACAGTGTGATCTATAAAGTCCCTGCTGTTTCGGACTTTAATGGTTCTACTACATAAAAATATTTTTTCTTCTCGATTTTTAAATTTAATTGTTTATAATATTAGGTATCCAAAACAAAATTTCTATCTCTATGGTAATAAATTCCTATTTTATCATTGAAGTTCCAAAACGGCGCTGCCAAATTTAAAATACCTCTTCTATTTCTAAGTCTAAGTCTTCTGTATTTCGATATTACTGTAAATATGTGTAAAAATTATTAGTTTGTATGATTAATTTATGAAATATTGACGGATCTTTCTCAGAAAGGAAATGAACTAATTTTAATATTTTTGTTAGGAAAATTTAACCTGAAATTAGTTTTTGTAGAAACATTAACAATGTTTTAATAAAGCATTTTTTTTATAAATTATGACGTATTATAATATGTTTTCTTTTGAAAAAACCATGTTGACATTATTGTTCCAGTCTAAAACAGGGTAACACTTGCATCAAAGCATTATAACTCATAGTTTGTAGAGATTAAGTACGAGTGGAACAAAAAAAACATTTGTTTACTGAAAAATTAAAAATTTCTCCTTAGGTATGTAAATATATTTTTTTAATTCCACTCGAAAATTAATAATAGTTCACAAAGTCTTTCACGAATTCGAATTTAATTGAAATTATAAATTTTGGAAAAAAATGCTTAAATCAGTTAATTAGTGTGTCAAACAACATATAGAAAATTTCAAGCATATTTTGTGTGGCTTTGAACAGTTATCAAAATATTTGCCATTCATAATTAGCGTATAGAACTTTTTTCATTATTAAGATGTTGTTTTTAATAGAATGGACTAGTGCTAGTAAACTTGTTATAATAAAAATCTGATTTATCCCACAGGCAACAAAACACTCTTATTTACAATATAAATATACCATGGCGATGCAAAAATATGTGCCGCATGAATACTCAGGGTTCCTTTTAAAAAATCAGGTGTCAAAAATATCTTACCTTAATTCCAAAACATTGCTCAAATTTTAACCGAATTTGTGAAAGACTTTATGGCGCCGTCTGTATACTAAGCAATATAATAACGAAAAACTGCCCATACTTGCCAATCAATACCTTCCTTTATATGTTTAAAAATATAAAATACAAGGGTGAGATTTTAAATGTTATAAGTGTCATCAACTCATCATATAATCTAAATGAAATGGATGTATGTTACTTGTATTGTGCTAACTGTGCTGGTTAAGTTACATTTGAAATAACATAACTATCATCGACCCCTAGTATAATCTAAACCAAATGAATGTATGTAACTATTACTGTGTTAAATGTGCTGGTTGTCCCAAGTATTGTAAGCAATCATTTTGTACTTGACTGTTTTTACTTTTGTAATTTTTTATATTTGTACAAATAAACATTATGAACCAGAAACTATTTTAATTAATAGACGGGGAATTTGTTATAAGGTTTTAAATAAATTGCAGAAATGCTTTTAAGGGGAAGTATTAGCATGAAAACCAAAAGAAAACGTATATATGTATCTATATACATATATTCAGGATGTCCAGGAACAATGTCAGGAAATTTTATTGCAGGTAAAGTTGTAGTGTGATACCAGGTACTAGTGAGTTAAAAATTCTGTTACATTTAATACAGTTTATCGCACTTTTCACAAATTGACTGATAAAAAATTTGAAAGTGCGTTTTCTGTAAGCTGAATGTATGATTTGTATATTCTATGCATCTAAAGCTTGTTCAAAAAATTATCCTAACTTGGATATGGGTACCATCTATAACTCTGGCTACTTTGTACAAAATTAAATGCACCCAACACTATTGTCTGCTACTTCAGTCCTACAACCACTTTAGCTACACTACTAAAAAAATCAAAGCATATATAAATTTTGCTTGTGTTAAGATTTTTTTAAAACATTTTTAGCGTTAAACAAGCCATGGAAGTGTCCAAAATGTGGCAGAGCGTACAGTTTGAAGTCGACCTTATATAATCACTTGAACGAGTGCGGAAGAGAACCGCAATTTGCATGTTCAGCGCCATTTTGTGAATATAAATCGAAAAGAAAAGGCAATTTGGAAAGACACATTAAAGATAGACATGGACCGGGAAGCAGGAGTTTGTTTATGTAAAATTTGGATGGTTTATGGCAAAGACTGTTACGAAAACTTGTTATTTAGTTTAATAAATAAATTATTGTAGATTTTTCATTTTAGTTTTGGTAAGGTGAGGACATTTACAGAAAAAACAATAGCAGAGTATAACCAAAATGACGAAGAAGCTATCTCATGAAGACGCTCGGCGTTCTATGACCTCGACCAGAGGGGGAATTGAATTATTAGTTAGGTAGAGTATCATCCATACCAGAATTAACTATTTTTGATATAGATCTGTCAATTGCGTAGATAAAAACAAAATAATCCAGCACAAACCTTATGAAAAGCAATTCCCAATAAAATCGGCTTTAAACATAATTTAACTTCAAGGGAGTGACATGAAACATCATTTATAGGCAACACCATATCCTTAGGCCTGTTTCTAAAAACCAGCTATAGAATAGCTTTAGGCCCATGATAATTCGTAATCAGAAAGTCAAGAACTACATTATACTACATTTTTAATTGATTTTACTGGAAATCATTGATTGGTGCTTGGTCTTTTCCTGGATTGTTTAGTTTTCAGGATATTTTGTCCTAAAATGCACCCACTATGGAGATTACATTGTCAATGCTTTGTCTGCCATTTTATCTTCTTTATTGTCATATTTGTCCATTTTTTTTTTATAAATTCATAAAAAATACTCCTCTTTTATTATGAAAATATTAAAAATTTTGGAAAATTATATATATATCTTCATGCAATTATGTCAATAAATCTAAGGTAAGAAACTGGAGGCGTCTAATTTTGGCATATTGTAGTATAACTTTTTAAGTACAAAGTTTCCACTGAACTGTTTTTAAGGTTAGAATTAGAGGTTACCGAAATGTTCGCCTGGCGCCAAATCACGTTAGTCCACTGGTTATTTTGGTTATACTGTGGTAACAGTTTTTGCTGAAAACGATATAAAATGGGATAAGTATATTTTTATCGTAATATAGGTTTTTATACAATAACAGCCAAACTAACAAGATCTAAAGTAGACCAGAGTAAACTAAAATTATTATTTATTTCCTAAAATGCTTCTTTATGATGGTTTTATTGTGTTTTTCTTACAAATGATCCTTTCTAAATTGATTTTTTTTGGAAATAAATACTTAAAATAGTACTTTTTTAATCTATTCTTTGAACACATGTAAATAAAACTTGTAAAAATGTTAATATTGAGTTGAAAAATAAATTTTAAACTTTATCTGGTTTTACAAATTATTTATGTTTAAATAAATAAAAATACATTTTACTAATTTGTACACCAAAAATTTACTTCCTTTGAATTAGCTCTTATAATTATGGGGTGGTAAACTCACTAGTAAATTATTGTAATTTCTCTTATATTATTATTATTTAGTGGTTATATAAATTCACACAATTTATTTGTATATTTTTAAATAATTCACCTTGACTTTATTATTTAATAAAATCGTACCTGAGAGTATTTCTACTTTTATTTCATTTTTTTTTAGCGAAAAATAAACCCTTAAACTCTTAAAAATAGAACTAAAAAACATAAGGATATTTTTTACATCTGAACTCACAAAAAGTCACATATTTATAAAATATAATAATCACAGCCCAATTATTTACATTCGTTTCTGAAATATCATACACTCCAAAATGTCGGACCGATTTTCACCATGTTCCCCTTCTTTGAAGAATGGAAATTTAGTCTGTTAAATTATATCCCTCTTAGTAGCCCCAACTTGAAGAAAATTAGTTCGCAGGGATACCGTTAGAGTTCGCTGGGTGCAGAACTCTTCCAAATCTACTAATATCATTTTAACATTAACTTACTCAACATTTTTAGCATGTTCATGATTATTATCTGGGAAATAACTTTTGGCTTGTATTTCGATGAGGAGCCGCTGTTTGAGTGTGTAAGTATATACAAGGTGGTCAATTCTAGCCAGTAGTTTTTGTAAAATTGTTAAATGTAATTTGAAAAATTGAATACCATTAACAAGAGACTAAATAATATTCACGTGATGCACTATACTGATCTGCTTAGAGATCATTTCGTTTTTAAAAATGAGAATCTTAAATCTAAAATTATTGTAAAAAGAAAACGATGATTCCTTATTATTAGTCCACCCTGTATATAGTGTATATATAGCTTCTCTTTATGCTTATACATGCAGAAGAGGTTTTTTGTGCTACAATCATTGATAATATATATATATATATATATATATATATATATATATATATATATATATATATATATATATATATATATATATATATGTATAAATCTAATTAAAATTTTTTTTTAGTAGACAAATTTTCTTGCCCTCAATGTAATAAATTCTACACCCAATCATGCTCCCTAAACAGACATTTAAAATATGAATGTGGACTTCAACCTTCCTTCAAGTGTCCTGTTCCTTTGTGCCCGTATAATGCCAGTAGAAAATTTACATTAAAACAACATATGGTTAAAAAACATAATTGTACCAAATTTGATATTTCGAAGGTATTTACCCAATTATATTATAGAAATTTTGACGTAGAATTAATAATGTAATTGTAATTTCAGGCTGTTAATTTTTCACTTATAGATTAGGTAAACCATGAGGCTTATAAACTGCAGCCGAAGTATACAAATTACTGCTGTTCGTATATAAAATCATACTGATTTTATCAAGTAGTTCGGGAACCCAGTGGGTTTTTGTAGCCGACGAAGTCATGACTCCACAAACCCACTGGATTCCCCGAGTATATTACGATGTTTTGAACGTTCCTTAGAAAATTAAATTTTCGAAAAAATTTTGTCAACTAAAATAACCTTTTGAACTAGTAGATGTTTGAAATACTGATACTTTCTTGTTCGCGAAAAACTGCAATTTATTGAAGAATTATTTTAATAAATCAGTTGGTTGCAAGATTCTGGTAGAGAGATGAGCTAATTTTCAGTAAGGGTTGTGTAATTTTATTAGAATTTTTTGGTTGTTAAGTAGATTAGTTTCAGCACCGTTGTTTTCATCAGTCATTTAGATACAAAGATTCAGAAGTTCATAATCCCAAAACGAACGTTTGTTAAATTTACTGGATAATATAAAATTTTGAATCAAACATGAAAAATATTAGCAGAGTTGAATTAGCACCCATTTTACTAGAAACTAATTTAAATAAAATATTTTTCAAGCGTTTTGCATATAAAGATTTGTGCGGAGCGATCCAAACTTATAATATAGTTGGTATATTATTATTACTGTCATTCGATCCACTTATGGTAGTACTTCATCTTGTTCTACTATATGAGTTTTCAGAAGCTTACTTAATTTTTAAGCTTCTCACTATTTTGCATCCTGCCGACATGTCTCGAAATAGATATTTTATACAGACAGTTATTTTCTGTGAAATTTGTTTAACCTTTTTTTGTCAGCTTGGATCATTTTAGTGAATTACAGAAAGAGGAGGTTAAGTCAAACCAGCAATAATTGAGAATTGACTTTACCCATAAGCGTTGTTTTGAAGTTAGGTACGGGAAAGGTTCGAGCGCATAAGATTCTGCAAAAATAACTTCAACTGGATCTGTAGTAGAGGCTGGTATGGCTCTGGATCCATGGCTAGTCCCACGACCGCTTTAGAACTACTACTAAACATACTTTTACGAAATATCTTTATAGAAAGCGAAATAAGTCCAGTTTTTCATAAGCCAATACAAGAACGATAACCAATAGTTAAAAGACTTGGGGAAGAACACATGAAGTTATTGAAGGAATGCTGAAACACTGGGGAAGCTCGTAAATTGTTCTACTTTAATAAGCAATTCACAACTGACACACTAAAGTTCAGATTAATCTGTAAAAGTCCGCCAATAGGATCAGAAATAATATGATATATAGCAGGTTTCAAGACTGAATATGGCGTGGAGTTCGCTTTGAAGTAACTGGCACACCCACAATAGAAGCAACTAGGTATACCCAGGAAACCTTGTCAACGCTGGTGAGGTTTATTACTGAAACCCAACCAAGCTAGGTCTTAAAGCATAAGGAGGAGTCACAATAGATCTCAGAGAAAGTTTGAGACTTCTAACTCCTAATTTTATATATATATATATATATATATATATATATATATATATATATATATATATATATATATATATATATATATATATATATGAAGTAAAATGCGAACAGTAAATGCAAACTTCTCTCCATCATACCCTTTCTGTGTTAGAGGTTGCACAATTAGAATAAATTGTTATAAAACGCAATTTATCCTATTCCACCACCATTGAGATGAAGGCCCACCTGTACCACCATACCGAGAAGAAAGTCAAAACTTACCCTCCCCGCCACAGTGATACGGTAGAGGTACATGTTTTGTCACTACTAGACTCATCAGGGTACCGACATGTACTTGGCTGTGCAAAGGACAGATCGGAAGGAAGCATGCAAATACTGAACGCGGCATCGCCGACCTTCCGCCGGATGGCGTATATATGCGGCTTTCACGGATTCCTCCGTGTGAGATGCAATAGCAGTGGATATATCCACATTATGTCGTTGTAGTGCTAAAATCACATTCAGTAAACATACAACTATATGCAGCTCCGTGTTTGAATGAAGTAAAATGCTTCCTTCCGATCTGTCCTTTGCACAGCCAGGTGCATGTCGGTACCCTGATGAGTCTAGTGAGAGACGAAACATGTAACTCTACCATATCACTGTGGCGGGGAGGGTAAGCTTTGACTTTCTTCTCGGTATGGTGGTACAGGTGGGTCATCATCTCAATGGTGGCGTCAAAATATTATACCATCTGATCAAAACTTATCATTATAAGAACTTGGGTTGAAAGTTTATATTTTATTTGTAAGATCAGTTCACGCTATTTCTTTTGTTATATATAGCGATGTCACTACGACATATTTTTTTTTCTATTTCAAACTAATTATTTTCTTACTTTTAGTTATAGACACATCAAGACATCAATGTCCCACATGCAGTAGAAGTTACAAACACAAATTTCACCTGAAAAGCCACCAAAAATATGAATGTAATAAGAAACCCAGTTTCGGATGTGCTGTTTGTAACAAGAAATTTCATTTTCAATTTTTACTTAATGCCCATATTAAACAGACTGCTTGCAGAAAAATGTTTGCAAAATATGAAAATTTCAATTAATTGAAAATAATAGTTTTTCAGTACCGCTGTAACAAGTCTGAACAAAACCCCACACACGTTCCAACCTACTAAAAGCTTTTAAATATCGTTATTTTATTCTAATATTCTTTGGTTACAGACTTAAATTATATATAAATTGTTAAATATGTAGTTTCCTTGCGTAGTGTTTTCTTGAGATTGGAATGTGACTATGGAGTTTTTTCTGATGCTGATTAGTTGTTAGGTAAAATATATAAAAAAGTAAATCCTAAAAAAAAACAATGTTGTTTTCTTGTTGTCATGGAGCCCTTTGTTTTCTTATTTTAAATACTGTTTTATTTCTTTAATTTATTTTTAATTTGTGATTTAGTTGTTAGTGAATTGATTGTGTGATATTGTGAGTTTTCTTCCTTATAGTAGGTATTTTTTTTAATATTACCTTCTTCCCTTAAATGAGTTTTGTTGTATAATTATTTATATTAATACAAATTAATTTTTTTAGGTCCGATACTACTTTTGGGTCATAAAATGGTTGATAAATCAATAGATCGTCGTCCATTTCCTTGCTCCCGCTGCGGGAAACCGTACAAATCCAAAAAGGCCATGAATACGCATTTAAGATTTTCCTGCGAAAACAAACGTCAGTTTTTTTGCAGCGTTTGTCCTGCTGCGTATTTTTATAGCCACCATTTAAAGAGACATATGCAACATCAACATTCGCAGATTGTGGCTACCTATACTGCTGCAAATGGCAGTAGTGGTAGCGACAACAATGTCAAAGTTAAGAGCGAGAGTATTTAGCTGTTAGAGATGAGCAAAACGGGTCTTTTTGTTCTTTCGAAATATTGAGAACGTTGATTTTGAAAAAAGATTCTTTTGAAGCTGCGCGGAAAAAAAGGAACAAAAAACAGGACCGCGTCTAAGTGAATATGTTTTAAAAAAAATAGATTGAAGCAAAAGGTAATGACTGATTTTTTTGGATGAATATTGATTCTCAAGAGTGTTAAACTTTTGGGATTTTAAATTACAAAAATTCATAGCAATGTACACAAAATTAGTTCCCTCCTCGAGCTCTTCTTGGTATTCTATTGAGTAAAGTTTGATTAATTGATTGATTAATTTAATGGTTAAAGGCGCGTCGGTATCTAAGACGATTTAGCGCCTTCTAAAGTATTGTTGGTTGCATTAAATTTTATTATAAAGACCAATGTGCCTCAAGAAATAAAGTATACGTTTGGCCTTAGTCAGTTCGAAAGACATGACTGTCGCAAAATTATTAGAGGTGAGGTACCTCTCTCTGACATTTCTATATGAGGGACAGTCAGATATTATATGTTTTACAGTTAAGGGGGAACGACAGGACATACATTGAGGGGTAACCTCGTTTTTAAGAAAAAAGGAATGAGTCATTCTGCAATGTCCAATAACGATTCCCTTCCATATAACATTTTCCCTCCTGGACAGTTGGGGAAAGTGAGGTTTCTGAGAAGTTTCTTTTAATATAAGAGAGTTTATTGGAGTTTTCCAGGGATTCCCAGCGAACCTGCACAATGTTACGAATGATGTTATCGATGTGCCTATTGAATTCTTTAGGGTTAAGTAAAGGGAGGGAAGGGGTGTCTTCAAGGATTGCAGACTTAGCTTGAGTGTTGGCCAATTCATTCCAATCTATGCCGATGTGGCTCGGAACCCACATGAAGGCTATATACAAATTACGTTGAGATCCCATTTTAAGAAAGTCGAGAATTTGATTCATTCATTCAGGGGGTGGGATGTGTTGAGGGCTTGGATCCATCTGAGTAAAGTTTGAGAAATTTCGTTCCATTTATATTGTACCGCAAACCGAGGCTCATTCAGTATATAATATTATTTGTTCTACAATCATCTACAATATTTAGAATGAAAAAGAAATCTGTAATGCTCGAATTTTAGAAATATGCTATATTTTCCGAAATCTATGAAAATTAGAAAAAAAAAATAGTTACCGCTTGTGAATTGTAAAATCAAAACTACCGTTCCAAATCATTGAATGTGCTTAATTTGACAGGGAAATGCCACTATATGACATTTCCTGCTAATATAAACAATAGAAACAAGAAATAATATTGTCATTTATCTCATCAAGGTTTGCTAGACGCACATAAACTAGTCTTTGATTGGCCAAAATCGTTCATTCATTACCTTTTGTTCTCAATACCTCTAATTAGATTCAAAATGAACTACATTGAACAAAAATTGCGTTCATTTCCTCGATATGCGGGTGGTGATATGTAACCTACAAGAATATTTCTGTATATGACATCTTTCTGTAACTGTTTTGCAAGAAAATCTCATACTACTCTGTCATGAATTTATGTTCGGTTCATACGAATTTTCACTGTCAACTTTCACTTGCAAGTTAAATAGCATACTTTACTTGCATGTGTTCATATTCCCAGCTAAAAACTAATAGCTATGAATTACGTAGTATAACGTGAAAAATCAGGTTTTTTAAATGTCTTAACCTAAAAGTACAAAAAACGCAATTTTGATCTAAATTTAAGGTTATGTACTATCGCTACATTTTTTTTTATTAAAAAACTATATATGGCATCTTGAAATATAAGTCTTACTATCAAATATCGTGGAGTTTGTATAAATATCTTTCTTGTTCTTCGAGATATTCAATTTTGAAAATTTCAAATTGCATGAATTTTTCAAATTTTGAAAATCTTTGCCTTTCGTGACCGAGAAGCTTTTAAGCGACAATTCTGATAAATTATGGATGTTTTAAAACTATCAAGGCATCGGTCAATCCAAATTTATTATTAATTTTGCAAAATAAATTTGTTTGAATAAATTATTGCAAAATTCATTAGTTTTTAAATAAATGCTTCAATTGCAATTTACAAAAATGAATACGTCGGAAAAAGTCTTTATCGGTATTACGATATATTTTGTTGTTAACAAAATAATAAATAATTAAATTTACAACTTAAAAAACCTCAAACTAGAAAATAATTAAGAATGTATATTCAGAATTCACACATTCATATTTTACAAATATAAAGTCTACAAATGCATATCACTAAATAGTTTATATTTAAATTGCAAAAATTTGTTATTTCATACTTTATTTATAACAAAATATATCGTAATAATGATAAAGACTCCGTTAAACGTTTTTTATATTTAAAAAATAATGAATTTTGCAATAATTTGTGTAAACAAATTTATTTTGCAAAACTAATGATAAAGGGTCTAGCCGATTAAGAGGGTTGAAACTGCCCCCTCGGTAATAAAAAAAACACCCGGTTGTTATCCATCAAAAAGTTCCAGAAACAAAAATTTAACCACTTTCCTCTTCACATAACCTCAAAAAAAAATGAAAACATTTTTTTTTCGTTTTTTGACGATATCTTCGTCTTTAATCATCGTAGTAACTTCTTTTTCTTTTCATTTTGTAGGTTTTTTTATTACCTACAACAAGATATTTTTTTACAAAAATTTTTGGCGCGAAATTCTAATTTTCATGGGTGTTCAAAAATTTTTAAATTCAATAAAATAAAAACTAGGACAATAGCAGGACTGAAAAAGAAAATATGTTGTTTTTTAGACGCCAAACGATGCATTTTTTCAGATTTTTAAAAGTGGTGAAATATAGTTAAAATCGCAAAAAACTGCATTTATTAGCACTTTTCGCATTTTTATCGAGTTTTGAAGTATGGAATTTTCTTATAAATCCTGAGTATACACACACACACACACACACACACACACATATATATATATATATATATATATATATATATATATATATATATATATATATATCGAAGCCATTTGCAACCATTTTGTATTACTTAATGATCGTTGTTGTTTCGCTTGAAGGCAAGATAAGATTAAGAAAAGGCTAAGACAATTTTAGGTTATTTTCTTATTTCAAATACTTGGTCATACCTTGGTATTTTTTTACATACAAAGAAACATAGAAATAAATCATTTCAGACTATCTCGAAGAAAAAGAAAGATATTTGAGCAAGGTCAGCGGTATTTGAAATAGTGTAACTTATATTTTAAGTTGCTGTTTATAGTTTTTTGAGAAAAAAAAATGTCGCGGTGATACATAACCTCATATAGGCCTCAAAACAAAAACAATTGAAAAGCAAAAAATATTGCGTTTTCTTTTAACTTTAAATATTTATGAACAATTTTGATTGGTCATCCTTAATTTTTAATAATTTTTAAATTTTGAGGTATGAACTACACATTTTTATCTCGTAGTGGCAGTGTTAGTTGAGTGGTACTTGATAGTTTTTGGAAGTATGAACTGACCATTACTGTTACAACTATTTAAAAATATTGCTGGTAGCTACATGACTCATGTCAATGGATATACTTTTCAGCTAATAAAATATTTTTGTGCATAATATAGCCAATAATCTTGAAATATTGTAATCATACCAAAAAAAATCTAGTCTGATTTATTTAAGATATACTCATATATTTAGGATATTTTCCATTTAGTGTATATGTTTATTTCGTGTTTTTTTTTTTCGTTTAATGTATTTCGAAATTTAGTATTTGAGTGCCATATTGTTTTAAATGCCTAGATTTTAGGAACTTTAATTTATCTAGTCACTTTTTGTACATAAAATTATAGTTTAAATGTTTCCTTTGTGCTTGTTAAAAGAAAAGTTTGTGTTTTAGTGAAATGTGTCTGTATGTCTTTGTGAAAACATTTAATTATATGAAATGAAAAATATTGTGTGTGATTTAAAAACCAACTTGCCGTAATTTCTTAACCCATGTCTAACCCATACCATGAGGATGCTGGGATTTTCGAAAAATTGTTCGGACACGTCGACCTTGTTTTTTTGGTGCATTTTTTTTTCAATATATTCAATTTTACAGGTGAGTCGAAAAAACTGATGACCTCCAATTTTTGTACACTTTTAGTGCCATTTGAAAAAGTAAGATGCTTTGTATAGTTCTTTTGAGAAAAAAAAATGTCGCGATGATACATAACCGCAAATATTGACCAAACTTGCTTTTTTCACTTTTATTAGGATATTTAAAAAACCTCTTGTGATGGAGCAATTCAGCGACCCAAAATCTACAAGAAATAATATTGACCAAACTTGCTTTTTTCACTTTTATTAGGATATTTAAAAAACCTCTTGTGATGGAGCAATTCAGCGACCCAAAATCTACAAGAAATTACTATTTTTATTCAATATACAAATTTCACGTCGTTCTGTGTAATTGTTGGTACTATTTCATTTCGAGTTTAACTGTCGATAAATCAAAAACAGTAACATTTAGGTATAGAACATGTAATAGAAAAAATGTTTATAATTTTGCAGGCAGTCTAAAAGTGTACATAAGCGGAGGACCCTAATTAAAAAATCAAAATTGATTAGAGCACAACTTCTTTCGAGTCACACTTTAAAATCTAAAATATTGGAAAAAATTCGTATTAAAAAAACAAAGTCGATTTTTCAAAAAGCCCAAAAATTAGTTAAGCTGAAAATTAGGAAGTAAGTAATATTTGTAGAGCAGATTAAAAATTATGTTGGGTGCGGAGTTCGAAAATTGATAATTTTCAAGATATGCGAGGTCAAGGTGATCTAAAGTTAAGATGTGTATGTGTGCGTTTGTGTGAGCGCATATGTGCTTTCTTGAAAGTATTTGTATACATGTGTGACCATTTTCAAAACCTATGACCTAATTTTACTAGAAAGATAAATACAGAAACATGAACGTTGCTATATTCACAGAGTATGTCAAAATTGTGAAATCTACGAAAACTCTCTAAAACCAAAAGTTTTTGAGAACAACTTTCTGGTTGACTTTAAGACTAGTCTTTAAGGTCGTCATTTTTTAAAATGAAAATCGTTATTTTTTTTATTACAGAAATGGAAAGCTGGAGAAATTTTCAAATTAATACAGGATGACCTTAAGGTTAACCTTGAAACTGACGTAGTATCCGGTCTTGCTTTCACTGGTTGGACCGTAGCAAGCCACAAATTTTGCCTTCACTTACTGGGCCTTAGTAAGTCTCAAGTCTTGCCTTTATTAGCTGAAGACTTGTAAGTCTTGTCCTCAGGGCATATATGCTTTATTTAAATTTAACACTGATGCAACCATCAAGGTCATTTCACCATCCTTGTTCAGCACTTATCTGAAAATGAAATTTTCCGCTCTTTCTATTGAACTTAAAAGTATGGCTTCTCATTTGATAAAACTACGTTGACATTCAAATAATCTTGAGGGTCTTAAGGGCAACTTTAAGGTCATCGTGAGATGCGATATTTTCTTAATTAAGGCTTTCTCCATAACCCTTTAACATTTGACTCCCTATGGTATTTAAACCCTTGAATAAGAAATATTCTGCTTTCCGTTCCTACAATAAAAAATGGAGTTTCCCATTGACAAAATCAACTTGATCTTCAAATGAAGGCAAGTTTCAAGGTCACTTAGCATTATCTGTCAAATTATAATTTTTTTCCAAAAAAAAAATTTAAAAGTGGCGTTATATCTCAAAATATCGAAAAAAGTTGTTAGAAAAAGTTTTTCTAAATGCAATTTTTAGCCCATATGCAAAATTTCAGCTGTACAAGATTTTTTGCCTATTTTTTGTAAATTGCACCACTGTTGCAAAATAAGACTCAACGCAACCTACATAAAACTTCTTAGTTGTGACAACGCTTTATTCCAGACATATTTTGTTTAATGTAGCGTCATATTTAATTTGTTTTTCTACAAAATCTAAATAGGGCTATTAAAATTTGGTCGGTCACATGTGATGCAAAGTTTATTTGTTTTTGATCCTGTATAAAGTAACTTCATAAAATAACTGTTTTTGAAAACATAATTTGTGTGTTTAAAAGTAATACATATTAATAATTAATAATTTAATTGAAAATATTCAAATTTTTTAATAAAAAAATCATAATAAATTTATTTTCCACCTAATGCAGACTTTATTGAGGTCACTATGTACTTGTTTGTCCTCATTATAATTTGTACTTTAAACAAAATATGTCTAGGATGAAGCATTGTCAAAACTAAGAATTTTTATGTACGTTGCGTTGAGTGTTATTTTGCAACAGTGGTACAATTTACAAAAAATGGGTAAAAATCTAAATTATCTTATCCGAAATTGTGCATATGGACTAAAAATTTCATTTAGAAAAACTTTTTCTTACAACTTTTTTCGATATTTTGAGATATAACCCCAATTTTGATTTTTTTTTGGAAAAAAATTAAAATTTCACAGATTTTTTTGGTTAACTTTCATATCGATCCAAGCAGAAATTGATTCCAAAGTAAAATTTCGAATAAAGCTATTAATAAATAAATAAATATATATATATATATATATATATATATATATATATATATATATATATATATATATATATATTTATTTCTTGAACCATAGATTATATCATTTTTCTTTTATTTTGTCTTTTCTTGGGTTTAGGTTCTATATTTAACAAATACATAAAATTATTGACGTTTCGCCCTTTATTCAAGGCATTTTCGAGAAACTAACAAGACACTTAAATAATAGTCAAAACTCTAAAATCTTTTAAAAATACTTAATTTTACCGGTACGCACCTTGACATTTTGCTGTTTTGTTTCTGAATAAAATTTAAATTTTACATCGTTTACTGAGGATACGTGGAATGCTAATGTGTTTTATTTTTTTAATATTTTTTATATTTTACAATGCATAAAAAAACAAATAAGGTATATGTTTGGTTTTATGTTTAAGAGGATATTCCATTTTTGATTCTTATTTGACTGGATGGACTTAATGTTTAAATTAGGTTTGCGTAAATGTGGATCAAATTTCCCATATCTGTTCTGTCGTTAACAGTGTTTTTATCTTTTTTAATTTTAATCATTTCTTTTATCTGTAATTTTTGGTAATTCATATCTTTGTTTTTTATAATGGTACTGTTATAATCAAAAATGTGTTTTTCGTCCTGTGTGTGTTTGTTTAACGCTGTTGAGGCGTTTTTTGTATATTTATGGCCATTTAATCTGTTCTTCAGTAATTGGCTCGTCATGCCTATATAGTTTTTGGGACAATTTGTGCAAGGGATCGAATATATTATATTTGATTTATTCATTAGAGGAGTTTTACTTTTTAAATTTGTGAACAATGTATTTAATTTATTATGTGACCTGTGGCATACGATGATATCATGCTTTTTTAAAATGTATTTTATTTTTTCTGACAGCTCACTAGTGTACGGTAATGCCACATATTTTTGTTGTTTATGTTCTATGTAATATAAAACTTATATGTTCGTTTATCAATTATTTTGGTGATAGTCTTTTCGTCGAAATTATTATTTATTAGTGTCTCTTTTACTTTTTGCAGTATTTTTGGTCGGAATTCTGGAGACGTTAGGGAGATAGCACGATCAGATAGACCGATTATAACGCTATTTTTTTGAGTTTTTGAATGATTAGAGAAATAGTTTAGATATCTACCTGACCAAGTTGGTTTGGTGTACCATTCAGTTAAAACTTTGTTCTTTCTGCGTATAAGTGTCATATCTAGAAAATTTATTTTATTATTATTCTCTATTTCGGACGTGAACTGTAATTTTTCGTTGAAACTGTTAAACTCTTGGAGAATTTCATTTATTTTATTTTGTGGTACAACTGCTATGCAAGCGTTAAACAAACACACACAGTACGAAAAACACACTTTTGATTATAACAGTACCATTATAAAAAACAAGGATATGAATTACCAAAAATTACAGATAGAAGAAATGATTGAAATTAATAAAAATAAAAACACTGTTAACGACAGAACAGACATGGGAAATTTGAGCCACATTTACGCAAACCTAATTTAAACATTAAGTAGTCAATCCAGTCAAGAATCAAAAATGGAATATCCTCTTAAACATAAAACCAAAAACACATTAGCATTCCACGTATCCTCAGTAAACCATGTAAAATTTAAATTTTATTCAGAAACAAAACAGCAAAATGTCAAGGTGCGTACCGGTAAAATTAAGTATTTTTAAAAGATTTTAGAGTTTTGACTATTATTTAAGTGTCTTGTTAGTTTTTCGAAAATGTTAAATATGTTTTTTATGTGATGTAATTTAATCATATATTTTTAGGAGGCAGAAATTTTGAAAATGCCTTGAATAAAGGGCGAAACGTCAATAATTTTATGTATTTGTTAAATATAGAACCTAAACCCAAGAAAAGACAAAATAAAAGAAAAATGATATAATCTATGGTTCAAGAATCAAGAAAATAAATAAATAAATATATATATATATATATATATATATATATATATATATATATATATATATATATATATACACGGTGTATGTGTGTGTAATTAGGAAAAACAAATCAAACTCAAAATATTTGAAGATAATTATTATTAATAATTAGAAAAAGTAAAACAGTCTTCTCATTTCCATAATTTAATTTGCTACTGGTTTCGCATCTTAAAGCTGCATCTTCAGGTACCAAGGACTGAAAAAGGAGAAAGAATTACATGTTAAATTCCGTAAATCAATATTTTCTCTAGAAAATATAAAAAAAATTAAAAGAAGAAGGATAGAAATATCAGGCATTATATTCAAATCAATACTGTCCATAACTAACTTACCTATCTGGTTGTTGTGAAATCAAAATAAATCAAAAACTTATTTATTCACACTTCCCATACATGTTATAAAACGAATTATGGAAAATATATAGACGCAAACGTGCAAACATGCTTAAAGGAATTCTCACACATATACAACATATGGGATCAAACACCTCTCAGATCTACGTTATTGATCCTGGGTCTCGCAGAAAAGAACTAACTTAAACCAACCCTGACTTCTCATATCTTGAAAACTGATCATTTTCGGGCTTCGTGCCCATTAAGACTTTTAATTTACACCACAAAAAAAACTTATCTTCAAATTTTCAGCTGATTTCGCAGAAAGCCTCTTTACATTAATATTGCGTAGGGTCTTCTTAAAATTACTAAATAATCTTGTTTAATTAATGCAAAAATAAATTCGGAAAGTGATTCCCAAAGAAGACCCAGTTTATATTTTTCGTAGATGAAGTGTAAAATTCCATTCACATATATTGGTTTTTACAGCTGAGGATAATAGTTTCAAAAATTATCCGGATCAATACATGCTTGGTGGATGCGAATTCGGCAAGAAAAGTTCTATAGGTTTAGTTAGCGACGCTTGTTGCACAAAAATGATGATTAATTCTGGTTCTATTGGGTGGAAAGGCGACGACAAAACTATTATTTTAAAGATATTGGCAAAGTTCTCTCCTGAAAATGTATGGATGATTTATCCAGGAGTTTTTTGTCAACGTTAAATTTTCATTGAGACCCGAACGAAATTAATAATTCTTTGAGTTATTTCAATTTTACAGCTGGTAATTTACAAATAAAATCCTTGAAAATGAGAAAACATAAAAATGATGTAAATAAAGAAACTCTAACTCATGGTGTTGTGTTAATACTACTGTGCTTTTCAACGGGTTTTGGGTGCACATTTTTTTCACAATTTTAATTTTTTTTGTCTAAAATTTTATTTCAATTTGTAGATATAGACATTCACGATATCCAAATTCCGATGTTGAGACGTCCGAAAGGAAGAGGAAACCACCGTTGTCTGTGTGGAAGGACGTACTACGAGAAAAAGAACTTAGTCAGGCACCAAAGGTTGAAATGTGTAATTCGGTTTCAGGACATTCAGGAATACACCGATATCCATAAATTAAAAATGCAACTGTGAAGAAAAAATGTCTGAATCAAAAAGGTCTTCCGCTAAAATATATTTTTAGTTAATTAGCCGTCTAACCTGATTTTAAACATATTGTCTGATGGATAAGTATCTGGGAGATACAGTGTCAGAAAAAAATATTTGGAGCAAAAGTTGTAAAGCTCAAAAAAGCGCATGCGATGGTGATCTAGATCCTGATTTTGTGAGTCATTTCAATATCATATTTATTTTTTAATCTGGAAACTCACATTTTTTATGGCGATAAATCTGATGTCCAAGTATGTGGTGTAGTCAGCGTTACGTCTAGTTTGACTATATAAAACAAATAAATACATAATAGTAGCTTTACTTATATGTAATACCAAAAATTATGTGCACTTTTGACATCTTCCTTAAAATCAAAGTTAAGATTTCACGTGAACATTCATTTGACCTTGAAGTGACTCACTGGAGTTATTTTGATCTATAGCATCAATACATAGTTAAAACTTTCTCTTGTTAGTTTCTGACAGCGCGCTTTATTCACTTCTGGCTTCGAAAATTAAAGTTTAAATAATAAACTTGATGTTAAGTGATCATTTTTGCATATATATATATATATATATATATATATATATATATATATATATATATATGTGTGTATGTATATCTGCTTTCAAATGCTGAATGCGCCTTTGAAAAATCCAACATGGCGGCCGGAAACCGCAGAAAAATCGAGTGTCTAGCAAAAAAGCTTGTAAAATAAAAATTCGCAAACCGATTTGCAACAAATTAGGTACACGGGGATTTTTGGAATTGTTCACGAATTCGAAGTCAGATTTGCCAAATTCAAGATGGCAGATAACATTTTTGAAAATCAACCGATTTGTACAAAATTTATTATATCAGATTTTCAAAATTCAAGATAATGAACCGAATCTCTATATTGGGTCCGCGATCTTGGATTTCGAAAATTCGTTATTAGCAACCGCAAAAACCCCCGAATACCAAATTTGGTGCAGATCGGTTCATTTAAAAAAATACATCTGCCCTATTGGATCCGCCATCGTGAATTTTGCAAATTCAAGATTTGTAATCAGCAACCCCAAAAAACCCCGTAAACCCAATTTGGTGCAAATTGGTTGATTTTCAAAAATTCGGCCACCATATTGGAGTTTTGACCGCCATATTGGATCCACCATGTTGGATTTTGTGCAACTTACCACGCCAGCTTTTTAGGAGCGTCCATCCGTTAAAATTTGAGCCAAAAACGACCCGATCGGTTTGCGATTTTTATTTTTACAAGCTTTTTTTGCTAGACACTCGATTTTTCCACGGCTTCCGGTCGCCATATTTGAGCCGCCATATTGGATTTTTCAAAGGCGCACTCGACATTTGAAAATAGATGTTCTAAGCTTTAAAATGAGCCCTTTGTCAATTTTTTCGATTGCTTCTACGTTTGGTCCTAGCTCTGATCGTGTTGATGCGGATTTATATATATATATATATATATATATATATATATATATATATATATATATATATATATATATATTGGTCATTTTAATTAGTAATGTCGACTATCTACTAAAATAAGCAAATTTAAGAAAATTGTTTTAGACAAAATTTGTTGGGCTCAAAGGGGGACTTTCAACAATGACCTTGAAACTAATCTTTAGAGACATTTAAAGATCAAGTTGTTTTATTTTCAAAAAAGAAATGGAAAGTACAAAATATTTCACGTTTAACCATGTAAATAAAACAGAGATGTATGGTCAACTGTCATTTGAAGGTAATTTGTTCCAAGAATTCTGTTTAAAATTCTCCGATAACTTGTAGGAATTTAAATAGGGCTTCTCATTGCGACGTTAAGAATAACCTTGGGATTGACCCTTGAAATAATTTCGAGGTCATGTTGATTATTTTGAATGCGAATATGAAATGCCCCATTTAAACCCCTATAACTTTTGCACTAAACATTTTTCTCAAACGTTTTAAAGTTACCTGCTGATTTTGGCTGATATTAAACTAATATTCATAGAAATAATGACCTCCAGATGATACTTGACCCTTCGTGATGGTTCCGATTGAAAAATATCTTAAAATGACCTTTAAGATCAGCTCGAAGGTCATAGCTAAGGTCACTGTTAAACAACTTTCTTTAATTTATTGTATTTTTTTATTAAAAAGGATGACAAAGTGAAATTTGGACAAGTTATTATCATTCTTTGGTATCAAGGGCAGAATATATATGCATATATATATATATATATATATATATATATATATATATATATATATATATATATATGGTCCGGATTAATACAAAATTTTATATCATGAGTGAAAGCCTCGTTCCATTATACAAATGATTTAAAATTAAATTTTAGGGAGTTTTTTTTTAGCGGAATCTTTTTTCTAATTTATTTAAAATCTTTCATGGTACTTACCAGTTTTGGTACTATTTTTTAAATATTTATTTATTTAAGTTAGTTTGGGTTGAGGATTTTAAAAACGTACTTACTATTTTATCGAGGCTACATAGAATTAATACGATTTTAGTTATATTTTATGAAGTTTATTTAGAGTATTTTTAATTAAAAAAATTTTGCGTTACTTTATAAATTTAGTATACAGAGTGTTATCTAAGTACTTTGAGCTATTTAGGATTCGCTCTGTATAAATTTAGTAATTGTTTTTCTGAATATTTTTAAAATTTTATCATTCTGAATGTTTATTGAAACATTGAACTCAATTTGAGTAATTAAGTTCGCATCTTGCTCTGTGACTGTAACAAATAGTGCTGTTTTATTTTTTACACTCTAAGTGATTTACACAACCAAATATTGTATTTACGCCGCACAAATCAATAGATGTCTACAAAAATATTATATCATTGTAAAATTATATGTATGTTTATATAATGTTTTATATTCAAGTTTAATATACAGGGTTGCTCAAATATTCTGGAATGGGTTACTTCAGTGCGAACGAAAACTAATAGTGGGTCTGAGTTTTCTTCAACATTCAGAACTACAATTCTTCTATTTGATTGTGCATCATATATGTCATTGACATCAACAACTGTCAAATGACAATATCATTTATCTTCGGGTGCTATACGCTGTGGCGTACATTGACGATCATTTGTTCATTTTATATTTAGAACATTACTAGTTTTTCCTCCTTAACCTATCTAAATATGGTTGCGATATCGGACACTACACTAGTTTGTTATATTGTGAACTAAGTGTTGTGTTTGAACTGGCCTCCGCCTGCTTTCTATCTCTCCCTGCATTCCTTACAGTATATCCCTTAAATATCACACTTTTTGCTGTTTTACAGTGTCCATTAGTTTTCTCTCCAGTTGTTCGTAAGACCTTATTATTTATGACGCGAGCATTCTAGGTAATACGTAGCAGTCTATGGAGTATCCACACTTCCATTTTGCGTCCTATTTTAAGTAACCAATACCAACATGATACAGTAAACTAGGCCATACATAACAATGAACTACTGGTATGTAGTGGCATATTTCTATGAAAAAGGAGATTTTTCAGTTTAAAATATGTTCTTTTTGCGCGATCAATTCTTTCCGTCACTTCATCACATTCTCACTTTTCACTTAGAGTAGCGCTAAGATACGGAATTTTGCTACAAGTTCCAAATTTTCCCCGATGATGTTAAGAGGAGTGATGTACAGATGTCTACTAATCAACATCATTTTTGTTTACTGCACTCATTGATTTTTTTTAATATTGACTGTAGATCCTCAAGGTTGTTTAGTTGAGACTGCAGTATCATCTGCATAGCGAATATTCTTTATTGGGATGCCTTTGACTTTACTAGTTTGTGTTTGATTTCCTAATGCTAGCTGAAATATTTTCTTAACTTAAATATTAAACAGAACTGGTGACCATAAATTTAACAGATTGCCATTAATACAGATTTTAGCCCGCTGTTGCCTCTATAGTTCTTTGAGTATTCTAGTAACTTTATTATCGATAGCGATCTTCTGTAATCTTTCCGACAGCGGTTCATTCTTTACGTTATCAAAACCTTTCTAGTGGTCAATATAGCAGATAAAAACATCGTGCCTTTGGTCATAACATTTTTGCACAAGCAATTTTATTGAGAAGAGAGTTTCCCAGTGCCACTCATATCTTCAAATGTTTTAAGCCCGTGGGTTATCAAGTTAGTGAGTCTGAAATGACAACAAACGTAGACTTTCCACTGGGATTTGTCCAGAATCATGAATGAAGGAATTAAAAAGTGGTGGTGATACTAGATCATCGATGCCTAGGCCTCCATTGGGCCCTTTACATCCCACCATTGCTGTAGGTTATTCGAGGCCGATTGCCTTTGCGAATCCAAGCAGCCTCGTTAGTTGAACTTGCCTAACTGCTTCCGGTAAAAAAATTGTATCTTCGAAATATCTCTGTCTCAGTCCGTTGAGTGCTAGGCACTCTCTGAAGACATGGTCAACAGTTTCATCCTCCTCCAAACACCATCTGCACGTCGAGTCGTCTTCGACACCGATTCTATGAAGATGACTCTTGAGGTGACAATGTCCTGTCAACAATCCCACCACAATTCGCAGCTCTTTCCTTCACAAGGAGAGAAGGTCCTTAGTACGTCGTGCATTAGGCCCAGTTATATTTTCTTTAGCACACCTCATTCCAGGAGCTTCCCTCCACCATTCAATAAATTTGCTTTCCAGCAACGATTTTAATTCTCTTTTGCCAATAGCAATTGGAACAAGTAATACGGTTCAATCGCCGAACCCAACTTTGCCAGATGGTCTGCTTCCTAATTCCTGCGTATGCTCGAGTAACTCGGGACCCATACGAGTCTGACTGTGCAGCCTTTCCTTGTCATACCATTTAGTACATCCTTGCACTCAGGCACCAATCGCGAAGTTACGACACTTGACTTCAGTGCCAGTATCGCAGCCTTACTGTCTGACTATATATATATATATATATATATATATATATATATATATATATATATATATATATATATATATATATATATATATATATACATATATATATATTTATTACTCTATTCCTGTCTATTTTACTCTCACAGAGATGGGCATACTGCAGAATGGCATAAATTTCCGCTAAAAAAATTGTCGCATATTGTTCTAGAGGGTAGTACTTTTTGACTCCTGTGCTCCTGCCGAATACTCCGGCTCCAGCTCTTTCATCTTATCGAGATCCATCATTATACCACCAGGGCTTCGTTCTATATGTATAAGTGAGAGCAAGTTCACCAGGACTTCCAGAGCCCTGGAGGGAGCAATCCTCATTGCACTCAATGTTCCCACACAAATCAGTCTCTTTGTCAAGCTGAAGAATGTGTTTGCGCTTTGTTGTACTACGCCACCATAGTGTATATCCAAAATAGCACTTTAGGTGTCAATCCCCATGTACACCCAAAGGCTCCTTTACAAGCCCAGAAAACACATATGGTTTTCTTGGTTCGAGCTTCAATATGATCTTTCCAGCTCAGTCGTGAGTCCAGAATTACACCCAAGTATTTAACTGTCCCCTTAAGTTGAAGAGCCCTTCCCATCAATGAAATTGTGGGAGGTCTCCCCATTTTTCTCTTTTTTTTTTTGTAAAGAGTACCATCTTGGCCTTGTCCAGATTTATTCCGAGTCCCTCCCTGCGGCACCATCGTTCCGTGATCCGAAGGGCCTGCATCATTGGCCCCTCCAGGTCCCAGACATGGCGTCCAGGGCACAAAACGACTAGGTCATCAGCATAGGCTTGTGTATACAAACCGGCATCATTCAGTTCACTCAACAGGTTGTCCTCCACAAGGCTCCACAGCACTGGTGACAGCACTCCTCTCTGTGGACAGCCCCTACTTGATAGTGCTTTAACAGTTACATTGTTAAATCCAAAGTCATATATCACGTTAAAGAGATATGTAACTTGTTCAAATATCGACTTGCTTTAAAACTCCTTCATCTATATCATCGTGAGCGGGACTTTCACCATGTTTTTACAGTTATTGCTTATCTGACTTTAGACTTAAAAATTTTTGGACCACTCATATTTTCAATGTTACTCGAAGGGGTATTTGTTCTTTTATCCCTGAACAATGTCTTTGCATAGTTCTTTCAAGTTGTCTTTTGTTAGTAGGTATCTATATATCTTTCCTTATCTATTTCTTATTGATGGCAGTGCAGTTCTTCTATTTGCTTCAGTTATCTCTTTTACCATTCTGTGGAAGTTAAAGAAATCATGCAGTCCATTTCCATTTAGCATCCGTTACTTTTCTTGTGATAGTGCAATTTCATTATATGCTTGTTTTTAACACGCTGTCAAGTTCAATATTTCATCTGTCATCCATAGTTTGGTATTTTCGTGTTTTGGTCGACCAAAAATCGTTTCAGGGTAATCCATATCTAATTAGCTGCAATTTCTTGACTAAGGTTATTTTCCTTGCAAAGTTTATCTAAATGAACTTTCATGGTCTCTTATACTGCTGTTTGTTTTATGCCTAAATAGCTTATTTTTGAGGTCTACACCTTTTCGATTGAAACAAAAGTTTGCAAGAAGAGGTATTTAATTTGAAGCTATTTCTGCCCGTGAGTATGTTGCAACACTTAAATGCTATTCTTATATCTTTTGTTAATTAAAATCAAATCAGTTTAATTGCATATAGTATTTTCCCATTCATCGTACGGAGACTTCCAACTGTAAAGTGTTCTAGGGTGTAATTTAAAGAAAGCTTTATTGAGAACCAAATTTTCATCACGATATGATGAGATTTTTATTACTGCATAACTTTCCGAATTTGCTCAGAAAATTGTTCAGCTTTTGCTTCCGACTTGTTAGTTTTGGTTGCATAGAAATATTGGTTGAAGTATAATAAGACTCTCTTTATAGATATATTTATCTCTTTGGTTACAATTAAGCCTAAAATGTTTGTGTGATCTGGTTTGTTGTTTCTAGAATAATAAGATATTATTCCATCAGCTATGCCAAAAATATCAATATACATTCTCTTTATTTCCTCAGTTGCATTATCAAGCTTTCCAGCCGCAACGAATCTCCGAGTATTCTAAGTTCTAATACATGTAACGATATCACTAAATTATTTAGAAACAAAATCCTCTATGTCAATGTTGTTTTAAATCAGAACATTTTTTATTAAAACATTTGAATTTACCCATAAAGGGTGCATTCCACTAGGCGCTCACAACGCTCAAAATATTCCTTCAGTCGTTCCACATAACGACTACGGTCGTCGTGGTCGCGGCGAAAACGTCATTAATGACGTCATTCTTCTCGCTCACGCCAAGCTCACAACGACCCATCTGAAAAGGTGGGTCAAAGGGGACGTTCAGAATTTTGGCGCGGTTTTTTAAATTTAAAGACAATTGAATGTAAGAGTTTCAAAATTACAGTGTAACATATGAGAAAAAAATAAGTATCATTTAGTTTAGATTCAAAATACACTGAATTAGATGGTGTAGTCCAATCCACAAAAGGTGTTACTGAAAAATACATTTAAAAAATGTAGTAATTATATACAAGCACATTTATAGAACGTAGTAATTATATAAGATTTACCCTAAAATGACTTGAATTCTTTATCTGAATAACGATTAATAACATTCTCACGACTTTGTAAAACTGCATTCCATTCTTCATCTGGACTAGATGAAGTACTTTTTGAAGCATGATTACGATCCACCATTAAATATCTAACTGTCACCACAAAAGATATTTTGATTATTTTTCAACGTAAATTACTTAAAGATTCCACTAAAATAAAATATAAGAAACTAAATAGTATTTTTCTTTAATATAAAGCAAGTTAACCAATAATTATAACACATTATTAATATTAAAGCTTAAAAATTATAACATAACCTTTTCAAGCTACTGATTTATTTTCAAATCCGCCATTTGTAATAGTTAACTCAACGCTTAAGACGTCCACAATCCCATTCCACTTGGGTTTATGATTAGAATGCTCACAAGCTAGTGGAACGGGAAAAACTGCTATCATGAGCGTGATCGTTGTGGGTGCTTAGTGGAACGCACCCAAAGTATACTATACAAAAAATATTTAAAATAACATACAGAATTTTCCATTTAAAAATATTATGAGATCGTCATTTGACAGCTGTTGACATTACGTGTAAATGGAATAAGCAGTCAAATAAAAAAGTTGTATTTCTGAAGATTAAAGATAGTCCTGTTCTGTTCCCACTTTCCATTTGCCTTTAATTAAACCATATCGGAAAATTTGCTCAAGCTTGTATCCGTGAGTTGTTAGGAGGAGCAGTTCAGACACTTTTGTAACTTATCTAATGTATTTAAAGTCAGCTATAGACCCATATTCTTGTTTCTGCAGACACTTTTGGTCAGGCGTGCTATTTAAAAAATAGGAAAGACCATTGAAGTTGAAGAATCGTTACAAAAGTGTTTTAAATATATTCTACTGCTTTTTCAATTATCTGTTATTGCTCATTGTTATTCAACGATGTACTTAGTACAAAATATATTGTTATATCATGAATCAGCTGACCAAAGTGCCTTTATATACAGGGAGAACAGAAAAGATATATATTTTAAGACACTTTACATTGAAATTTCTAAATTTGCTAAATCTTTTATATGATATACAATACGTGGTTTAAGAGAAAATATATTAATTTTATATTTAGAATTTAATTCATACGTTAAGACTTGATTGTTTGTACTTAATCGTTAGAAATAAGTTTAGAGTCTACTTATACCAAAATTATATTTAGTTTATGTGTGTTGGGTGCAATATTTTTAAGTCTGCGTTTAAAGTGTGCCAATGTTCCTTTTTTTCAATTTAACTGATAAAAATACAACGATATAAATATTCCACACTGTATCACACATGTGAGCGTACGTGAAAAAAAAAGTTTAACAAATTTTAAGCACAGCTGACGACACTTCAAGCTCACAAAGTTATTTTCAACAAAAGCAAGCCTTGAGCGTCATCCATATAAAACGTAAGGTTTTTTTTCAACATTTTCGACCCCATCCTCCCCGACGTAAGAATTTTGTAACCTCTTTCGTGCTCCCTATCATTTTACGTAAAATAATTGTTATTTTTTGGTTGTAACAATTAAAATATAACAATATCATAAAACTAGATGAAATATATCACTTTATTTAAATTGGAAATTACATATTTTTAAAATACAACTTGCATTTACATACTTAAGCTAAAATAAAGAAAGCATAATATATAAAAATATCGGTTTATCCATTCGTCCGTATTTCCCTACTTAGTTTAACATTACAAAGATTTTAATTTATTTTAATAATGTTATACCCATAAATATTGGCGATTTACCTATATTTTATCTCACAGTTATATGATTTACAGTTTATAGAAATATTTCTTTTAAAAAATTTTTTTTCTAAGAAAAAGAGTAGCATAAAAGGAGCCCGACCCTGGCTACTCTCAAGCTACTCTCCCCTTGGCTATGGGCCATTCGGCTATACAGCCTTCTGCTTCTTCTTTAGGTGCCATGTCCGAATTCAGACGTTGTTGGTCATCATGTTACAATTTCCTGAAATCTTCCTCTATCGGCTACACCGCAAAATAGTTCCTCCACCGTGCAATCACACCACTGTCTGATGTTACGTAGCCATGAAAGCTTCTTTCGGCCTATCCATCTTTTTCCTTCCACTTTTCCTTGTATTATAAGGCGAAGTAGATGGTATTTAGGTCCTCTAATTATGTAGCCGAAGTATTCTGTTTTCCGCCTCTTTATAATGTTCAAGAGCAGTCGATCTGTACCCATCATTCTGAGAACATCCTCAATGGAAGTCTGCGTAACCCATGATATCTTTAGGATTCGACGATAGCACCACAATTCGAAAGCTTCCAGTTTGTTTAGCGTTGTGGTTTTTAGTGTCCATGTCTCGCAACCGTATAACAGAATATACCATACATAGCATCTCAGGACCCTCTTACGA
The DNA here is from genome assembly GCA_034092305.1 of Diaprepes abbreviatus. Classification (NCBI taxonomy): domain Eukaryota; kingdom Metazoa; phylum Arthropoda; class Insecta; order Coleoptera; family Curculionidae; genus Diaprepes; species Diaprepes abbreviatus. Next base: position 5,582,676 of record JASJET010000330.1, on the reverse strand, counting down.
ATATGCATTGACAGGTTCCTGTTGCATAGAACTGGTTTCCATGTCATAAAGGCCTTACGCGATATTTCGATCCTAGCTATTATCTCTTCATCTGAGTCCCCATTCACATTCAACCAACTGCCAAGGTATCTGAAATGGTTTACACCCTCTATCCTTCATCCTCTATCCTTCATCGAGCCAAAGTTGACATTTATCTACATTAACCTTTCCAACAGGCATCCACTTTGTTTTTGAGATGTTGATTTTAAGGCCTCTTCAGCAGCTCGCCTCATTGACTAGATTTACTAATGTTTGGAGATCCTCGATGCTTTCTGCAAGAATGGCCGTATCATCAGCAAATCTAATATTGTTGATTACCTCTCCACCCAGTCTTACTCCCTCTTTTCTGTCATCCAAAGCCTCCCTAAAAATTTCTTCAGAGTATACATTAAAAAGACAGGGTGACAAAACGCAACTCTGTCTTACTCCACGTTTGATGGGTAGGCTTTGAGTACGACTGTTTTCAATTTGGATAGAGGCTACTTGATTGTAATACAGATGTTTTAGCAGTCTTATATCGTAGTGGACTAGACCTGCTGCTTGTAGACATTCGAAAAGTGTATCGTGTTGTACTCGGTCGAACGCCTTTTCAAAGTCAATGGAACAGACTTAGATGTTCTTTCGGAATTTACAACTTTTTTGTAGGAGAACGCGCATACAAAATAGTGCCTCTCTGGTTCCTAGACCATATATACAGCCAATCACACTTTATTAAAATCTTTACAAATTATATGTACTTCAATACAAGCCTGAACCGGTGTCGAGCCCGGCGCCTAACCACTATCATGAGACAGCGCCACCTAGGCGGATTAAAAAAAAAACTTACAAGTGTTAAATAAGTTTTGTAGTGTACTTCAAATATTTAACTTTATATAATTTAAATAATATTTTTAAATATTACGTAAGATTTATTGCCTCTCTCTCCTCCACTCATGTAAAAAATCTCTCTCCCCTCCCTCTCAAACCCTTACGTAATTTATGGATGTCCACTTGGTAGACCAGTAAAATTCTAGACTTGAACTAAATTTAGGAATAACATGATTATGCCATTGTTGAAGTTATCCTGTCTTATCACTAGATGTGTGCGCGTGCGCCTGTGTTATACAGTGTTGCCAAATCTGCAATTTTTCCCTATGACCTATATTTATAATAATAACCGTCTGGAGGAAAATATGTAAAACATTGGCTGCACTTTTCTGGACATATTTTTATTTTATAAAGTACTTATACTATTGGACTTTAAGGGTATATGGGCTAGAGTATAATATTAAATGTTTATTTTTATTTATTTATAAATTTTTACATGTTTATTTATGTATCAGAGTGTTCGTTTTAGTTTAATTTGTTGTTATTACTTCATGTTTTTATATTAATCGTAAATAAAATATTAATTTATGAAAATTGATTTTCTCTGTTGCCTGACAAAATTTTTTATTGAAATTCACCGATTCATTTTGAAAGGATCTGTAAATACAAACAAATTTTTAGTGTGCATGTTAAATTATATGCTTGTATTACTATGATATAATTCTACTATTTTGATTACTAACATGGAACCCTTTTTGTTCCAGGAAAAATTGAATATCCCTTGTTTAAACCACGTCATTTGTTACCTGTTTTTCCAGTAAGATCCCGAAAAAAATTTCACGTGCCAAATATATTAAAGCCAAGGAGTGAGAACAGTCCAAGTAATGTTCTTGTTGTGGAAAAGGGGCCGTTTTGTTGTCCGTCGTGCAACAGGAAATATAAATTGAAAAGTTCACTCAGAAATCATCAGAAGTGGGAATGCGGAAAGGAACCTCAATTTGTATGTCCATTTTGTAGTTATAAGGCTAAGCAAAAAATGCATGTGAGTCGCCATATTGAAAGAATGCACAGCGAAATCGATTACACTGCCGTGGGTCATAAAATGGATGACTCTATTGAGGAAAAAGTAGTTGTCTCTTAGGCTCTCTGAAATTTTTATCCTCCAAAAAATTAAAATATTCTCTAATGAATTCTTCATTTCCACCATGACAGTAAGAAGACGTTGTGTTTGCTCTTTTGAAATTTTTTATGAACTATTATTCCTTGTTTGATATAAAACGCAATATTTTAATTCTTTATTTGCTCTCACATATTTACAAGCTACTTTAAGCTTCTTAATTTTTAAGTTATACGTTAAATGCTTTCTTTAGATTTTTTTAGGTTGCTTACAATATATATTTTCGTATTTTTTTTTTGTCTTTTGACAAATTATTTCCTTGTTTAAAGTAGGTTTGTTCTCTATGATTTTAACCAAATATTGTGATTCTATGTGCCTATAAAAATGAAAATTTAGTTCCTAGTATTATAAATATTGTGTTAATTTGACACAATTTGTACTCGTTACTTTTATATACAGTGTGGACTAAGAAAGAAATAATGTTTTAAGTTTCTTTACAAAAAAAAAATCAGTGTTGTTGATTAAATAAAAACAACGAATCTTTTTTACTTTTTACACCATGTGTTTCTGTTTATATAACAAAAAGATGTCTTTTTGTTGTTGTTACCAAAATATTAGGAATATGTTTTATCGTTAAGTTTTTTGAAATCTTATTAGATATATCAATAGCACTGAAACATATAAAAATTTATGTTTAAAAATTTATATATACAGGGTGTTCACTTAGTGTATTCAATTATGGGTGTATAGTTTAATCTATGAAAAATTTGATAGGCGAAATGTGAATGGTGTTAAAATAAGTATTTTAGATTATATAGGGTGTGCTATAAAAACCTACATTTTTATCGAAATTTGAGTTTCATTGAACCCTTGATATCTCTCGACTTATAGTGAGATGTTGCCAAATTATTAAATTTTCTATTATTTTTTTGATGGAAATGGTATTTTACTTCTGTTTTAGTACCTTTATTGTAAAAATTTTTGAAAATTCTTAACTGCGGTCATTTTATCACATAATAGTACAATAGTGTATTTTTTTTAGGGTGTCCAAAATTTTCTTTTAAATATTCATATATTTAATTCAATTTTATGCCATTTTTATATCTAGTAGCATGTATCGATAAACTAGTATTTTTCTCCAAATTGATATTAACATATTTGCCTTTATGGGGCATTCTATGTCAGTTTTTGACCTCTGCTTTCAAAACCGTTTCTCTATATTCGTAATTCAAAATGGCGGACTCAATATGGCGACTGAAAGTCCAAGTGTGCCGAAAAACAAGGTTATTTCGAATTTTTTGACCTACTTCACATGGGAATCACTATCTTTTGTTACTGATATGAAAAGAGTAGAAAATTAACGTTCATACTCCGTTTAATTCAAGGGTTAAAATAACATCTGAAGTCAAAGGTCACGAAGGACAGCTCTTCGTAATTTTCACAACATTCATTATTTTCCCAATAGTCAGCTACCCTGACGCTATTCTATTCCAAAAATCCGGAAAAAGACTTTTGACCTTCAAATGACCTTCATATGTTATCTTAACCCTTGGATTAAACTAGCAAAATGTAAATTTTCCGCTCTTTTCATATTAGTGACAAAAGATAATGATTTCCATGTGAAGTACGTCAATGAATTTGAAAAAAACCTCTTTGTTTCGACACACTTTTAGTCGCCATATTGAGCCGCCATTTTGATTTACGAAAATAGAGAAACGATTTTCGAAAGAAGACGTCAAAAATTTGCATCTGTTCTTGGCAGAGAGATTTTCAGGTTGAAGAGGATGCCTCATATATATCTACAAATGGGAATTGTATTATGTGGCAAAGCCCGTATTAAGATTTACACTTCATATAAAAAACAATAATAAATCGTAATACATAGATAAAAATAGGTCATTCTTTGTTTAATAGTAATATTTAAGAAAATTGCTTGAGATATAGGCAAACATATAGCAACATATCAATTTGAAAACAAACATATACTCCATCGATACATGTCACTAGATACAGGGTGTTCTGTTTAATAAAATGACCTCAAACATAATTGAAAATATTAATATTTAAATAAAAATTTTGGACGCTCTGTATGAAAAAAAAAAACTAAATTTTATACTATTTTGAGATAGAATGAAAACAATCTAGATTTCTCAGGATTGTTTACAGATAAGTATAGAACTCTGGGTGTTAAAATTGAAGGAAAATATTAATTTGAACCAAATAATATTAAGAAAGATTATTAATTTGGCAACGTCACATATTAAGGCAAAAACAAAGGGTAAAAAAGAAGGTTCGATAAGACTCCAACTTCGTTAAAAGAATATAGGAAGTTACACATTTTTCATCGATTTAACGATATAGCTGTAATAGAGATTTGAAGTATTAAATGGACAACCCTATATAAGACAAATATCTAAATTTTATATTAATTATACACTATAAAAATGTTGCAGTGCCTTCTATAGATGCTATCTATTTTTGTAATTGTTTACATACAAATGTTACTTTATGGATGCCAAATTTGGGACCATTGGAAACATTCCTGGATATCTCCAATGTATTTTTACTTTTTTACGATTTTCATATAAAAATTTTAGGTTAAGTCTTGTCTTTCTATTTAAGATGTTCTTATACAATCCGTACTTAGTTCTTAGGCTAGTGTTATTTTTGATACATTTTTACAATACTTGTAATACATGCTCCTTTTGATAAGCTTTTTTTTTAATCTGTAGTATTCCATTGACCCAGATTTTTCTATCTTTTTAAAGTATTTTTTTAGCAATAATATCCAGATGATACAAAAGGAATGGCCAGTTTGTGACCTAATACCCTCAACCAGATAAGTAGTTTTCTAACCAGGGAATACCATTCTACCAAAGAAATTTTAATAACTCTCTTGAATTTTTAGGTAGATGGAGATGCATCAAATGCAACAGATCTTACAAAAATAAAGCTCATTTGAAACGGCATTTTTATCTGGAATGCAATGTGGAACCACGGTACCAATGCACAAAATGTTTTGTTAAATTTAGACATAAACATAGTCTACTGAGACATGTGGCGAATCCAAAATACGATTGTTACTTATATCCAGTGACCTAAGAAATACACATCTACACGAATCTCTCCTCCCTCCTCTATCCATATATATATATATATATATATATATATATATATATATATATATATATATATATATATATATATATATATATATATATATATATTACGGTTGTACAGGTTAAATAAATTACGACAAAACGCAACCTATTCCATCGCCATGGACATGATGGCCTACCTGTACAACTATATCGAGAAGAAAGCCAGAACTTACCCTGCTCGCTACAGTGATCGGCAGGGGTACATGTTTCGTCTCCTACTAGACTCATCAGGGTACCGATATGCCCAATACTTCGCCGACTTCCCGCTGGTCTTTACTTTTTCATGTCAGTTACCTGGAATTAAAATTTTATTATATATATTTACAGAAAAGTGGGTTATTAGACTGAATCTAAATCTAAAGAGTAGTTTAATTTAATATATCTTATAGAAACTTTGATAGCGTCAAACACATGACCATTTTATTTATTACACTTAGAACTTTATTTTGTAGCTATATATTTATTACATAAATCTTACTTTATCATTTAAAATATAGTTTTATTTATCCTTTCTTATGTTACTGGGTGATGGTATATGGCGTTTTAGCTTTTAATAATTTATTTTATATTCAAACTAGACCAATGAAATGCATACTTTTTTCTTTTTTAATGTTTTTTACGGCTGTGTTCTCCATGTTAATTTATCCACTGTTTTGAAAGGTATATGTTATTTATTGTGCAAATTTTATGTATATTATTGTTTATTTTCCTATCTTAATTACAGCCACGAGTTAAGTAGTAAGAGTACTGCTTTTAAACTAAATTTGTTGAAGAAAGTTGAAAATAACATTTGGCCAAAATTTGGGAAAGCAAGGACAATAAAAAAATTTTATCGATTAAAATTTGGGAATTTTAATTTTCGTAGAACTAAGTCACGTTATAAGCCAGCTTTTTATATATATATATATATATATATATATATATATATATATATATAAATTCTCGGATTAAATTAATTTTTTTTTGCGTTAATACTTAAGTTAAAGCAAAACTAATAAAAAATATTAAAATCTTTTTTATGAGCTTAAAGAAAACGTTATCGATTTTTCTATTTGACGTTTCGTCTTTAAACTGTCATTAATAAGTTCATTTTTTTCAATACGGCCCTGATGTTCTTAACTCAAATTTTAAAAGCCTATTTTATTCTGAATTCAAATATGTACACATTTTGAAAGTTTATTAACTTTCATTTAAATATTTTTAAAGTTCCTCCATGTAATTTGTATTAATTTTGTAAAAATAGTTTTATACAGTAAGTTGAACACACTAATAATAATAGAATATTGCAATTCATTTCATAATAATTATAAAATAAATAAAAAATAAAGGGATACGGAAGATAATAATAATGACAATAATAGTACAACATGCAGATATGGCTGTCGAACAGCAAATATGGCTGTCGAACATGAGAGACAATCTAGCACATAACTGGAGGATGCCAAGCGTTTGCCGCAACCGAGTATAAGGAAAAACACGACTCAGCCGCTAAGATACTCCACTAAGAGTTAGCAGAAAAGTTAAACATATTCTTGAGAACAACCAGTTTAAGTTATACTGGGACCGAACAGTTCTGACGGATCATACAACTGCTCATAGTAGACCAGATATTATACTAATAGATAAAATTTCTAGGCGAACTAAACTGATCGACATTGCTGTACCTAACAACAACAACCTAAGACCAATATACAACGAGAAGATCGCCAAATACAGAGATCTGGAGGTACTGTCAACAACTGGAGTGATACCAAAGAACCGCCTGCAGAACATCAAGGGACTGGGCCTTAGTGAGCATCTGTATAAGCCGATGCAGAAAGCAGTTCTCCTAGCAACCGCGCGAACCGTCTGAAAGTTCCTAGGAAATACAGCAGACCACGTCACCTAGGACCCGATAACATGGAAAGGGTTCCCACAGAGCTTCATACTTTTGGTGTCTTTGTATGCCTGGTATGAGTGAATAATCTCTGGAGGGAGTGCGAAGTCGTTTGGTTTGTAAATCATATAAATTATAAACATCAATGGCGGGGTGTTGAGGAGGTGGCTCCCAGTCACACAAGAAGCTATAGCCCAACAATAACTTAAAAGCCAAACAGCAACGAGAGCTCCACCTTCCGAAGGTGCTACACGGGAACCTCAGCCAGCGCTCACTCAGGTGGAGACTTCCAAGACAGCGCATAAAATGGACAACATCAATGAACGAGACAATAATGCACATGTTTTATAGGGGTACTCAACTAGGACGGGAAACCATCGGCTATAGACAACAGCTACATGCCGAATTTTGTAGGGTACGAACATGAGTAAGAACAACCTAAGACCAAAATACAATGAAGAGATCGGCAAATTCAGAGATCTAGAGGTGCAAATCTACAAACAGTGGGCAATGAACAGCATCCACACGATTCTCATAATACTATCAACAACTGAAGTGATATCAAAGAACCTCCTGCAGATTATCAAGGGACTGGGCCTTAGTGAGCATCTGTATAAACCGATTCAGAAAGCAGTTCTGCTTGCAACCGCGCGGACCGTCCGAAAGGTTGTAGGAAGTTTAAAAGACCACGCCACCTAGGAACCGATAACATGGAAAGGGTCCCCACAGAGCTTCATAATTCATAAATGGCATCCAAATTAGTTAATCCAGGACAATGTCGACAACTCAGCGACGAACTACTGGTTGATTTCAAGACATATTTTCGGAAACGAAGGGCTTTTTTTTAGCTATCCAAGACCAGGTTCTTTCAATGAAAAACTATCTGAAGTTCATCGTCAGAGATCCCCCAATAGAAAACGACCAATATAGGTATGGCTGTTGAATATTAGACACAATTCAGCATATAGTTGGAGGATGCCAAGCATTGCCGCAACGGAGTACAAAGTAAGACTGTCTCAGCCGCTAAGATACTCCACCAAGAGTTAGCAAAGAAGTAAAATCTTTTGCTGATTGGAAAAGTGCCTTACTACAAATTGTCTGGAGCCTATTTTTGAAAACAATGAGTTCAAGCTATATTGAGACCAAACGGTTCTTACAGATCAGGCAATTGCTTATAATAGATCAGACATTATATTATTAGATAAAACTTCTTGGTGAACCACACTAATTGACATTGCAGGATCTAACAACAAGAACCTAAGGCAAAAATACAATGAGGAGATGACCAAATACAGAGACTTTCGAGGTGTACATTTGCAAACAATGGGCAATGAACAGCGTTCAAACTATTCCGGTAATTTTATCAACAACTGGAGTGATACCAAAGAACCTCCTGTGGAACATCAAGGGACTGGGCGTTAGTGAGCATCTGTATAAACCGATCCTAAGAGCAGTGATCCTTGCAACTGTCTGGTCCGTCAGAAAGTTGTGCAGCGGGACCCGATAATATGGAAAGGGTCCTCACAGAGTTCAATACTTTTTGTTTTTTTGTATACCTGGTATGAATTAATATTCCCTGGAGAGAGATCGAGGCCTTTCGGCTTGAAAATCTGTATATTAACATCAAAATAAAAGGAATTAAGATTTTAGAAGCTACTCAAAGAGATTTCTGTCTTTTTTTTTTTAAACATAAATGGCATCTTAAAATGGTAGAATCTTAATACATTGTTTAGGCGTTATACTTTGGAATGTTTTACGAATCAATCTCTGAAACTCTTCTTTTGGTTTAAGGTATATCTTATATACATATCGGAGTTAAGTCTAGTGAATATTTATAATAATAACCAATTAAAATTTTACTTATTTATAGGCATTATAATTGGAAATAAGAAAGATCTAATGCGGCTTGTTACTTTTTTCTTTAAATTAGAAAATATAGTTCAACATATAATATGCTCTCAGAGACAGGTTCGTACTTCTTAATAAAGGTCAAAAAAGGTTTGATATATAAATTAACCATAATAGCATCTTTGAATTCAGAAAAACGAGGCTTTAAAGGTTTGACATTAGAAAATCACGACCGTATGTAAAAAATAATAGTTGAGTATGGTTGCTCGAACACGAAACGTCAAATAAAAGAATCTGTTGCATCATTTTCAAACTCATTGAAATTTTAATCAGTTTCACTCTAACCTAAATATTAATGTCAGAAAGAAAAAACATGTCAAAATATGAAAATTCTCTGTTTATTTAATAACTCAAATCCTAAAAATCATATTAAAAATTTCTTTGTATCTCTTACCATTACCGAGATTCCATAGTAGCCCTCATTAACTTGGACACCTGAATATAATCACAAAATTTCATAGATTAAATTTATGGTTGGAACACTCATCGCGCGAGGTCCCCCTTGTACTTGACTTCACCAAATTCCATCTAACTTTTGTCTACGTGTTTAAAAACATTTTCTTTAAAAAGGAAAAAAATGCATATCAGGTTTTATTCATGATAAAATATATTATTGTTAACAATTCCTTTTTTTTTAGATTTCGTTCTACCGAGGGTTTCTTGTGACATGTGTGGCAAACATTTTAAAAATAATAATAGTCTGAGAGCTCATACATCCTTGGATTGCTTGAAAACGAACTTCTTTCCATGCAGACAGTGCGATTTTAAAACGAAAAGAAAGTTTAACCTGAAGATGCACTATGCTTCGAAACATGGGATCGCGGTTGACGCTGAAGAACTAATTGGTACAAATTTTATTGACGGTGATAGTTGTTCAAATTTTTTTGTAGTTATGAAATAGTTCACGTTTTTGGTTATTTGGTTTATATTTAATATTAATAATTAATGTTGTATAATTTTTTTCTTAATTTATATATTGTAATTATTTCTTTTTTTTATTACGCTAAAAAGTTTTTCTTTAATTTTTCACTAAAAATATATTGAGTGTTTTAATAAATTAAGGACATGCAGTAACTGATTATAGAAAAGAGTTAATGTTGATAAAAGAAAAACTTTTTATGTCACATGTTATATTATTTTCTAACTCGGTATATAGATAATTATTAATTCACATTTTCTTTATTAAATTAAAAATAGGTTAAACCGAGTTTCAAAAAAATCATTTTAGACATATACAGTGTTTAAATACAGGGTGTTTGGTAAGTATGTGTCAGTCTCTCGGTCATGAATGGAAGGTATCCAAGTAACTTTAGTATTTTATATAATTGGTGCCTCATAATGGAGAGATTGGGCACAAAAAGGATACCCAGTATATTTTAATGACATTTTGGCATGTTGCATAGTCAATAAAGATTTATGAATCCAGGCTATCAGCAAATCAGGAACGGACCCGTCACTAAACTCTTAGGCACAAATTTTTGACAGAAGGGTTTTTCTGATGTTCTACAATCCTTACTTCAAGGACTTTCCTCGTTTCACCAACATAAAAGTAAGCACATTCACAGGTATCTAGTATATACAATTCTTCAAGTTCCTTTGACCCTAGGAAGCTAGACCTCTAACAGAGGGTAAAGGAAACTATATATCTCTTGCTAAAGATCCTACAATTGAAGGAAGAATCTATCGCGTTCTTAAGAAATGTGAACGGTGTATTCCTGAGAAGACCCGGGCACCACAGCAAAACTTCTTTATGAAATCCCGAAGATATATATATATATATATATATATATATATATATATATATATATATATATATATATATATATATATATATATATATATATATATATATATATATACATATATATATATATATATATATATATATATATATATCTTCGGCAATACTAGGAGGTTCTACAAGGAAGTGGAGAGGCATAAAAAGGGATTCCGCCCAAGAAGTGCCACAATGCTAAAGCTTCACGATGGCACAATCACTGCCTCAAAAGTGGAGGTACTGGACAGGTGGAAGTGCTACTTTGATGAACTACTAAATGTGCCGACCCAGGAAGAACCTGAAGCTACAGTATTCGCTACGGCAGAGGTTAATATCCCACCTCCATCCATGGAAGAGACCATTAGAGCCATTAAGAAGCTCAAAAATAACAGAATGGCAGGTCGAGATAATATATTGGCAGAAAGTCTGAAACATGGAGGGAACGATCTAATCACACAAATACATAACCTCGTAAAACAAATTTGGAATCAAGAAATCATTCCCGATAAATGGAAAGAAGGGGTTAAAAATACTACTCCACAAAAAAGGGGACCAAATGCAGTGTAAAAATTACCGAGGTATTGCTTTACTAAGCCACGCCTATAAATTATTCTCCAGCATTCTCCTTCAACGTCTCTCTCCGTATACCTAGGAGATTATCGGAGATTACCAATGTGGCTTTCGAAGCGGAAGATCAACAGTTGATCAGCTGTTCACTATCTGACAGATGCTAGAGAAATGTTGGGAATTTAACAAAAACTTACATACCTTGTTCATAGATTTCGAACAAGCATATGACAGTGTTATTAGGATAAGGTTGTGGGAAGCTATGGAAGAATTTGGAATCCCGCACAAGCTGATTAGACTGTGTAGAGCGTGCCTGAAGAGGGCAAAAAGCTGTGTCAAAATTGAAGGAGAGTGTAGCCAAACATTTTCTATCAACAGAGGATTAAAACAGGGAGATGCTTTGTCGCCAGTACTGTTTAACCTTGCACTTGAGAAAGCCGTAAGAACAGTATCAGTTGACGTGGAGGTTTTTGGGCCAAGTGGCCCTAAACTTATTTTGGCCTACGCGGATGATTTGGGCTCGATAGGAGAAAGCACAGTCAGTGTGAAGGAAAACTTCATAAAGATAGCAAAAGAGGCTCAGAGAATAGGGCTCCGAATAAATGAAGGAAAGACCAAATACATACATGTCTTCCACAACCCCGCCCGAGACAGAATCAGGCAGAACGTCAGCATGAATGACTATAATTTTGAGCATGTGCGAGTGTTCAAGTACCTGGGCGCAGTGATAACGGCAAACAATAATATGCAGGAAGAGGTTAAACAGCGCATCACACAAGCAAATAAATGTACATTTGCGATACAAACCTTGCTTAAGTCAAAATTTATCACTAGAAAAGCAAAAACCGAACAATAATACGATCAGTAGCAATCTTCGCCAGTGAAATATGGACCCTGACAGTCCACGATACGGAGCTGCTAAGAAGGTTTGAGAGAAAAATCCTGCGCTTAATATATGGCCCATACCGAGATCTTGAAACAGGCCATCACAGAATGAGAAACAACATAGAGCTTGCGCAAATATATCAAAGTCCTGACATCATTCAAGAAATAAAGTCCAAAAGACTACGATGGGCAGGTCATATACAAAGGAGTCAAAACGATCGACTAATAAAACGGGTATAGGAGGAAGCACCACAAGGAAAAAGACCACTGGGAAGACCTAGGCTTAGATGGAGAGATAACATCCACATGGATCTAGCTATCCTTGAAGTTGACCAGCGAGAATGGAGGGAGCTGGCACAAGACCATTCTAGGTGGAGGCAGATAGTCGAGGCAGCCAAGACGAATTTTTAGGGTTATTTTGACGCTTCCTACATACTTTTTTACTTTGTATTTGTCGATATGCAGAGCGATAATAAAAATATTAGAAATTCACATATAGTCTCTATTTTTAAAATACAGTTTTAAAAATTAAGATGAAATTTCTACTGATTTTACGCCATTGTGCACCACTGCGTCAATCTCATATATCTCGAAACAGAAATAATTTGAGTTGCACATGTCTGCGCATGTTTTTATGGTGAAAATTGTAGAGTTACCATCTACGTTAAAAATGAAACTCTGGCATTCCTGAAATTTTTTTTAGAGATTATAATGAAATTATTCTCGTTTTTCAATAATTGACTGCAATATTTATATGTTAAAAATGCAACTTTAAATAGTAGGGGAAGTGCAGATCATCATACACTGAGATAGTAATTTTTTTAGTTTATTTGGCCAGTATAATACAATATTGTAACGGTTTTTGAATAACTTGTTATTTAGTGGAAAAATTCAAATGTTGAAAATTTCTACTAAATAGCTAATAATTCGTGATTATCAATATCTTAATAAAATGCCAATATTAAATTTATAAAAGTCCATGCAATCATATACAATTAACTATGAACATAAGTTTTCTTTTTACGAGGATTTTTCTGTATTTTCAACTTTTGTGTAACCAAATTATTATTTTTAAAATTTGCCCTATATAATCTGCAACCGTTCTTTTGTTTAAAGATATTTTATTGTTTTAATTTTGGGTAGTCTTACTAATTGTAAGACGAAGTCAAGAAAATGTTTGTAAAATTTAAAATAATTTAATATAAAAAGTATGTTTTCTAGTCTAGTTCTAAACACGACGTGATTCACTAGGATTATCCGATGGATGACATTACCTGCACTTCCCCTAGTCTATAAAATTTATATACCGAAAAATGTGAAACACTCAAACTAATTAAGTGCCTTACTCGTGCGTTGTCAAATAATACTTCTAGTTTTAAGAAAAAAAAAGATTTTTAAGATGTTATTTTAATACATTGAAGAAATAACAATATATATATATATATATATATATATATATATATATATATATATATATATATATATATATATATATATATATATATATATATATATATAAGTAAATTATTACATAAAATAAGATATTTTTAATAAATACTGTATCCAAAATATGTTTGAAATGTTTTATTTTAATTTTATTATTAGGTAGTGTGGTTATTTTATGTCATCGGGGGAGGTATGGGCAATGGAGAATTTTGCTTATTTTTGGAAGCATTTAAAGAGTTTGGTATCTCTTTGAGATTGATTTATTCATCTATCTATTTAGCTTAAATCGTCTCTCTTTGGACATAAGCCTATTTCTTTCATTCTAGTTCGGGAGCGCAGTGGGTTTTCGTAGTCGATAATAAGACATAGTGTCACCAAAGTCTTTTATGTGTATTTTTATTACGAATATAGAGGCTAGATTCCCGAAAAATAATCAGGTAATTTGTTATAAACAAAAAAATGTTAATAATTATGTTCTTTTTTTGTAAAATAAAAAAAAAATCGTATTCCTTGAATGATTCTAAACAAAAAGTGTCGTCGTGATTTTGCATTTTTTGCCATTCTTCAACATAAATAATTTATGATTAAATACATATTTCCGCCTAGCAATTGATAGGTAAAGTCAATAACTACAAGTTTGGAGTAATCACAATGCGAAAATGTAATTGTTTTATTGTTTTTCAACGTTATAAGCAAATAGCGTTTCAGAAATTATAACGTATGCACCGCTGTGTATGTAGGGAGTGGAAGTCCACTAGCAGGCGCTCACCTAGCACACGTAATCCATTATACATTTCGCATTAATACTTTAAATGCGTTATGATTTTCAAGCGAATGGCATCGCACTCCCTCCAGGGAATATTGACTCATAGCAGGTATACAAAGATACCAAAATTATGAAGCTCTATGGGGACCTTTTCCATGTTATCGGGTCCTAGGTGACGTGGTCTACTGTACTTCCTACAAACTTTCGGACGGTTGCAAGGAGAACCGCCTTCTGAATCGGCTTATACAGATGTTCACCGAGGCCCAGTCCCTTGATGTTCTGCAGGAGGTTCTTTGGTATCACTCCAGTTGATAAAATTATGGGAATTACTTGGACGCTGTTCATTGCCCACTGTCTTCGAATTTGCACCTCCAGATCTCTGTATTTGGCGATCTTCTCGTTGTACTTCGACCTTAGTTTGTTGTTGTTAGGTACAGCAATGTCAATTGGTATTGTTCGCCTAGAAATTTTATCTGTTAATACAATGACTGGTCTATTATGAGCAACTGTCTGATCTGTTAGAACCATTCGGTCTCAATACAGCTTGAACTCGTTGGTCTCAAGAATAGGCTCTGGGTTGTATTTGTAGTATCTTGGCGGCTGGGTCATGTCTTTCCTTATACTCCGTTGCGGCAAATGCTTGACATGCTCCAGTTATGTGCTGGACTGTCTTTGATGTTCGACAGCCATATCTACATTTGTCTTTTCTATTGAGGGATCTCTGATGATGAACTTCTGATAGTTTTTCATCGGAATAGCCTAGTCTTGGGTAACTAACTAAAAGTTCTCCGATTCCGGAAACATCTGTTCTGAAATCAACCAGTAGTTCGACGCCAAGTTGTTGAAATTGTCCTGATCGACCTCATTTGGGTGCCGTCCATGAAGTGGCTTCTGCAGCGAGGCTTGTAACTTGTAATTGTCATCTTAGTTTGGATGAAATGTGCCATCCGCATCTGAAGAACTGGATGGAATATGAGATCCACAGCCGAAGAAGTGGACCACACCCTTCTTCAGCTTAACAACTACCATACAAGTCTAGACATCTTAAGACATGCAAGAAGTTAATGGAAGCAGCCATCCACTTCTGAAGTAGTGGATGACCATATATGGAGATGTGGATGGAATGTGCGCCAATGGGGGCCAGAACCCCTCCTGTATAACTACTTCCCTCTCCATCACCTTTCACATAGGTTCAAACTCTATTACATTCATTTACTTTTCTGTTTATTAGTTTAAATCGATACATAATCATCGTTTTCTGTGGATTTTGCTTGTGGTTCTTTTCAGATATGTATTGAACACCTTCCGGTGTCATTTTTGAGAATGTGTGGAACTAAGAATGTAACTGGCAGAAAACAAAAAACACAGATTTCTTTTTAACCAGTTCCAAAGAAAATAAAATGATAGACATCAAGAACACTACAAAATATAGGCTTTATCAGGCGATAAATTAATACAAGGTTTAATCCCAAATATGTGACACCTATAGTTAAATATAGTAATGGCAGTCCCAGGTGTTGTTTCCTTCATTAACTACATCATGCATCCATGTGTCTTTTGAGATATAACGCAAAATGTAATAATAGTTTATTCAGAGTGAATGGCGCCGTTTTATTTTCCTACAGGGTACTGATCCAGAATACTCTTCATTAGTTCGGGTTTTGCGGTGGTCTGCACAGTCCCCAGACTTCAACTCCACTGGAAAAAAATGTATTTTAGTATAAAAAAGCAATGTAATTAATTAGTATTAATTTTGTTTTCATAGTCTTCTTTTTCAATTTTAGGTCCTCTTCAGTTTGCATGTGACATATGTGATAAGTCCTATGTCCACAGACAATCGTTATTTAACCACAAGAAATTTGAATGCGGAAAAACGCCTAGTTTTTTCTGCAGCTTTTGCCCTTACAGAGCAAGAAGAAAATATCACTTACAAATGCATATATTGAGATGCAAGTTTGCAAGTTAAAAATAATTACATACAGAGTGATGTTGACGATGAAGGTGATATTATCCTTAAGCAAGAAATTCTCGAAGTATTTTTATGAAATAAGTGTTAAGGACTGATTTCAGGGTTATCATATTAAAAATTATTGGGAACTGGATTTTACTTATGTTATTTTGTGTTACAATGATCACAAAACAATGGTAATGTAATGGTTAAAATGTATTCCTATAGCTATTTTGTAATATATAATTTTTAACACTCATCCTCAACACTCAAATATATATGCTTTTGTTTTAGGTAAGTACTCGTCATTTTAATATATTTTTTATGATTCCGATACAGGAGTCTATATAAATTGTATATTGTACTAGTAAAAATTTGTTTAAATCAATTTTTTTTAAGTTTGTTATTTGTTTTTAAGCTTCCTTTGAGTTATTTTTTATGCCTTTTTCTTAATTTATATTTGTTTCCCACATCTCAATTGTTTTATGAACTTGCTACTGCACGCCCAAACCTCTCAGTTAAGTTAGAAAAAATCAGTAATGTCCAATTACCAAAATAAATAATAAACCATTATCACCAGAGTCTAGTTGAAGTAGCCACGTCAGCGTCCAAATATGCCAAGCTAACCCCTGTGCCGGAGATTAGGAGTGGGTTATTTCGGGCGCCGCTGCGTCTTTAGCTAGGCTTTAAATAAATTAAATGTGAATTTGAGTTTTATATATATATATATATATATATATATATATATATATATATATATATAATTTATTTTTGTATCTTAAACCTTTGTTAATATTTTTCTGGAATTCTTTCTTGGGTATAGGTTTTTTATTTGAAAATCAAAAAACGACAATTTTTCTGGCGTTTCGCTCTGACATAGTGAGCTTTTTGAAAGTTATTTTATATTCATGTCGAATCTTGAAAATAGCTTTGTTCCAATGAAGCTAGGATGAAATTTATTAATTCATAATTATTAAAGTGTAAAATAAATTCAAACAAAAAAGAAAATAAATTGAAATAGACCAAGATAAAATAATTGCAGTCAATAAGAATGAAGATATGTTTAAATTTAATAGGTTACAAACTGTTGTACCTACAGCCATGTATACTAGAATAGGACTCCGCAAAATTGCGCAACGCACAACAAAATTATTTAGATTGATACCATTTAAAATAGAAAATAAAATAATAACAAGTTTGCTGCTGGTTGTGATGTTTTGTACCAATCTGGCTACAACTTTGCTAAATCAAATAGTGATGTGAACGTACTAGTTAGAAATCGGTACTTATAACTGAAGGTTAGTGAAAATCCATGAAAAGGAGGGGAACCTAAAAAGCTAAACAAAGATATAAATAAATAAAAGAAGGTGAAGAAGAACTTCTGAGTTCTTCTCTGGGGTTACAGAATTCCTTCATTCAAAAGTGTAAACTGTTTTCAGTAAAAATTAATCATTACATAGCAAATAGGAAAAATAAATTGTAACTACATAACTAAACTCAATTACTGGAACAATTTAAGGATTTTTCATCCCAAAATCCCAAAGAATGGTTCAATTAAACTGAAATAAAAAATTACAGCTGTTCGTTGTTTCAGAAAGGAAAATAAAATTCGAGGCATTGGTTCTTTCGTTCAGACATGGCCAAAATTTCGTCAACAACTGGCGTAGTGCCAAAGAGTCTTCTGCTTAATATCAAGGGAATCGCTGGAACTTTCCAGAAGTTTATGAGTAATGCAGAGAACCATAACATCACCTAGAGTCTGACGACACGGAAAGGGCCCCCATAAAGATTTATCCTTGTGATATCTGAGTGTATTTTGGACGAGAAAATATTCCCCTGAAGGGAGAGTCGTTGGGCTAACAAGGGTATTAGATAATAAAAACCCTCTAGTTTTACTCAAGAAAAGGGAATCGTATCCAACATAGTTGCTCCTTTACAACCCCCTAGCAACAACTAAATAATAAAAATAAAATATATACTTGGTGTAAATAAATTACAAGACATTATTTGTTACCTAGGAACGTATGTGGTATAAATACAGTTTTACCTTCTATTTAAAAGACGAGGGGGGGGGAGAGACTGCTTTATATAGTGGGGAAGCCTATTGGTGAACATCCCAGCCACGAATAAGATTTTCATCTAAATAAACTGGTTCTTTACGTAAGATAATATTATGAACTAACTTGAACTAAGCTGAACTAGTACTAAGAAGTTTAACTTGAAACGTACTTCTTAATTTAATCAACCTGACTGCCTAAAATTTTAAAAAATGTTGTCAAATTTCCAGAGATCAAAAGAAAATCTAAGACAAGCACTCTGAAGACGTTGAAAGTTCACTTGGTCTTTCTGAAAGAGACAGGCCAATAAAATGTGCTACAATAAAATAGGGTACAGATTTTGCGCTTGTTTGCACATTCTAGTCTAGTCTATCAAAAGAAATGTATTTTAATAAAATAAAATTTGCTAAAAGCGATTTAAATAATTCATTTTATTATTCTCACATTATTCTTCTTGAATTTTAGATCCTCTTTCGTTTGCATGTGATATATGTAATAAGTCCTATGTCCACAGACAATCGTTATTCAACCATAAGAAATTTGAATGTGGAAAAACGCCTAGTTTTTGCTGCAACTTTTGTCCTTACAGAGCAAGAAGAAAATATAACTTACAAATACATGTATTAACGTGCAAGTTTTCAAATTTAAAAAATTTTCGTACATAGTAATAATGCTGGTGACGATAATACAGCCAATAAACAGAAATTGTGTTACAACAGTCACAAAGCAGTGACAATGTGATGGTTAAAATGTGTTCCTATGGATATTTTGTTATATATATTTATCATTTTAATATAAAGTGTTTTTATATAGTAGCGGATAAATTCAATATAAAATAAATGGATATTTGTTTGGAAAAACGCTTGGACCCATCGAATTTTATTTTTAGTTTAGAGATTTTTTGCGTGATATTGCAACTCAAAAAGGAGCTATGATGTCATCAATATTTTTTTTTCAACTGTGAATTCCATTTTTTTTCAGAATCAGAAAAGGCCCATTTTTTAACATAAGACAAGGTAAATGTTGGTTACGTAAGCAAATTGTCAAGGAAAATTACTGTAAAACTTTAAAATTTAAGGAAAAAGTTTTGATACCATCTAAATTAAATGTTCAAATTGAACCAGGTTAACAATCTGACAATAGCCAATTTAATGAAAAGATTCTATTTGAACATTGTCGATGACATCTTCTAAATTATCGGGTTGGGTCTAGAATAATTTAGTTTTTAAGTATTTCCACTAAAAAAAAAATAAAAATAATCTAAGGGGGTCAAATTTGGTTATCTAGCTGGCCAATTGTCCTTGTTCTGCCGATCCAACGATTCAGAAGAACCTCATCCAAATAAGCATGGATAGAGGCAGCGTAGTAGGGCAGCGCTCCATCTTGTTGAAAAGAGGTTACTCTGGAACATATCGGGTTCTAATGAGTCTGGATATGAAGCTATTAGTGCAGGAATGAAGTCATATTGAAGAAACTCCAAATATGTTGCACCAGTTTGAACATTTAATTTAAATTATTCCCATTTCTTTTTTATATTTTAAAGTTTTACTGTATTTTTTTCTGAACATTTTCTTATGTAATGTAAAAAAATTATTTATTTTTAAGCTTTCTTTGAGTTATTTTTTTTTATTTATTTTATGCCTTTAACTTAATTTTTATTTATTTGCCACACCTGTTGTTTTATGAACTATGAGCAAGTCATAAAGGCGGTGCATATATACAATAAAGGTTCAAAAAGTTTTTTCTTTATTTTTTTTTGTAACTACCTCTAAATTTGACTGCAAGATCACCATCTGATATCCCCCTTCCATCCTTATATGGCATGTAGGAAACATTACAAATTTATTCGCCTTTTCTAAAGATTAAATCAATTCAGTAACAAATTTTTGTTAAGTGAGACAAGAAATTTTTGTGATGAAACACTGGATAAGTGTAGTTCAAGTTATAACTTATTTATTTAGATTTCGGGCCACCCTTTCTGTGTTTTCAGTGCCGATTATTTTTTGTTCTTACGTTCTGGTAAATATACCAAATGCAAATTATTTTTAGATAAATCGAATTTTTACTAATGTACTACGTGTCATAAATATTACAAAAATTTCTCTTCCTTTGAAGGCATAAGATATACGAAAAATCAGATGTATTTACTATACAAAATCTGTCACTTAACAATACGACCTGAAAAGACATTTGAGATCGAATCACTCGAAAAAATGTGTGGAGTTCGAGAACGATTATAAAACTACGTACGAAAAAAATTTTGCAAAGAAATATAAATAACTTGTTGGTGTTTTAATAAAAGACATTTCTAAATTTGATATATGAGTCAGGTTTCAGTTTTGGGGTTTGTGAATGTGATGGATTCTTTACTTCTTGGCCATTGACATGAATTTAGACAAAACTGTATAAGTTTAATTTATTGCCTCATTTTATATTTGTAATTTTAATAACGAATTTTGGTTATTAATTCCAAATTTTATCCCTAACAGAATAAAGTTTAGAAGAGTGTGAAAGACATATTTTTAATTTTACGTCTCCTAAAAATGAATGATAAGAAAATTTGGGGTTGGGGAGAAACAATATGTGCAAAATGAAAGTCAGAAAGGGCAATAAACAATTTATTAACAAATAATATATATATTTCTAAACAAATAATAAAATACTAGAAGCCTAATAACATCCAAATTATGCAAAACTTATTATATAACCAGTATATGAATTCAGAGTTCAAATTTTTCTAAACACTATCAATGGAGAAGGTTTCTTAAAATAAAAGTTTGTGACTAATTATCCTTTTAAAATTAATCAATATATTCAGATACTGAGAGTTGCAATAGTAGTAAAACAAGATAAGGAAATTGGTCAGATCTTAGCCGAATACAAAGAACAATAGAACAATGATATGTTTTAGCAGATAAAACTGGGTCTACTTTTTACTAGTAATATCAGATTATACGTAAAGATGAAAATGAATTAAAGATATTTTTAGGTAATTAATAGATAGTCTGTTGCTTCAAGACAGTATATTGCTAAAGGTAGTTTAAGATAAGTTATCTTCTACTAAGACATGATAAGATAAGAATAATGATCGAGCTCCTTCAATTCGGAGCAGATTAGTAGGTGGAGGCAAAATTCTACAGATAAGCTTCCAATAAGCTAAAAATATAATATAAAAATTAACTCATACTGTCGAAGTAGGTTGGAACTCGGGTATCCTTTTTGACCAGCAACAGGTCTTTAAGATAGTTTTCATAGATTTGAGCATGACCCATTACAAGCGACATTCCGACTTTATGCCGGTGGTCGACCAGGAATTAAAAAACTTGCTGTAAAATGAATATTATCGTTAAAAGCCTAATAAATGTATACTCTGCAGATACACGTAAACATGTTTAAGACAAAAACAAAAGTTAATTTATATCTAAGAGAAGATAATATGTTGAATTTTGAAAAAAAGTAACTCGCAGTCAGCAACGAAAGAACCAAAATTCATAGTTCCGGTCTCTCATCATAGAAAACCTTCAAGCAAAGGATATTTGACAGATTTTTAATTTAATCTAAACTAAACTAACAAAAATAATTGAAAACTCTTTTAAATTAAATAAGTTGAATTATAAAAAAATGTCCTTTTTTCCTTCCATAAAACACTCCTTTGAAAAAAAAAATACTGACAAATATGAAAAAGTGGTTCAATGATCTTATTTTTATTTGCGACCAATAGTCATTCACGAATATTAGATCAGTTGATCATGGAATGTTGGAACTAGTGAAGTGGTTATATATACTCGTACGGGTTTATAACAGGTGTTAAAAAAATAGTGTGATGGAATTTTAAAAAATTCCGCAATAATTTTTCCATTTAAATGGATTTTGAGGTGCTGATTTGATTTTTCTGTAACCAATCTTAAAAATGGACAGTTGGCAAGTTACAGCCAGTATAGTCGTAAATAACGTGATACCATATGAATGTGGCAATACCTCCATTGTCAGTACCAAGAGACATATATTTTTTAAAAACAAAAACAATTAAATACATCTGATTTTTATTTATTGTATGGTTTTCTAGTTGAGATTTTATTTGATTTTTGACGAATTTCAGTAACACAGAGCCTGTAAAATTGTTTTTTTTAAAACTATTTGATTTTTAAGGCTATTAGTATAAGATTAATTGTAATGTTTCTTCCTCTATATCAAAAATAAAGAATACTTTAAAATACTACTTAATTATGTTTAAAGTAAAAGTACTTCATAAAATCTTAATTTGCTTGGGTCTCGGCACACTTTCACACATTACAAATAAACTTTTCCTGTGCTCTCCTGCGCTATATGTTTTCCAATAAATTTATCAACCACAAATATTTTTTTTAGATATATCAATGTGTTACCAATGTAACATGTGCCTTAAATATTACAAAAACTACTCTTCCCGTTGGAGACATATGGCCTACGAATGCGGCAATAAAAAACGGTTTCAATGTATTTATTGTAACCGAGCTGTAACGCAGAGATACGATTTAAAGAAACATGTGAGAGCTTGTCATCCGGAAAAATATTTGGAGTTTGAGGAAATCTACAGAACCACATATTACAGGAAAGTTCCCAAAGAAATATTGTAAAAGACTGTAATAGTTTTAATAAAGATATATTTTATTTGTTATATATATTATTAAGATTTCAGTTTTGAAATTTATGGATGAGATTGGTACTTTACCTCCTGGCCTTTATCATAATATTTTGCAAAGCTATTGAAGCGAAATTTTTGACCTAAGATGTCATAACTCTAAAGACACCCTCTTACATCAATTTACAAAAATCAACTTTTGGTAACTGGTATTGCAATTTATTCAGTGGTTTTTACTATATTCTTTGGTTGCGAATCCATTTTATTTTCACATATATATATATATATATATATATATATATATATATATATATATATATATATATATATATATATATATATATATATATATATATATATCGCTACAAAATGATTTATATTTAAGGATGTTCTTATACTAAAAAATATTTAGAATATTAGTATTTTAGAATCAAAAAAAAAAATGAAACATCCTTTACAAAAAAGTGAAAAAATGCAAAAAATTATTTTATATACTTTTGTCTGTAGTTGGAGGTTTTAAATCCCAAAATTTCAAATCATTATGAAATGAAACAATTCTAATGACCTTGCTTTGTAAAACAACTAAAGAAGTTATAGATTTTACATCTCACATTATATGGTCCAAACTTTAGGATTTTGGGGTGTAAAATAGCTTAAATTATGCTGATAATCGAGTTAAGTTTTGTAGTTACTTTAACTTTCACCTATTTTGTTATTTATTGAGTTTTTTTTTACCGGAATACGCCTATGAAAGGATATTTTAGAAGTCCTGCGCTTTTCAATGAAGCCATTTTTTTAAAGTCACATAATAACTTAGGGATTCTATTTTCTGGTTTCTATCTTCTGTTTTCTTGCTATTGGTTTATCGTTTACGTTTACTTTTTGGTCAAAACCTCCAGTTTTCAGTCGATGAGCATTGAAATACCCACACACCGCTATAAAGACGAGTACTGTTGCAGTTTGATTTGTTGCAGACCACACTGCTAGCAGTCTCCCTATAAGAATAACAGACAAATTTGGTAGTATTTTTTTTAAGTTTAAATGATAACAACCCAATTAATTTTGTAAAATTAAGTTTATTTCATTCTTTCATTCTTGTAAGCCGAAAATACCAGCTTACTAATTTACACAGTGAAGACTTAATCCCAAAAAAAAAAATAATTTAAGAAGAACAAGATTATGTTCTTTGCAGGACCAGTGTGAGATTGTTGATCCTCTTTTTTGAAAATCTTATGCTTTAACTTCTTAAATTAATTATTATCTTATACATTGATGATGTTGAATAAAAATAAGGAGTAAAAACATGTTAGAATAAGTTTACTTCCTGTTAAAATTGAAATATGTATGCTTACCATTTAATTATGTCGCATTTTTGCGATAATTAATAACTTACTTTATTCTTGTCAGTAGGTATATTCAAATTTTGCTACGAATATCACACCTTTTTTGGACATGAAAACACTTTTATGCAATCCTGCTTGTCGCTGTTATTTATAACCGTTTCGGGAAATTTCGAATCTTTGCTTCCTTTTAAACTAAATAATATGAATAAGTAAAACCAATTGATTATTATCGAATTCGCTGTCTGCGACTGAACGCATTAGTCGTTCCGCATGCGGGAGTTTCAGCCTACTATACGTGAGCATTCCAATTAAAATGAACATTCAGTTATGTACGGTGTTATTTAGGTACATTATAAATTGTAGGTGGATTTCGTTAAAAATATTTCTACGTATTAATTTGGGATCGACTTCAAAATTTTCAACTGCAGATAAAAAAATATAAAATTATTTTTTGTTTGTTAATAATCGATAATATTCCCGAAGAAATGCTCACTTCGCAACTACATAATATAAAAATAACTGTAACAATTTTTGAACAGAAAGGTGATACTAGATAGCATCTATTTTATATGTATTTTGTAAATTTTGGTGAGAAAATGAAGGTGAACTATCTATCTCCATCCCAAGCATTATGACTTTAGTTTTTGGTTTTGATATATTTTATTTCTGCTATTATTATTTAAATTTGCTTTTGCTGCCTAAAATAGCCATTTAAGTATGTTAACAGCAACAAATATACATCGTAGAATGTGACCATTCTGTATTTAAAGTAGATAATTAACCTTGAGAAGATTTTATTTGATATATTTACAATGTAATTCTTATTTTCCACACCCGCTTCATCGTTATCAGATACTTCTAGTAAGTCAATAATCTAGTATTTTTAACTCAAGATCCTATTACCATGTCTAAGAATTTTTCCGAGAACAATTGTGCAACATTGACTTTACTCTAGAATAAACTAATTGTTTAAAAAACGTTGAGTTTTTTTGAAAAAACGTTGCTACAAATTTTTTCAGGATAACGCAAAAGAAGCTATGCTATAATCAAATCGTGACCCCCAATTTTTTGTAAGCGTTTAGATTCCCTACAAAATTTTACATATTTTTTATTATATGTCCTATTCCTAAACGTAAATGTTTTCGATTTATCGACAGTAAAAAGTCGAAATGAAGTAGTAACAACATTGGTTGTAATCTAAGTACTCTACTATAGCCTGTAAGTCTTCTGTATCATTTGACTTACTTTACTTTATCTTTAAGGTAATCTTATAAAAAGGGATCAAGAAGTGCGGAGACCTCGTCGGCCACTTTGTCTTACTACTCACTGTCGATTGTGAAATTGGTCTAAGATTAGGATTTTTTTCTGACAAACCTCTTTTTGGGTTCCTACCCTATCGCCATATCCTATCATTAAGAAATTCTTTTTCAGTTAAAATGAAGTCAAAGTGACAATTTGATAAAATGTGACAAAGGAACAGGTCTTTGAATCAAATATGCTGGTAAATAATTATCATATTTCATTTTGAGTTTTAACTGTCGATAAATTAGAAACGGTTACATTTAGGTGTAGGACCTGTAATATCAAAAAAGTTCAGAATTTTGCAGAAAGTCAAGTGTACCAAAAATTGGGGATCACTATTTGAAGCCCCTTTCGAGTCGTGCTGTAAAATATACTCTATTGGGAAAAATTTGTATCAAAGAAACAAAGTCGACGTCTTAGAATGATTTATCAAAAAACTCAGCGTTTTTTCAAATGGCGAATTTATTTCGATCTTTATCTCCCCATTGTATATATCGATATCGGTCATAATTTTTGGTAAACATCAAAGTAAACTGTTACTGCAACTTCTTTGTTAAATATTTAAATTAACAATTTAAATTGTCTATAATTGGCCTTTTTTCTCTGTCTTGCTAATATTGGTTTATGGTAATTTTAAGCTCCTCTGTATATATTTTATTTCTATTTATTTTAAATATTATTTTCCCTATAATTTTATTTTTACTTTTTGTTTATTTATTTTTATTAATTTACTTTTTCAAGAATACGGTCCTTTTCACGCTTGTCGTAACTGTTACAAAGTATACAGACACAGATCGACACTGTCAAGACATGAAAAGTATGAATGCGTCAACAAGAAGTTATTTAGGTGCCCATATTGCCAAAGTGGAGTTTCACAAAAGTACGATATGAAAAAACACGTTAAAAATTTGCATCCGGATAAAGTCGACGAGTTTAATGGAATATATAAAAGCTGGTACAGAAGGCCTTATGCAGAGGTCTTTTTTTCTTCCGTGGACAAGTTTTAGTTTGTTTTGTCATAAGTTTCGTCACCAACGAAGTCCCCAGTGACATTGTAAGTGTCAGAGAAAATTCACATGGTTTTCCTGAAAAAAAGAAAAACGTTGTTTTTATTACACTGATAGCTGATAGCTTCCAGCTGCTATGTTGCCGCATTTATTGGAATACTTTTTTCTAAGGAATGTTAAAAAAAATGTATTAAGTTAGTGACAGACTTATGGCAAAATTACATTTGTTTTGCTAATTAATCTCAAATTTAATTAGAGTATTTATTATTCTGGTTTGAGAAGCGATCAGAATCTAAGCTCTTATGTTTCTTTCCGTAATTACATAATAAAAAAAATATTTCGCAATTTTTCAAGATAATTTATCTACATACTGTCTTCACAACGTGCCTTAAATTTTGTTTTTGCATTGTGTGTATTATTTAATTAAAGTAGTGTTACTTTTGAATTAAAATTAAAAATAAATTATTTACAAATTCGGAAATTCATTATTATTATTACTGTTAGAAAGTTTATGTATTGCTATATGATTTATATTAAATCACTATATTTTTTTGATTCTGTTTGAGTATCAATAAGATATACACTGCCCGACATAAAATATGCAGTCTTCGGTGTGTCTGGTAAGTAAAAGTCAAACTCTAGGTAATGTACAGAATAACTATGTTGTTAATCCTTTCTTAAGGTGTCCCATAATGGAGATATGGTGCCTAAAAGGGGTACCGATTATAAGCATTCTTATATGTATATATATATATATATATATATATATATATATATATATATATATATATATATATATATATATATATGTGGATGTATCCACTGCTATTGCAACTCACACGGAGGAATCCGTGAAAGCTGCGTAAACATATATACGCCATCCGGCGGGAGGTCGGCGAAACCGCATTCAGTATTTGCTTGCTTCCTTCCGATCTGTTCTTTGCACAACCAGGTGCATGTCGGTACCCTGATGAGTCTAGTAGAGACGAAACATGTGTTTCTGCCGTATCACTGTAGCGGGGAGGGTAAGTTTTGACTCGCTATGGTGGTACAGGTAGGCCATCATCTCGATGGTGGTGGAAATGGATATATTGTGTTCTGTAGCAATCTATTCAAACTGTGCAACCTCTTACATGGAAAGAATATGATGGAACGAAGTTTGCATTTACTGTTCACATTTTATTTCACTTATACACGGAGTTGCATATAGTTGTACGTTTGCTGAATGTGATTTCAGCACTACAACGGCATAATGTGGATGTATCCACTGCTATTGCAACTCACACGGAGGAATCCGTGAAAGCTGCGTAAACATATATATATATATATATATATATATATATATATATATATATATATATATATATATATATATATATATATATATATATATATATTGTCGCAATTAGCAATGCCCCTGGTAGTAAGGACATGTAGCTAGCGATCTATTTTCGACCACCGTAGTAAATGTATGGATGTTTCGTCCCGATACCGGTGGTGGACTCATCAGTGGGATCCATCGGTATTTTTCCCAGACATCCTTGTACTTTCCACAAACTTGGACCTCTATTTAAGTCTAGTTTTTGCCGGAAAGCGGTGGTGAGATGTTATGTTCCACAACTATATATATATATATATATATATATATATATATATATATATATATATATATATATATATATATATATATGTTATATCGTAGATTTTCACGGATGGTAGAATGAATAGTTTGGTTATTCCGGGTTTCAATCCGTTCGTTCAAAAAATCGTTTTCACGACGTTTCGCCAAAATCTGATTTGGCATTTTCAAGTGCGGTTCGTCTCGTTACTCGCTGAGAACTGAACTGTTCAGTTCTCAGCGAGTAACGAGTAACGAGACGAACCGCACTTGAAAATGCCAAAATGAGATTTTGGCGAAACGTCGTGAAAACGATTTTTTGAACGAACGGATTGAAACACGGAATAACCAAACTATTCATATATATATATATATATATATATATATATATATATATATATATATATATATATATATAATGAAATTTTCACAAGTTTTATAATTAATAAATCCTCACAAATCTAGATTATAAAAAAAATGGTTGTTTATGGCTCGCAAGATCACTTTTGGGCCCCATATCTTCATTACGGGGCATCTTAGGAAAAAAATGTTTAAGAAACACTAGAGTTATTTTGGCGCTTTTTGTATATTACCGAGCGTTCAACATATACTTACACGGACATCCTGTGTAAGAAAAATTTGAATTATTAATTAATAAAAGGTGATGCATATCGCTGAATACACTTCACTTATATCAGATTTTAAATTACCTATACAGAGTGTACTAAAGGTAAAGTAATATATCTTTGAGCAAAATGAATTTTTTTTATTTAGTGCACTTTTTCTGCTGGGCAGTGTAAATGAACTGTTTCAATATTGTAAAATTTTGTATACACAGAAATATTTATTTCTAAACGTTTTAAATAAATATTGATAATATTGTTGTCTTTTTATAATGAAAATAAAGGGTGCTTTAAATTTACCTAATGTAAATGAAAATTTGTTTTACCCGCAGTGAAAAATTAATGTTATATATAGTTTTTATATTGAAATGATACCAAGTATATCAGACTCGCTATTTTTCTTCAGAGCGATTTTCTGAAATTCTAAACAGGATCCGTTTTTTAATCCACTCGTTAGTACAGTTTTTATTTATATATATATATATATATATATATATATATATATATATATATATATATATATATATATATATATATATTAACATGAATGGCAAATTGTAAATGTAGGTTTGGAATATCTGTCCTCTTTTTAAATTATTTTTTTTTATAATTACTTCTGGATTATTTGAGTTTTTGTAACTGAAAATATGAAATGTTTTAAAATGATATTTCAAGAAAATGTATTACTTTTTAAGGAGATTTATGTAAATGTGACTCAGGTTACTCATATTTGTTCTATCATTAACTGCTTTTTTTCTACTCTTATTTCTATCAACTTTTTCCACTCGATTTGTTATATTTGTGGTTATTATTGTTTTTTTTTATTGTTTTCTATACAAATTTATTTAATGCGCTCGTAGCATTTTTCGTAAATGTGTGTCATTTAATCTAATTTTAAGTAATTGTGTTGTCATTCCTATATATTTTTTGATTATTAAACTAAGTTTCAATACAATATTTTTAAAGAGGTGTTTGGATTACTGTTTGATTCTATTTAATAAAATAAATGAAATTTTCCAAGAGTTTAACAGCTTTAACAGTATATTATAATTCATATCGGAAATTGAGAAAGATGGTAATTGAGTGTAAAGGAAATGATAGAAATAAAAAGAGAAAAAGATGGAGTTAACGATTGAACAGAAATAAGTAAACCGAGTCATATTGACTTAAATCTCATTTAAAAGTAATATATCGTCTTAAAATAAGATAAAATGAATTGGAGCATTTCATTTTGTTATTTATAGAAAGTTGAAGATGTAATTATAAAAGAATAAACTTAAAAAAATGAAAAGGTCAAGCAACGTATCTATATATTTTGTAAAAATTGAATAATTTAAAAATTGTTTTAATTTTTAATTGTAAGATGCATTTTTTTTTCAATTATCTTATAACTATTTATATTTTACATAGGAGATTTTAATCGCGTTTTACGTAATTTTTGTTTTCAGGTGGTTTACCAGAAAAATAAATTTTTTTTCAAAATGTCCTAAACAAAAGGCGAAATATCAAAATACGTTGTTTTTTTTAATATTTATCTATGAACTTAATCCCATGAAAAAAAAGAGAAAAATGTATTCATATATATATATATATATATATATATATATATATATATATATATATATATATATATAAGAAAAGAAAAATAAGAAAAAACATATATATATATATATATATATATATATATATATATTGCATAAAATTTCGGCCATTAACTCAAAAGAAAGTAAAAAGCATAAATAAAGGTAGGAAGTGGACTTCTGTAACAAAAATAAGAGAGGAGGAAAGAGTCTTTCTCTCTATAAATGTTGTCCTTATGTTATTTCATAGTTGTGGTTCCCGTTATTTTGTTTTCGTGGATTCATGAATTAAATTAGATTAAAACTTATTATTAATTAATGAAATTACTAAACAGTGTGCTGGAAAATGGTGACGTAAAAAAAGTCATGATAAATTCGTGTTTGAATTGCGTAATAACAATTTTTTGAAGGTCAAGCATATATTTTGAGACGTCTCTCTCAATTCTTTGACTAGGGAACTTTTTTGGAAAATAGGATCTTTTTTCAAAAGGCATATTTTTAGATTATTTTTATAATGTGGCTCAATTGCAGCTCTCAAAGTGCCACAGATTTTATCATCTTTCAGATAAGTTAGCTTTGGTGATGCCTTTGAAATTTAAGGACCCAGTTTTTGTTACCTTGCTTGCCTCGAAATTCACCGTATTACTCTGGGAAAAATTGCCAAAAGTAAAAATAAATGCCCAATATGTTTTAATATTTTTCTTGTTAAGTGTTAACTTCATCTAGACAAATATTTGTACACTATTTGCTTGTTTCTCTGATGGATTTAGGCTTTTACTTAAGAAAGTGGGTTCATCAGGCGGACATGCGTTTACCATGATGGTTAGTTAATTTACAAGGGCTCGATAATGATTATTTTAAGACGAATTTTAGTGAATTCACAGCGATTCTCGTAATTTCTAATATTTCAAAGTGATTGTGAATTGTGATAGAAAATTCGTTACAGCTGCTTCTTATTTTCCAAACTGTACCTTTCAGGCGTCGAAATCATCTATAAATCCTGCCCAGTAAGGCATACGTGTGAAGCCAACAATGCGGTATTATGGAAGAAAAGCGTTTTGTCGCATCTGATTAAGGTAAAATAATCTGTGGTGGAATTCTCTCTGATTAGACAATTTATTCCAGTGTAATAATGGTTTGCGGGGCAAGCAAGGTCATGAAATTTGTTTTTGGTTGGAAAGTGTTTTGTGGCATTGATAAGATGAAGTAATCTGTGACAATGCTACACTTTTTCTGCTGTGTCTCTTGTAATTTCGGTTCTCATGCTGGCAACCGATATCGCTTGGACACTATTTTTGAGAGTTATTAGAAATAAATGAGGTCTCTTTCCTTATATTTACAACAAATTTTGCCCATGTTATCTTACTGATTTATAAATGGTAAGTGTAGTACATTTTTGGCTGCAAAAAATTTTATATTCAAACATCATTTTAAGTCAATTTCATGTTCATAAATTTTATATTATATTTTTAGTACGATTACTGCTGCATCACTGCGACTCCTGCAATAAATCTTACAAAAATAAATCCACCTTATATCGTCACAAGAAACATGAATGCAACCAGAGTCCTTACCAATGTTTTTATTGTGAAAGTCACTACAGACAGAAGTACGATCTGAAACTCCACGTATATAAAAAGCATCCGCAAAACGTAGTCGAATTTGATAATGTTTATAAGGATTTACATTTTTTCAAGGGTCCTGTCACGACTGGATACTGAATTATTGAAAAATTTTGTTAAATAGGTATTGCAACACTTTTGTTTCTTGGTATAGTTTTACCATAAGTTTTGACCTCAAAATAAAATTATGTACCATTGGAACTACTACTTGTTTAAATTTGGTAGTATTTTATTATAAATAAAACTTATGGATAAACAACAAACATATACTTTTTGATATTTTATATCGCACCAAAATTTTAATCTGATTAGGAAGTTTTTAAATATGAAAGTGCAGAAATAGAAGAATATTGTTCGATTTTGGGACATTCGGTATACGAGGTGTGCCTATAGAATAACGAGACTATTATTGTACACAGTTCGGTTAAAAAGTTCCAGGACTAATTTTGTATAAAATTTACAACCAGCGCTATCTGTTACCCGATGGCAGAACTATGTAATATCATGCCTTAGTCACCCATAGTGGAGATGTGGCCAGCTGTGTTCATTTGAAATAAATTTTTTTCCACTGCGTCATAATTTTCACTCTGGAGCAACGCGCCGCAATCAAATTTTGTTTTAAATTGGGAAAAAGTCTACAGATATGGAAGGCATCGCATTCGAAAGAAACAGCGTTTTTGCCCGTGCGTACTTCGTCTGTAGAATCACCAGTCTCTTTATTTTGTAGCTACACCTTATATATCGGATACTATATAGAAATATGTGGTTTCTTTCCATTTAAAAGGTAAGACATTTATTTTAATGTATTTTAGTGTTAATTTTCTAGTCAAAGAAAAAAATAATAATTTAATTTAATGCAACTTAAGTGCCATAGAGTATCATCAAAAATAGAACATAATATTAGTTTAATTAATTTTGTTATGCCAAAGAATTTCTTTTAATTAGTGACTGTTAAGTGAATAAAATCATTTTTTGATAAGATTGCCAGTAGTTTCACCTGGCCATGCCTCTTTTCTCAGTGTCAGATTTCATTCTTAACATTTCTAAAATGTAAAAAAAAAATATAAAAAGATAATAATTTTTTTAATATTAAGGATTAAAGGAAGGTCTCCGGTGCGGAGTTTTATAATAGTATTTCGAAAGTGACAAGTACTGAAACTGGGTTGACCTGAGTCGCCTGTGACAACTAGACCAGTCGATTAGTGAACTGCGAGTGAGGTAATTGGTAGGAGTGCGCGAATTAGGGGAAGTTCAAAAATGCAATCTACATGAAAGTGACCTCAATATACGTTAATTCTACATTTTCGTTTATTGGTTAATCTAACTGAGAAAAGATGTAATGTTGGGTTGTAGTACCCCGTCTGTGATACTACTGGGATCTTTGTAATACCTTTTCTCATGATTTTAGTTTTTTTTTGAGTTTGTTACAGGTTGGGTTAATCTTTTTTTTTTAAATTCTGATTAACTTGTCATTATTTTATACAGTGTGTTAAAAAAAGGTATAATAGATTTCGGTGATAATTTCGATGACACCAGAAATTTAAAAAAAGACCATTCAAAAATCATGCAATTAAAATAGTAAAAAAGAAAATAAAATGTTTTCTCCGTAAGATGTTATTCTAGAAGCCAAAACCACAAAATACTTCTACACTATTTTGGATTCTAGAATCATATATCTGACGGAGGAAGCATTTTATTTTATTTTTTATTATTTTCACTGCATAATTTTGAATAGAATCGGTCAAAAATATTTTCAAATATTTTCCTAGAGAAAAACATTTAATAAGGTTTTTTTTTGAACTACCACACATTTTTTTACAGTATTTTTAATGCTCTCTAAATTTAAAATCTCGGCTAGACCACAGTAGATATAAGTTATTTAGATTTCTTTTGAAATAATTTAGTCACCATGTGCGTTTTCAAATGTGGCAGTACTGTATGATCCAAGCTTACGTCATTCTTAGTATGTGTTATGAGAAAAACAGTTGAGTATAATGGTAGAAACCAACCTATATTAAATACCTTCTTTATTGTTTGATACTATATTTATCTCTTTTTTGTCTTTGTTAAATTACGATATATTTGCCAGAAACAGAGCTATATGTTATAGTAATGTGCAAGGAAGGGAACAAGTGAACAAATATTTCTTTCTAACACATTCATTATATGATACAGGATCGGCCATTCTCCATTATTAAGAAAAATTACTTTACTTACTATATATATATATATATATATATATATATATATATATATATATATATACAGGGTGATTCAAAAATCGATCACGAAACTTAAGGGGGTGATTCTACTTGACAAAATAAGGGTAGAGCTTCATATAATTTTTTTTCAAAATGTCATTCGTTTTCGAGTTACAAGCCGTCCAAGTTCAAGTTTTTATTTTTTGTTTTTTGAATTACTCGCTTACAGGAAAACCGATTTGACTAATATTTGAAAGATAGGCTAAGTCTTCTGCGCTTCATCATTTTAGTAACAATTCACATTGATTGTTTGCCGCTAGAGGGCACTTTACCTACATTGAAAATTGTTTTTTTGTCATAATTTTTTAGTGTTGACAGCTACAGTAGTTTTTGGCATAATTTCTGAAAGACTGATGCCAGGCCTTTAAAAAAGGTGCTCTTTATTTACATCGCTAAACCCAACGGTTTAGACGTAAATCACCCTTAAAAATTAAGTGGTAAATTTACTTTTCTCATTTCATTACCACCAGCTACCAGGTAAATAGCTATCAAAGTATACTAGAGCTGTCAGTTTAACATCAAATAAATTCGCTTTTTAAACTATTTAATTTATAATCTTAAAATAACTAATAATGGCTAATCACCAATATTCAAATATCGAATATTGTGATATCCATTTTTGTTAAGGAAAAGCAAATGGTAATGCAGAGTTGGCAAGAAGATATTGTATGGAGAGTTATCCGGAAAGAAATATCCCTCATGCTCAAACATTTTCCAGTGTGCACAGGAGGCTTGCGGAATGTGGTTCCTTTAAAAGTTATAATGGAAATAGGGGAAGACCTAGAACTGCTAGAAACGTGCAACAAGAAGAAAGAGTGCTTGAAATTATTGAAGATAATCCAGGTATTAGTACTAGAAAAATTGGGAATGAAGTGCGGCTCTGTCAGGCTAGTTCATGGAGGATACTAAGAGAAGAACAACTCTACCCGTTTCATTCAAAAAAGGTGCAGGCTCTTAATGACGATGATCGGCCGAGACGGTTGGAAATGTGCAATCAGTTCCTAGCTAAGTATGAACACGATAATCGATTAATTGGCGTCATATTATTCACTGACGAAGCTGGTTTCACTCGTGATGGCATAACAAATCTACACAACATCCACACATATGCTTACGAGAACCCAAACAATGTGGTAGAAACGAAACATCAGCGTAGATTTTCACTAAATGTGTGGGCAGGGATAATAGGAGATTACCTTATTGGTCCTCATTTCTTTGATGGCCCATTAACTGGTGACGTATACTTAGATTTTATCCAAAATCGTCTCCCATTGTATCTGGAAGATGTGCCATTGGAAGTAAGGGGCAACGTGTGGATCCTCCAAGACGGAGCTCCGCCCCACTTTAGTATACGTGTCCGACAGTATTTGAATGCAACGTATCCTGAGCGATGGATAGGACGAAGTGGACCATTGGCATGGGCAGCGAGGTCACCAGACCTTAATCCTATGGATTTTTTCTTTTGGGGTCATTTGAAACAATTGGTGTACGATATTCCAGTAATCAACGTCGAGGATCTTCGCTTCAGGATAATCGAAAAGTGCCAAATTATTAAAGAAACACCAGAAATTTTTCATCGAGTTAGGCGACATTTTTTGAAGAGTGTTAGGAAATGTATGGAAGAAAATGGGGGACATTTTGAGAATCTTTTTTAGTTTGTTTAGTACTGTTTCATTAATTTTTATCAATTAAATGTATATCGCAATAATCCATAATATGAATATTTACTGATTAGCCATTATTAGTTATTTTAAGATTATAAATTAAATAGTTTAAAAAGCGAATTTATTTGATGTTAAACTGACAGCTCTAGTATACTTTGATAGCTATTTACCTGGTAGCTGGTGGTAATGAAATGAGAAAAGTAAATTTACCACTTAATTTTTAAGGGTGATTTACGTCTAAACCGTTGGGTTTAGCGATGTAAATAAAGAGCACCTTTTTTAAAGGCCTGGCATCAGTCTTTCAGAAATTATGCCAAAAACTACTGTAGCTGTCAACACTAAAAAATTATGACAAAAAAACAATTTTCAATGTAGGTAAAGTGCCCTCTAGCGGCAAACAATCAATGTGAATTGTTACTAAAATGATGAAGCGCAGAAGACTTAGCCTATCTTTCAAATATTAGTCAAATCGGTTTTCCTGTAAGCGAGTAATTCAAAAAACAAAAAATAAAAACTTGAACTTGGACGGCTTGTAACTCGAAAACGAATGACATTTTGAAAAAAAATTATATGAAGCTCTGCCCTTATTTTGTCAAGTAGAATCACCCCCTTAAGTTTCGTGATCGATTTTTGAATCACCCTGTGTATATATATATATATATATATATATATATATATATATATATATATATATATATATATATATATATATATATATATATATATATATATAATTAAAAAGGATTTTCTTATCAGCCGGATGTACAGAATGTTCCATTAAAAATATAACTGGGTTGTATTTTTTTACAATGATGCCAAATTGTTCTTCATACAGGTGATAAATTTGAGTAAAGACAATATATAAGAATTTGTGTGTTAGATTTTTGTGTCAACTTCAAAATGTATTTCAAGATGACCAGATAGTCATATAATATATGTGATGCGAGCTGGCATCTAACAATACTGCCACAATTTCTTCCTCAAATAGAATTTCTTTGATGAGTATTATTACTTACAGTATGTTTCACATTTCTCAAAGCTGCTTTATGCCAAATATTTTTAGAATACTAATTATTTTAGGCTATATTTGTATGTTGTTTTAAATAAATTTTTAGTTAAACGATTATTTGTTTTTTCCTAGCGACACCACAAATTGTTTACATTTTGATCCTAGACGATTGTATGAATGAAAATTACATAACTTTACATAAGAACTTTCAGTAATTTCTATATAATTGCCTTGAAAACAAATCATTTTTAAGTTTTTCTCCTTCGAAACACAATATTTTTGTAAATTTATAAAATTACACAACTTGTCATTGTTTCTTGATTGATTATTTACAAAACTTATCGCGAGACTTCATATTTCATTAAGATTTAATTCTGGACAATTGTATGAATGGGTATCATGTAATATGACATATTAAATAAGAACTCGTCTAAACGATACAGTAATTTTTAATTGGTTACCTTTCAAGTAAATCATTTTTAAATTTTCTATAAAATATTCTTATTACACAAGTATTTTTAAAAGTTATTATTTACAGAGCTTATCACGAGACTACCTATTTTTTATAGTCTTGATTCTAGACAATGGCATGAATGAAAATCATGTAACTTTACGTATGAACAATAAAGTTATAGTAATTTCCAAATGATTACTTTTAATGTAGACCATTTTAATATTTTTCCTTTTAAAAACTCAATATTTCTGTAAAAAATACACAACTTCTTATTACATAAGTGTTCTTACAATTTATTATTTACAGAACTTATAAGTTATGTTTTATACAGTTTTACCTCTGAATAGATACCATGTAATTTTACACATTAAAAATGACTTACTAAATAATTACAGTCATTTTTACATGTTTATCTTTGAAGTAACCCATTTTAAAAATTTTTCTTTATCAAAACACTATAATTCTGTAAAATATTATCAAAGTACATAACTTCTGATTACACAAGTAGTTTTTATGATGTATTATTTACAGACCTTATTACGAAACAACATATTTTATAGTTTTAATTTATTTAATGTAGACCATTTAAAAATTTTTCTTTTTCACAACACAATATTTCTGTAAAAAATACACAACTTCTTATTACATAAGTGTTTTCACAATTTATTATTTACTGAATTTATAGTGATGTTTTATACAGTTGCACTTCTGAATAGATACCATGTAATTTTACATATTGAAAGGAACTTACTAAATAATTACCGTAATTTCCAAATGTTTATCTTTAAAGTAAACCATTTAAAAATTGTTCTTTATCAAAACACAATAATTCTGTAAAATGTTATAAAATTACATAACTTATGATTTATTATTTACAAAACTTATCACGAAATTACATATTTTATAATGTTTTAATTCTGTATGAATATCGTGTAATTTTACATATTACAAAAAAAATAACATGCCAAAAAGTGACAGTAATTCTGAAATGATTACTTTTAAAATAAATCATTTTTGAATTTTTCTTCTTCAAAACAATATATTTTTATAAAATATTATGAAGTTACACAACTTTCCATTATAATTTATTATTTACAGAAATAATTGCCAAACTACATATTTTATAAAGTTTAAATTCTGATTGGCTATCACATATTTAAACATATTAAAAAAACTTTCCAAAAAGTTACCATAATATTTAACTCGTTACTTCTCAAGTAAATTATTTTTCAATTTTTCTGCTTCAAAATACCATAATTATGTAAAATATTATATCACATCACAACTTCTCAATTCACAAACACTTTTACAATTTAAAATGCTTAACTTTTATTGTGAAGTTACAATTTTTTCCAATCACAAAAATTATATAATTATTTATATTACACTTATTAATTTTAGCTCCCAGATTAGTCTGCAACCAATGCAACAAATCATATAAATCCCAAATGGCCTTAAAGTTTCACTGTAGAAACGACTGTCAAAAAGAAAAACGATATGGTTGCCTTTTTTGCGATTATAAAAGTAAACGATCATACGATATTAAAATTCATGGCAGAGCAAAACATCCCATTAATTTGGATTATCTTGATCAACAAGGAGAAAAGTGCTATTATTTTAGTTACTAAATATTGTGATAATTAAAATTAAATATATGTTTGCAGGTTATCGCGGTCCTGATTCTTTTACTCTAAGTTTTCCTTTTAAAACCAAAGTTGGTTTGTAGTCATAGCGGCTAATAAAACGAGTTTTAGTAACAAAGCAAAAATACAGATGATAAAAAATAAATATCACGTATATTTCTCCATAAATATACAATAAATAACTAAAAAGGAATTACTATGTTTTATACCACTAAATTTATTAAGAAAACAGTGACTGCAGTTTCAACTCACAGAGTCATTTTCAAACTGAATTACAAAGGTAGACTAAGTATTCAATACAGAAACATGAGAAAATTTAACAATAAATAAAAACTACCTGAAAAATTACATTATTAGAAAGGGAAGGTACTAAATTTTGGGAACTAATTATTATTTGGCGACAACAAATAACGTGGAAAACTCAAGTTCTGTCTGCTCATTAAGCAAATTTACATTTTTATTTTTACTATTTTTATATATTTCTAAAGATTCAAGAATATTTAACTTTTGTCCCTTTGTTGAATAATGTAATATATCAGTGTTGCTTAAATCAGGAAAACTGTGGCTGTGTTCTAAGCAATGGTTGGCAAAGCTCGAGTCTGTTTTTTGTAGTCTATATGATCGGTGGTGTTCTGAAAAGCGAGTTTTAAAGCTTCTACCACTTTGTCCAATATACAAGCTATGAAAAGGATAGTGGACAGATTGTGTTGAGATTTAAAGGCTACTTTTATGTTATGTTTGGAAAGAGTATTAGCTATGTTTTCTGATAAGGTACCACAGTATGACAAAGATATATAAGATGAACTATCTTTATCATTTTTTGTTTTGGGATATATTGAATTAAAAGCTAGTTGTTTTTGTTTTTTAGTGATTAATTTCTTTATGGTTTGTTGGGAGAAATTGTTTAATATTGCAATCCTTTCACTGATATTTAGTTCCTCTTGAAGATCTTCTTCAGAGAGAGGTAAAGAGAATGCTCTATGTATCATTGAATTGTATGCAGCCATTTTGTGTTGTAAGGGGTGAAAAGAGTCATTAGATATAGTATTACCTGTAAACGTTGGTTTTCTAATAATTTTTAAAATTACACTGATTATTGAGGTGAGATATGGTGAGATCTAGAAAATTTATTTTATGGTTATTTTCAGTTTCCAGGGTAAATTGAATTTTTGGATGGCAATTATTAATGTATTGTAAGCATTTTTGAAGTTGTCTAGTAGTGCCTTTAAAACATGCTAGAACATCATCCACATATCTGTACCAAAATTGAACACGGTTTTTGCTTAAAGGGGAATTAAGAATTTTGTTTTCTATGTTTGACATGAAAATGTCTGCTAGGAGAGGGCTAAGAGGAGAACCCATTTGTAGGCCTGAATTTTGTAAATAAAATTTGTTATTAAACTGGAAATAGGTTTGTGATAGGCAAAGTTCAAAAGAGGACAAGATTTCAGTAGTAATTGTTGGATTTATATTTCGTTCCTGTAAGATTTCTTGGATAAGTATAAAACATTCATCTGTTGGAATATTAGAAAACATGCTTTTTATGTCAAAAGAAACTAGTATGGAGTTACCTGGGGTTTTTATATTTTTTAGTTTTTGGACAAGATCTACTGAATTATTTAAACTGTGACTTGGTTTAAAGTTGCTTATTTGTTTGAAGAATGAATTTAGTTTCATACTGAGTTCTCTCGTTCGCTTTTAATTCAATATATCCCAAAATAAAAAATAATAAAGATAGTTCATCTTATATATATATATATATATATATATATATATATATATATATATATATATATATCTTTGTTATACGGTGGTATCCTATCAAAAAACATAGCTTATACTCTTTTCAAACATAACAAAAAAGTAGCCTTTAAATCTCAACACAATCTGTCCACTATCCTTTACAATGTTAAAGATAAAATTAATAAATTTGATAAATCAGGAGTTTATAAGTTAAAATGTTCGGAGTGTGATAGCTTGTATATTGGACAAAGTGGTAGAAGCTTTAAAACTCGCTTTTCAGAACACCACCGATCATATAGACTACAAAAAACAGACTCGAGCTTGGCCAGCCATTGCTTAGAAGACAGCCACAGTTTTCCTGATTTAAGCAACACTGATATATTACATTATTCAACAGAGGGCCAAAAGTTAAATATTCTTGAATCTTTAGAAATATATAAACATAGTAAAAATAAAAATGTAAATTTGTTTAATGACCAGACAGAACTTGGGTTTTCCCCATTATTTGTTGTCAAATAATAATTAGTTCCCAAAATTTAGTACCTTCCCTTTGTAATAATGTAATTTTTCAGGTAGTTTTTATTTATTGTTAAATTTTCTCATGTTTCTGTATTGAATACTTAGTCTACCTTTGTAATTCAGTTTCAAAATGACTCTGTGAGTTGAAACTGCAGTCACTGTTTTCTTAATAAATTTAATAAACATAGTAGTTCCTTTTTAAACATTTTCCGAAGATGACTAACTACCATATAGTAACGGCTACCAGCATCAACTTAATAAATAACTAACACTAAACTTAAAATAAAACATTGTTTTATATATAATGGAATAGAATAAAAAATAAATTATTTTTAATTTTTGTAGAATGGCTACCAGATGAACGCAAGCCATGTCTACAATGCGGAAAAACCTACAAAAATAGAAACAGTCTCTGGTTTCATCTGTCTTACGACTGTGGAAAAGAACGCCCATATAAATGTTTATTTTGTAATAACACTTATAAGAGATCTTACGATGTGAAACTACACGTACGTTCGAAACACCCAGAGTTGTTTAAAATACAGGAGAGACAATATGAAGTTTCAAAATATTGTTCTGTCAGAAAAAGCTGTTTATAAATTATATTACAATTAATTGACTCAACCATGACGTGATAAAAATCCATAAATATACCTACGTGTTAAGGAAAACTGCTTATAATTTTTGCTACGTTCAAGTTCCCTGCTGTTTACCTAGGGGGCTTTACTAACTAGTGCATACCGCCAATATATTAACATCATTTTTACATAATCAATATTAGTACAAATACTTTTTTATTAATATTTTTATCATGCCTACATATTTTTATTAAAGTCGCTACAGAGAGATTTTTCTACACTTTCACCTTGTTTTTAAATTTTTAACACGTTAAGCGCCATTGTTGTTTTGAAGAAAACTTTGTGCTGGATCAGGGAAATCTTCAACTTCAAATCATTTTGACGAAGTTTTTATTCATTTTCTCTTTTTTTCTTACAAACATTTTTAAAAAAGAAACAGCGGTCCCAGTGGACCAAAGCGGGCTCTTGTAATGGTCTATATTTTAAGAACCTCGGATTATGGAAAGAAATTTCTTTTTCAAAATTAATATAAAGTGATTTTTAAGTGGCCAAAGTTTAAGAATCTTTTTTGTAAATTTTAGAACCGGAACTATATTCATCAGAT
Organism: Diaprepes abbreviatus; assembly: GCA_034092305.1. NCBI lineage: Eukaryota > Metazoa > Arthropoda > Insecta > Coleoptera > Curculionidae > Diaprepes > Diaprepes abbreviatus. Next base: position 5,540,131 of record JASJET010000330.1, on the reverse strand, counting down.
TCATTGATGAACTCCATATACAAATATAATCACGATGAAAACTGTTTCTCAGGTAGTTGTGTGTCTACAAAAGAGCTCCCAATAACAGTTTAAAAGCATTATGTACAGTTACAAATTCAGTTGTCGGAGATAAGTAACAAGAAATTGATCACGAATTGTTAGTTAGTGAAAACGCTGCTGTTACTGTTAACTCTTCTAAAGAAGAATGTCGGAGACCTGAATTATCAGTTAGTATGCATCTTACTCCTGTTGCCGATCTTCGAAGTGAACCACCTGGAAAAGGATATCAAGGACTCGATCTTGATTCGTCAGATATTAAAAAGTGCATCGCTATCATCTATAACGTGAAATAGAAACACATTGAAGGCAAACATATGACTTTTAATTTTGATATACTACCTGGAGTTAACCCAAAACTTGCAGGTACACTAGTTGACCCTTCACCTTTTGATTCTATCAATATTTTCTTGATTTTGAAATACTGACTGTAATGGTGGATCAAACTGACTTATTTATCACTCAGTTTCTCTCATCAAGTCCATATTTTTCTGAATCCTCTCGTTTGCTTGTGTGGGAACCAACAACCGCCAAATAAATAAAAACATTTTTGGGTATTTTTGGATACTGGATTTGTAAAATTATCCTCCCTTCTTCGCTATTGCTCTACAAAAAAGATTTATTGATTTATTGCGTTATCAGGTGTTATGAATTGCAATAGGTTTGAACTTCTTCTGAAGTTGTCGCAATTAAAGTTATAAAAACTGTCTGAAAGGTGATCGTGGGCATAAACTGGAGTCTCTGCTGAATAAGTTTCAAAATGCATATACACCTGGATCCATTTTTTGTATTAATGAATGTCTAGTGCTGTTTAGAGGAACATTAATAATCAAACAGTATATACCCCAAAGGCCCATAAATATAGGGTTAATCTATTCAAACTTTGTTGAAACAATTGATATACATAGAACATTGTACTGTTTCTACAGAAATAGTGACGGAGTTATTCGAGAAATTGTTAAACAGAGAAAGAACTCTTATTATGGAAAATTATTATAGTAGTATGGAATTAGCACATGAACTTTTAGATTGCTGAGTACGCTAGGTTCAAACAGGAAGCGTAATTCAAGAAAAGTGACGAGAAAAAAATGGGAAGTCGATGAAATCGTGGGGAATGGGAATGAGAAGGGTGTTTGTGTAATGAAATGGGAAGATAAAAGAGATGTAATGATTTTATTCACGAAACACTCATTGGAAACCGTTACTGTTAGTCGGCGAACTGGACCCGTGCCGAAACCTGTCGCAGTATCAGAGTAAATGCGACAAAAAACTTCATCGATTAAATGTCTTGTTACGGTTCGGTGCTCAAAAAAAGATTTAAAACGGGATTGTAAAATTATCATTGAACTTATTCTCATAACTGCTTTAGTTAACACTCATTACCTCTACAAAAAATCTTAGCAAATAACTCAATCTTCTCAATCTCGTTCGGTAGATTCTTGTAGAATATTTATTTTTTCCACTTGAATAATAAGAAAATTAACATCCACCTGGACCTAGTAAAAACAAAAAAATCCACAATCATCATTTAAAAAGAAGAGTGACCTTCACACAAAGTCCGCAAGTATTGCTACGTGTATAACAAGAAGAAGATTAAGGAAAAAAGTAAGGTTCCTAAGGTAACCATTTACTGTGAAGAATGTAAAAAAAAACACATTTTTTCTTGAAATTTTTTGGCATTTTTCATACCAGAAAATATTTTCCATAAAAATAGATTCTTGTAAAGTTGGTTGTAAATAAAATATCTAAATTAATATGTTTTTACTTCACCGCCATGTCGATCGCCAGTAAAGTATAGTTTATAGATATGTCCTCTGCAAAAAAGTTAAGAATAGCTCAAATTTCTGACCTTCGGGAGATTCTTCTAAAAAATTTGTTATTTCCGCTAGAAGAAGAAGTAAATGAACATACACTTGGGCCTAGCAAAAGGAAAAAAATCAACAACCATCACTTAAAAAAGAAAGATGGACCTTCACACAAAGTCCGCAAATATTGCCACGGATGTTATAAGAAAAAGATGATGGGCTTGATGGAAAAAAATAAGGTTCCCAAGGTAACCACTTACTGTCAGGAATGTATTGGAAAACCACATTTTTGCTTGGATTGTTTTGGCATTTACCATAATTGGTAATATTTTTCATAATAATACATTTTTGTATAGTTGTCTGCAAATAAAATATTATATATATATATATATATATATATATATATATATATTGTCGTATTCTGCTAAGGTCCCTGTACCCAGCGAGAAATATGTGTTTCGACTGACACCTTCCCAGACACCCATTGTCGTACTATATAATTTTTGATTCTCATATTTGAACTTAAACTGTGGCGGGAATTATCGGTGAGATGTAGTTTACACAACAGAGAATTGGAGATTTGTACTCCAGATTCCGATTACAAGGAAGGCTTGATTGTTATTGGGGCCTGAGAACTGCGGGGACTAACACCCCATCGCAGATTCGGTGCGGCTAAGCACCCGTGCCACTTAACGCCACAAGTGCACGTTCCCCACCAGGGATGCCATGTCGTATTCTGCTAAGGTCCCTGTACCTAGCGAAAAATACAAATAAACTGTAATGTAAAAATTTGGAGTATTTCGTTCCGGTGCCAGCCTTAGGACTCCTCAGTGGGTTTCGACTGACACCTTCCCAGACACCCGTTGTCGTACTACATAATATGTGATTCTCATATTTGAACTTAAACTGTGGCGGGAATTATCAGATGTAGTTTATACAACAATATATATATATATATATATATATATATATATATATATATATATATATATATATATATGTATATGTCTCTACTTCAATTTAACATGGACCGTCAATAAAATATATTGGACAGATACGATCAAAAAAATTACAATGTTACAAGTCAGTTCTGATCAGGATCTAAATTAGCAAGCCCGATCGAAAATAATAGACTGCAGGAAGGTCCGTATGGGCCGTTAAATCAAGCAATTGCTATTGTGATTCCTATACTCTTAAGTCTTTCTTTTAAAAAAAGGATATTAAAAAGTTTAAAAACGGAATTTGTTGGGTTGGTAGTCATAGCGGCTAATGAAATGACTTTTAGTAAGCTCCGTTAGATCTTTGTTCTTCTACTATGACGTATCAATAAATAGTACAATGCCACATTGCGGACTATAGAAAATCCGGGCATTTTAATATTTTGTGACAATTTTCTGATTTTTTTTTTTATGTTACTTTATGTTTTCTTATTGCTATTTTCTTACCAAATTTCGAAGTTTTATTTTAGTTGAAGCAAAATAAATGCCATTTCTTAAACAATTAATATTCCTTTACTAAATTCACTTTGTTTAATTATACAGTATGGGTAAGTCTTACATATTTCCTGCAAGATCAGTTGAGATATTATGTAGGAAAAAAAACTAACTTGGTGAAAGTGTATCTGACAAATTTGAGGTAATAAAGCAACAATGTTACTTATTACCTAATCGGGAGACACGTTTTTTTTCTGCTAAATTATTGTTATCAATTTTTATTGTTTTCTTTTTAGATTATTACCAAGTTGTATACTGTCTCAAATGTGGAAAGCGATACAAACATAAAAGGAACTTGTGGAGACACCAAAAGTTCGAATGTGGTGTGGAACAAAAAGCCTTCCAGTGTGATTTTTGTACCTTTAAAACAAACAGGAAAGAAACTTTGAAGTTTCACTGTGCAGGAAAGCATGGACATTTCATATAACGGAAACTAATCGGTTGTTTTCTACGAGGGTAACCGTTTTTATTTTGGGAATAGCGAACAAAATCAAATATTTTCCACGGTTATCAAGACATTTTTGCATGCACGTGAAGCCGTCTGAAAATTATTTGTACCGCTGTGAAGATGGTGTCTCTAAAACAAGGTTTTAGAAGGCATTGATTGCCTCGTTTGGCGTAGAAAAGAGTTAAAAAGTCATTTGTTTGAGAGCTCGCATGATCGTTGTGGAAAATGATCTGTTGTCTCCAATTTGTTTTCCTGAATTAACCCAACACTACCGGCAAACAAATGGTTATATGCCGTTCTACGAATCTCTAAAAGTACGGTTGCGGCATTGAGAATTTCTCTGAAACAACACCATTTGCTTCGCAGCGCTTCATGTGCGAGCAATTTTTCTTGGTTGTGGCTTATCATGTTTACTTTCGGGCGCATACCCTTACATGATAACTCATTACTTGTCATGATCTCATAAATTTGTTCTGAAATGCCACGATTGCATTTTTCAGCATTTGCTTGCACCAACCCACATAAGCCTTTTTTTGAGCGTATGTCAATGTATGCAGGATCCAACTCTTACATAACTTCTTCAGGGCTAGATGTTCATGCAATATATTATATATGTTTGTGTTAGTGACGCTCAGGGATGCCTCAATCTTATGTTGTGTCACATGACGGTCTTGCATTATCAGTTCACGCACATCATCGACGTTTTCTTGTAGTACAATCGATTTTGAACAACCTTAGCTCTACTCCTGCCTTAGCGAACGACGCATAGTGGTTTAAAATCAGAAAAACTCGATCGAAATTCATATCTTTGAAAGTAATTGTCTAATATTTTCTAATAGATATAGGAGAAAGCTAGACATACTGTAAAAACTGTTTGTTAAGGTTTTTATGAGTTGTCGGTTTCAACCTACAGAAAAATAAGATTCCTAACATCGCGAAAGAAAGTACAGTAAAAAAATAATATTGATATAAAATTACAATTTATTTTCACAAAGCCTATATCACTGGCATATAAAAATATTTAAAAATGAATCTTCTGATTCTTGCTCTTTTCCTTCATCTTCTCCATCATCGGTATCATCTTGGAAAATAATTTCTGGATCTTTTTGATTAACTTTTGTTAAATTTGGCATATCACTATCCACTTTTTTATATTGTTTTCGACTAATAACGAATGAGCTTAAGTATGGATCTGACCTTAGAATAAGTCTATGAAACAAATGTTCATTCACTTTTTGTTGAGTAATCTTTTTGGTGTAATTTTCACCATATAACCTGATATCTTTATACTTCGTTTCTTATGTTTCTTCTGAAAGCTCACCAACTGGACTATGATTGTTCCATATTTAAGTAACTTGTTCATAGAAGGCAGCATATAATACCAATTGTATAACAAGACATACTGTTCAGCTGTTTCTAAACAGTACTGCTCGAAATTTTCAAGATCTATTTCATACTCACTGTTAATTGTTCGCAAAATTATTCCAAGTCGATTAATTAGGTCTTTGTTTATTCCAGTTATCTCTGCCGATAAAGCTAGATTTGAAAAAAAAAATCCTGGCAGTATTGCCGTAATTTATATTTCCAAAACCTGATTTTGGAATGCCTATTAAAGTTCCATTTTTTGCCGGAGTACAGTTTGTAAAAGTCGTCTTGTGTTTTGAAGTCAAGTCTGTATGCTACGTGCAATAAACACTCAAAACATCAAATATATGCATGTAATACGGATAGACCAAATTTCAAAGTGTGTTCTTGAACTGGTCGTTTATGGAGAGACACTATATCATTCATTTGTGAAATTTTGACGCTGCAAATATAACAATTCAAACTTGATGTATTTGTCAATGCATTTCATACTTTACCATCAATCATTGTTAAAGATAAATTAAAGCTTTTAAGTTCTTCTAGAATAGATATTTTCGATATTTCAGGCACCTATTGTAGCCTCAATGGCCGACAGTATCTTTTAGATGTAGGTCGGGGATTTTTCCACAAATTTTCTTTTAAATTTATGTCTGCAAATTGAAGAGGCACTAGCGAAGTTGTAAAAAGACTATCTTCTGCTATTGATGGATCTTGCTTTTGGTATTTGTAGGAGGCGCAACCCGAGCCTCCATTAAATCCCCACTTGCACATTAAAAGTAATGACCGAGTGTCATTGAATCCAAGAGTAATTCATTTTAAAATACCTTCACAGGTTTTGTCTGAGAGTTTCTGTAAAGGTACTTCGTTGCATTCGTGAAATTATGTAATTTTATGATTAAAATGGTCCCATTAAAAAAAAATGCCAACTTTGAAAGCTTATATCTCTAGTACTAAAGGTAGAAACTATCGTAACTTTGTCCTTATTAAAAGAAGATAAAAATTTGGGTTTCGATCGTGTTTTTCCGATTCTAAACCACAGTGCAATGATCATGATTGAAGTCACTAAATCGGCTTCATCTTCATTCATTGATGCCAATATTTACGAGTTAATTCTATTTTCGGACCGCGATGAAATATTGATGTAACTATATATAACACAAATAGCATCTGTATGTCAAAATGTTCAAAATAAGTATACCGTCTAAAATGTCAAACTTTATAATGAATATATTAGATGGAATTTAGCAATCTCAGTATTGCCAGCCCCCGAAATATGAACGGCTACCCTGGTATCTTTCAGAGTTTACAATAAATAAAATTTTGAAAATTCATTTAATTGTTTTTTTTTGAAAGTTTCTAAATGCGAAAGTGTGTTTAAATTAAGTTTTTTTTTTGAAGATAAAAAACGGTAATCACCAAAAAAATACTTACGGGCTTGACATGGGTCCTTTCATCAAAATAACTTATTGAAAAAACGCGTTTTAGTAACAAAACATTTATTTAATTTAAGTAAAATGAAATTAATCATGTTTTTTTAGTTTTAGCTGGTAAAGAAGTCAGTTGTCCGAATTGTTTCAAAACTTACAAACATAAGAGGAACCTTTGGAGACATAGGAAGTTTGAGTGTGGTGTGGCACCGCAATTCAGCTGCGAACTTTGTGGAAAAGAATTCAAATACAAGAATAATCTTAAAATACACCTTATTACGCATTATTCAAAAGAAAGACTTTGATTTAATGGATGAATTCCGGGAAGTTTAATATAATGGTACAATATATATACTAGATGTTAATCGTAACTTGTTTCTTCACTTTGCATGAAAATTCTTAATAAGTGTTAATAAGAAACTTTATTAAATATATGAGTTTCTGTAGTAATCTTTTTTTTTTTGTCTTAAAAGAAGTATTTTAAAATAGGTTTTCTTTATTACCGGATTGATAAAAACTGAGACTTAAAATTAACCTTCGTTGATTTTAAGATCAAATTATTTTCATCTAGGATGGGGCAAATATTCCGGGACAGCTTAAGGGGTAATCACCCATACCATACGAGCAAGCATATAACAGTGTTATTAGGATAAGGTTGTGGGAAGCTATGGAAGAATTTGGAATCCCACACAAGCTGATTAGATTGTGTAGAGCGTGCCTGGAAAGGGCAAAAAGTTGTGTCAAAATTGAAGGAGAGTGTAGCCAAACATTAGAGGATTAAAATAGGGAGATGCTTTGTCGCCAGTACTGTTTAACCTTGCACTGGAGAAAGCCGTAAGAACAGTATCAGTTGACGCGGAGGTTTTTGGGCCAAGGGGCCCTAAATTTATTTTGTCCTACGCGGATCAGTGTAAAGAAAAACTTCATAAAGATAGAAAAAGAAGCTCAGAGAATAGGGCTCCGAATAAATGAAGGAAAGACCAAATACATGCATGTCTCCCGCAACCCCACCCGAGACAGAATCAGGCAGAACGTCACCATGGATGACTATAATTTTGAGAATGTGCGAGTTTTCAAGTACCTGGGCGCAGTGATAACGGCAAACAATAATATGCAGGAAGAGGTTAAACAGCGCATCACACAAGCAAATAAATGTACATTTGCGATACAAACCTTGCTTAAGTCAAAATTTATCACTAGAAAGGCCAAAACCGAAATTTATCGAACATTAATACGACCCGTAGCAATCTACGCCAGTGAAACATGGACCCTGACAGTCCACGATACGGAGCTATTAAAAAGGTTTGAGAGAAAAATCCTGCGCATAATATGTGGCCCATACCGAGACCTTGAAACAGGCCGTCACAGAATGAGAAGCAACATAGAGCTTGCGCAAATATATCAAAGCCCTGACATCATTCAAGAAATAAAGTCCAGAAGACTACGATGGGCAGGTCATATACAAAGGAGTCAAAACGATCGACTAATAAAACGGGTATGGGAGGAAGCACCACAAGGAAAAAGACCACTGGGAAGACCTAGGCTTAGATAGAGAGATAACATCCACAAGGATCTAGCTATCCTTGAAGTTGACCAGCGAGAAAGGAGGGAGCTGGCACAAGACCGTTCTAGGTGGAGGCAGAGAGTCGAGGCAGCCAAGACCCACCCTGGGTTGTAGTGCTACGGAGTCAGTCAGTCAGTCAGTCATACCATATTGCTCAATATTTTTGATTTTCCTAATTTTTCTACCAGTTACTTCCCAATATTAGGCCAGTTCAAAACTATGGTTAAAAACATTTTTAGGCTTATACTTTTTTTTGGCGGCCATTTTGTTTCAGAACCGTTTTTTGGCTGAAAACAAGTTTGGTTCACTGATAATTTTAGAAATATCAAGACAAACTGAAGACCAAAATTATTGGAATAATATACTCCTGATTTATTGTTCTTATATAATATTACCTAAGTAGTGAGAAAAATGAAAAAAAAATCACAACTGTGAAGTGAAAATTAACGTGAAATGGGACTTTTAATGCTTGGAAGTTATTAAAAGGACTAAAGACTTACTTTTAATTTTTTTTCTTGTATAGACTTATTATAGAATTACTTAACATCGAAGTTCCAAGCTTGAGAACTTTGTCCTTTTTTTACATACTTTTTAAATATGCCCAAAATTGTATTTTAAAAATATTTAAAATTAAATATCTCAAAATATTTTGAAAAAGTTATTAGAAAAAGTTTTCCTAAATGCAATTTTTTGCGCATATGTAAAATTTCAGCTTTATAAGATAATTTAGATTTTTTGCTCATTTTTTGTAAATTGCACCACTGTTGCAAAATAAGACTCATCGCAACCTACATAAAACTTCTTAGTTTTGACAAAGACTCGAATTTTCTAATAAAAAATCATAATATAAAAATTAAACGCATTTAAAATTTATTTTCCACCTAATGCAGGCTTTACTAATGACACTGTGTATTTGTTTGTCTTAATTATAAACAAACTAAATTTTCAAAAATAGTAATTTTATGAAGTTACCTTATACAGGGTCAAAAACAAATAAACTTTGCAACACATGTGACCAATTTTTAATACCCGTATTTGAATTTTGTAGAAAAACACCCATTTAAAATGACGCCACTTTAAACAAAACATATCTGGGATGAAACATTGTCAAAACTAAGAAGTTTTATGTAGGTTGCTTTGAGTCTTATTTTGCAACAGTGGTGCAATTTATAAAAAATAGGCAAAAAATCTGAAATTTTGCATATGGGCTAAAAATTGTATTTAATAAAACTTTTCTAATAACTTTTTTCGATATTTTGAGATATAACTGCACTTTTGAACTTTTTTTGCAAAAAAATTAAAATTTGACAGATATGTTATCAGTTATTTTAAATCTCCAACAAATTTAGAATATTTTTCGTATAGCATATCCTATGGGCAATTTCAACTGTTTCGAAAATATGAACAATTAAAGGTATTAAAATGCAAACCCTTTTAATAGAAAAAAATATTAGTTAAATTAGGAAATATTTAATTAAATTTCCGAATTGTTTTCCTTCATCCACGTGAGTGTCCAAGTAATTCAGAAAACTGGGAAAGCAAGTTCTGCAAATGTTGATGAGGGATATTATATTTTAAGGTCCTCTTAAACAGTTTGGCTTTATACTCTGGACCACAGCCTTTAAAATCCCTTAAAGACAAAAATCTAAAGCAGTTAAATCAGGTGATTTAGGAGGCCATTCAATGGGCCCTCTTCTAGCTCTCCATCTCTCAGGAAATCTTTTACCTAAATAATATCTGACATGTATACCAAAATACGCTGGCGCTCCATCTGGATTAAACTAAATATCGTTTCGACACATTTCATCAAGTTCATTTTATTTTCTTTATGCATTCAGGTCAGTTTGCTTGTTTTGAAGAATATTTATAGTTGTTTTTGCCATTCTTTTAATAATAATTTTATTTTTTGCTAATCTTGCAATTCTTTCATGTCGTTTAAACAATGTGTTGGTGATTATTAGAATATTTAATCCAGAAACAATTGTATTAATATGTGCTTTTCCAATACCCGCATCAATTAAAGTTGAAATTTTTATCATAAATTATAAATTTTAATAAATCAGGATTTTTTATTATATATATATATATATATATATATATATATATAAATATATATATATATATATATATATATATATATATATATATATATATATATATATATATATATTTATATATATTGTCGCATTAACTGATGATGAGTGTTTTATTTATTTATTTATTTGTTTATTTTTTTTATTTATTGATTTTTTTTTAATTTACCGAACTTTGGGTAATTTCTTCCTCTTTCAACTACCTTTCGCAATTTTTTTTTCGATTTCGGCTAGACGTTAATGCATCTCGCCATTTTTCGGTATTTTTGTACCCATCTCCGAGAATATGGACCTATTTATGCATTTGCCAGGTTTATTGGAAACATAGAAGTTCATTTCCGTAGGGATTAATTAATTTTAAGAATTTTCGCATTATCAACTATTTGTGTAAAACCGAAGTTTTTGGAGTCTTTGGTGAAGTGCCGTCAAATCTCCCGACTAGAGTGAAAACTCTAGCCACCTCACCTTTCTTCTCGCTCAGCGGGATAGAGGCAGAATGAGTGAAGTTCAGAGTTAACGAAGATTAATTAAATTTTATTTTTATCAAGGGATGAGCCAATTAAGAAGAGGTTATCAAGTAACGCTCATCCTTGACTCTTAGTTAACTTTTTACTCACTCTTTTTCAGTATTGTTTTCCGTAAGACAAGTTTGGGATTATTGTCTCTCCACTGTCACGTTCGGGATTTGTCTATATCGGTATTCATAACTTTATAGCCAACGTGAAGCTGACTATTAGTCGCAATGTCAATATCAGGTTATCTCCACTTTGTCACGTTCTGGTAAGTCAGGACGCGTCGGTTCAGTAACTCGTACGCGCCGTTGACCTCGTCTTTTTGTTGACGGTGGCAATTTCAGGATTTAAGATACGTGCACGATCTTTATTGTCTGTAGAATATTATGTTGTCAACGACAACCTACTTTAAGAACCACGAGCTGCCTAAAAAATAGTACAGTCTACGTGGCCCCCGAGAGCTAAGTTCAATCGGAAAAAGGACAAGTTAACTCCTAAAGAGCAACCCGTAATATCCTTAATTGGGGCGCTGTCTTTTCGATTTTATAGCAATGGTGACGTCGCACTCTGAATTCGGAGAAGCACCGAGTCAAACTGCCGCCACCGAGCCGTTTAATATCTGGGTTTCACCGCAATCGAAGAATTGTAGTTTTAGCACTGTTTGCCTTATTACATAATTTATTTTATTTAGGTAGTTTTGGGACAATTTTAAATCTGAAATATAATATTGTGTCGTAAAATAAGCGTGCATATATATATATATATATATATATATATATATATATATATATATATATATATATATATATATATATTGTCGCAGTTAGGCTGGCCCCTGGCGGCTGTACCTTGCGCTTTCGTTGAAAAATTTTGGGTGTTTCGTCCCGGTGCCAGTCGTAGGACTCGTCAGTGGGATTCCGACTGACACCTTCCCAGACACCCGTTGTCGTACTTATAATTTTTGGATCTAATATTTGAAATTAAATTGTGGCGGGAATTATCGGTGACATGTAGTTTACTCAACACCCTCGCCTCTAGACAATCAACCTTCTTTGAGAATTGGAGATTTGGACTCCAGATCCCGATTAAAAGGAAGGCTTGATTGTTATTGGGGCCTGAAAACTGTGGGGACTAACACCCCGTCGCGAATTCGGTGCTATCCAACACCCATGCAACTTGACGCCACAAGTGCACGTTCCCATCCCCACCAGGGATGCCATGTCGCAGTTAGGCCGGCCCCTGGCGGCTCTAATTTGCAGTTTCGTTGAAAAATTTTGGGTGTTTCGTCCCGGGGCCAGTCGTAGGACTCGTTAGTGGGATTTCGACTGACACCTTCCCAGACACCCGTTGTCGTACTATATAATTTTTGGATCTAATATTTGAAATTAAATTGTGGCGGGAATTATCGGTGAGATGTAGTTTACACAACAATATATATATATATATATATATATATATATATATATATATATATATATATATATATATATATATATATATATATAATTCATACTAAAAACGAATCTGAAATTAGCGTTTATGATATGTATTATCATTTTTATAGCTCCGTGTATGAACTAAATTAATATCATAATATTTTACGCATTTTACATGAAAAAACTTGCTGATTCAAAAATTTCCTCTTTAACGACATATCTAAAAGATAAATAATAGTTTTTACACCACAAATCGTCATCACCGTGATATTTTTATTAAGTTCTAAGTAAGTTTTGCAAACTATTCACTTTATATGTCAGGCAAGATTAAAAATTTTCATATGTGATATTTTATAATTTAATATATTTAAAAACATACTAAATTAACTCTGGTTGGTCTCCTTTCTCTCTAGCTGGATACGTCAATGGAGTGAGTTGCATGGCATTGGTATCGGACCCTGGCAAATTGGTTGGGAATGAATGCTCTTCGGACAATCTCATTATTGTGTGTGTTGGTGGTTTGGTAGAATTTGGTGACTGTGTCACGGAAGATCTCATGGAGCGAAAGCAGTTGGAGATCTTGGTGCAGTTGGGTGTTCCTCAAAAACCATGTGGCACCCAAAACCATGCGAAAGACCTTATTTTGCCTGCAGATGGGAGAGGTGGCCCCATGCTGGCCTGATGATGGTTTTGTAAATTGTCAGCTTGTTTCTGAGTGACATCTGACTGTGCCTGCCAATTAGTGGATAGAGACAGCTCGTGAAACGCATTGTCTGTTGGATTGCTTCATCTGTCTGATCTTTCTATTGTATATCAGTTCTTACACTGAACAACCATTGGATTTGTTAGTTCCGTATTGTGAGGTGTCCATGAGGTGTTCTCCTAATATGATTTAGATTTCATAAATGTTTTTTTTAATTAAGGTAAATATATATTTTTTAATTCTCACTGACTCTGCAACTTTTTTAGAAATAACTCATTCATGCCGCATGTGTGGAAAAACGTACCAGTACAGGAGTAGCCTGAGAAGACATGAACGTTACGAATGCCGAAAAGAAGCAAAAGAAGTATGCAAGTACTGCAACAAGAGGTTTAAACATAGACATAACCTTATGGCTCATATAGCGATAATTCATACTCCAGATTATACAAAAATCCAGAAATAAAGTCCTACTTCTTATTAATGTGTTTTATTTTGGGCTATTGTTAAAGCTACACGTAAAGTAGTAGTAAAAATACTACTACAGCTACGATAAATAGTTCTTAATACGATGTTGGAATAAATGGTTACACATTGACATGGTGTCGTGGCTGGTATAACTCTAATTTACAATTGAAAATATTTCTCAAAATTACTTTTTGGGTGCCTTGAAAGCTACATCTAAAGTAGTTGGTAGAATACTTCCTAAACTACGATCTATTAAATATATTGTTTCTGCAACAAAGGGGTACCCTAACAAAAAGTAAAGATAATTAAAATATCTTTATAATAAGGTAGATAAATACAGGGTCTCCCATTTAAAATAAAAGGGTTAATCAGTTTTAAATTTTGCTAAGTTTACATATCTGCAAATCGCATATAAAATATTAATTATTGACAATCTTTATTTATAATAGTTACAGGTGTTTTTGTTCTCATTGATTTTGGTTCGAAAATTTTACAAATTTTTTTTTCAAAATATATACATTTTTTACCGTAATTTGATAACGCTGCAAAAAAAAATTAATACTAATTTCAAGTTGTATAGCGAATTTTGTGTTGAACTCAAATATAAAAAATATATAGAGTGTCCCATTTAAAAGAACTATATTTTTTATTCTCCTTCTTTTCCTTATCACTTCATATATCCACAAATAATTTTAAAATATAAAATTATTCACCTTCTACAACTTTTATATAAAATTATTATTTATTAGTTTTATAATAACTGTGCTATTGGGCCACCGTGTAACTAATAATATGTGACACTTATAAAATTAAATTAGGCTCTACGAATCAAATGTTTATCAAACATTCATTATCTTTTTTAGATAAATACAGATTTAAATGTAACAGCTGCAACAGATCCTACAAAAATAGAGGCCATCTTTCGAGACATCAAAAATTTGAATGCGGACGCCCCAAGTGTTTTTCTTGTGAATTTTGCTCATTTAAATCTCACAGAAAGGAATCTCTTAAATCACACTGTATAAGTAAACATTCAAATCTTTCCATATGGTAAAAATATGACATTTGCCAGTCACTCTCTCTCGTTATGAGACCGGCATGAAAGCAAAAATTTTATAAGGAATTAACCACACAATTTTTGGGTTAAATTATTAATTACATTTCTAGAATTCATTTTAAATAAAGTTAATTAATATACTATAAAAGTAATTTTATTTTATTTTAAGTGAACTACAATTAACACATATTAGCACATTATACCCTAGTGAAATATATATATATATATATATATATATATATATATATATATATATATATATATATATATATATATGTATATATATATATATATATATATATATGTATATATATATATATATATATATATATATATATATATTTATATATATATATATATATATATATATATATATATATATATATATATATATATATATATATATATATATATATATATATATATATACTTTATTGTTTATCCGGACTGGACGCCAAGACTAAAAAACCACTTATACCCAAAGAAAAATCAAGCAGATGCCCTAAATTCTATGGTCTTCCCAAAATACACAAGCCTGACGTTCCATTACGGCCAATAGTTAACGCCTTTAACTCGCCAGTGCAAAAACTCGAAAAATATCTAACCAGCCTCCTTCAGTCACTTTGAAAAAGCCAACTCCTACGTCAAGAACTTACAACATCTAACACAAATACTAAATACAATAACACTAGAACCGGGTGACATCTTAGCCAGTTTTGACGTAAAATCTTTATACCCCAGTATTCCTGTGGACGAAGCACTGCTGCTTATAAAAAACAATGAATATCTCCCACAACACATCATAGATCTATCGCAACACTGCCTTAAAAATGCATACTTCACATACAAAGAGCAAATATATAGACAAATTGAAGGTGCCGCTATGGGTTCATCTCTATCTCCTGCAGTTGCTAATCTTTTCATGATCTGCTTCGAAAAACAAGCCATCGAGAGTGCGACTCTAAAGCCTAAACTCTGGATACGATATGTGGACGATATACTTGTGGTATTGTCCTTCGGACAAGATCGCCTCTCCAATTTCCTTGAACACCTAAACTCCATCCATCATAAAATTGAATTTACACTAGAGGTAGAAAAAAAACAACCAACTGCCCTTTCTGGACATACTCATCACAAAAACAGCACAGGGACGTCTCGAACACACAGTCTACAGAAAGCCAACCTACACAGATCCCACCATCACCCATCCCAGATACAAGCTGTGGCGAACACATTGATATCCAGGTCAATCAACCTAACCGACGCCGCAAATAAACAACAGGAAATGGAGAAAATCACAAATGCTTTGCAACAAAACGGGTACAAATCACACATAATTAAAAAGGCTATGAAACAACACAAAAAACCACGCGAAACACAGGAGCCCACCAACAATACCGCAAAAATCACACTGCCATACTTAAAAGGGGTCACAGATAGTCTTAGAATCAATATCTTGTTGAAATATAAATCGCGGGATAAATATGCCGGTCCCAGAAGACACTGCATTCTTCTTCAGTATGTATTTGTAACCTTCTTTGTTAAAATTCCTTCTACTCGCACCAAATCCCTGATGGCAGAACTACCAAAACAGCTCCAAACGGTGATGAGTGTGAATACACTTACAGGCTTGTCACGATCCACATTGATCTGTGCTGTTATTTCTTGTGCAGTTAAACGTCTATTACGTTTGCTTTTTACCACTATGCTTAAATCTGCACCAGAAGTTGCTGTTCTTGGTCTGCTGAGACGACGATCGTTGCAAATTATTCCTTGAGTCACAAATTCCTTCACAATATAGGCAACAGTTTTTCTTGGTATCTTTCTGGTTGTATTACACTTAAGATATTGATCTACGGAGTGTGTTTTCTGGTCGAATGACATCAAATAACCAATGAAAAATATTTTTCAATATTTATGTTTATTACCCAATAAGTTCATCAAAGCAAAACTTTAACTTCAAAGAAATTACGACCATAACACAATTTTGCTTTTATGACCAGGTGTCAGCAAATAACAATAAGCTGTAAACGTTTTTATTGCAGATAAGAATTTTACGGTGAGATACAAACAATGAAACCTAATAAAATGGGTTTAATAGATTTGTGGTTTGTAATATAAAGAAAAATGCAGGTGGGCAAAAACTTTTGAGCCGTGATGTACTTTTAGCTTGTTAACTTTGCTCTGTCCATCAATACAATATATTATATTTGGTCTATAAGCTCAGTTATATCGTAAATAAATAGTTTTAATTAGCTTTCTGACTTTTTGCCTGTTCTGTAGATTGTGTTTGTTCTCCCGACGACGATGTCTCCAACACTTTGGTGGTTTTCCCGCCAATCAAAATTTTTTTCTGTGTCTGATCTATTTAGCTCATTCTTTGTCCTATTTCGTACTCTGTGTTTCCCTTGAATGGTTCTTATGGCTTTTATTTCTACGATACACATTATTTGTATGGCTTTCGTGGTATCGGCTCTTATTTCGACCACGTGTCGGCCAATATAGGTCCAACAGAAGTTTTGTATATTCTCGTCTTATATTCGGTATCTCAATACTTGTTTTCCATATGATATCTCTTAGACCAGCGGTTTCCAAACTTTCTTTTCTTGCGAACTCTTTCTAAAAACTAGAATGAATTGGCAAACCTCCTGTTTTGTCATTGGGAACAGTAAATGAAATAGTAAAATTGAGTTATTAAAATTAATTTTCCATGTTGAGTAACAGTTCATAACAAAAAACCAAAATATAATCTTAAAACATTTACAAACATTATTTAAACTTAACTTATAAAAAGAATTAACACAAAAAAGTTACGATAATACAGAACTTGAAAAATACTCTCAATGGAATATTTTTGCCTGTTTGGTGGAACAAGGAAATTAAAAATTTAGTCCGATGTCTAATTTATTTTACAAAAAAAAACAATTTTTTTGTTTATTAAAAATTACCTGGCAATTTTTTGGGAATACCCCCAAAATACATATAAAAATCTTTAGTAGAGCCATATTTCCCTCACTATTTCTACAAAAATGCATTTTTAAAAATAAATTGACGAATTCGAGAGATTTTTCATCAAATATACAGGGTGATACGATTGGATGAAGTATGTTTGTGCCTTTTCGGTGAAATTAACAAAGAAACTATATTTATTGTTTGATACAGTTTATTTTTACGCAGATTTTAAAAATATTTAGGACTCTACAGGGTGAGCCAAAAAACTAGGACAGCATAAAGTTGTATTTTTTTAAATAGAACACTCTATATACGAATCGTATTTTCGATTTAGCTTATAATTTTAAATCTTTTTTTATCAAGGGTTTAGTATAACAAAACTTTATAGTTTCTGAGATAATTAAGTTTAAAGAAAAAAAGTCACATTTTCAAGCATCAATTCAATCCTAAATAACGTTTTCAATTTTGTGACAAATATATTCAAATTTGGAATTTAGCAAATCCAAGGACAAGTTAACATAATTTTTACCTAATATTTGCAATAAAAGCTACAGGGTGTTGAACACATCGGCTCAAATTTGAACAAGTTTAAATGAATAAATATCTTTTTTTTTAAATGGTATACCCTGTATATTTTCATGTTATTTAATAGAGTAATAAAAAGCCTAAAAGTTTTGATTAATATATTCTATACCTATTTATAATAGTTTTTGAGATATTTCAGTTTTTCTTATTTTACATACTTTTTACAGAAATTGTCTTCATTATCATAGTAGCCATGTAAAATAATAAAAAGAAACTACAGAAACAAACAGAATGTGGTTAAATATGATGCAATATATTATTCGTTATATTACAACGGCTATAGTTTAATTAAACATAATGTGAAAAAATTAACACAACAATAACGACAAGGCAAATACATATTTACTTTTATACTAAATTGAAACAAAAAAATTACCTATTAAATACTGAGATTAATTATTTCTTTTTAATAAGTGTTCGAATAAACGACGTTCTTGTGCAATGCACAAATTTAGTCTTTTTTGCACATTTTGTCGGACCCTGGACAAAATTAGTGGCGTTATTGTTCTACAGGTATCCCTAATCCTGTTTCGCATATCTTCCACTGTTGTTGGTGGATTAACATACACCTTATTTTTAATATAATCCCATAGAAAGAAATCTAATGGGGTGATGTCGCAAGACCTTGGTGGCCACTCAATGAAACCCCCACGTCCAATCCATTTTTGCGGATATCGTTGGTCCAAAAACGCACGAACTTCACGATGGTAATGCGGAGGCGCACCATCGTGCTGGAACCACATACTGTCGAGCTCATCCCTATCGAGACCTTGAAGTAGTTGGGGTAGTTCTTCTTGTAGAAAGTTCAGGTAACTATAGCCATTTAGTGGTTCATTAAAAAAGTGGGGTCCAATAATTCGATTATGATGAATACCACACTAAACATTTAATGACCAGTGGTTTTGATGTTGCACCTCTCTAATCCAAAATGGGTTTTCTGTGGCATAATAATGCATGTTGCGTCTATTTACGGCACCGTTACTTCTAAAAGTAGCTTCATCACTAAACATTACCTTGCATAATAAATTTGGATTTAATTGAATCTCCGCATTTATTGTACGACAAAAGTTTACACGACTTTCAAAATCCTGTCCATGCAATTCTTGGTGTAATTCCATGTGATATGGATGATACCTATATTTCTTGGTAGTACAATTAGCGGTGGATTGTGATGTTTCACATAATGCTGCCAACTGACGGCTACCAATATAAGGATTTTCCTGAACATTTAACAATACTTGTAGTTCTTTTTCTTCATTAGTTACTGGTTTGTTGACCACTTTACGTTTTGGATAATCAACAGTATCAGAAGAGTCAAATCTTTGCATTAAGTTTTGAAAAGTGTGGGTATTAGGCTGGCGTCGATCAGGATACTTCATTTTGTAAATTCTTTGAGCAAGAAGGCAATTTTTTTGAGCCTTTCTTATTGTATAAATCATATCTATTAACTCATTCTTTGGAAAATTCATTTTACAATATAAGATGAATGCAAAAAAAACCAAACTACACTACATAAGAACCAAAAGAAGCGATTGCAATTATAAATTTGACACACAGAAAAATGTTCTTTTACATTGTTTTTGCCATGGCTACTATGATAATGAAAACTATTTCTGTAAAAAAGTATGGAAAATAAGAAAAACTGAAATATCTCAAAAACTATTATAAATAGGTATAGGATATATTGAACAAAACTTTTAGGGTTTTTATTACTCTATTAAATAACATGAAAATATACAGGGTGTACCATTTAAAAAAAAAGATATTTATTCATTTAAACTTGTTCAAATTTGAGCCGATGTATTCAACATCCTGTAGCTTTTATTGCAAATATTAGGTAAAAATTATGTTAACTTGTCCTTGGCCTTGCTAAATTCCAAATTTGAATATATTTGTCACAAAATTGAAAACGTTATTTAGGATTGAATTGATGCTTGAAAATGTGACTTTTTTTCTTTAAACTTAATTATCTCATAAACTATAAAGTTTTGTTATAGTAAACTCTTAATAAAAAAGATTTAAAATTATAAGCTAAATCGAAGATACGATTCGTATTATATAGGGTGTTCTATTTAAAAAAATACAAATTTATGCTGTCCTAGTTTTTTGGTTCACCCTGTAGAGTCCTAAATATTTTTAAAATCTGCGTAAAAATAAACTGTATCAAACAATAAATATAGTTTCTTTGTTAATTTCACCGAAAAGGCACAAACCTACTTCATCCAATCGTTGACTCACCCTGTACATGGTTTAATATAAAAAGGTAATTCCTAGTAGAAGTGGGAGACGACATCCTCCGTATTTATCCTGTTTATTAAACATTCCTTAGTTTTTAAAATAAAATTTTTTAGATAAAACTGCCGCCCAAAAATCTAAAAATAAAACGGAAGACGAAGTTCAGTCATCTCCTCAAAAACGTAGGCACCGATCGACTGTCCAAAGAGATCCAGAAGAAAAAAAGTCCAAATACTACTGCGGCATTTGCAAAATAAATTTCACATCCAGAGGTGGACTTAGAAATCATAAAAAACGATCTTGTATCGAAACAGCGTGCTCATTTTGTTCTCAAAGATTTAGACATAAAATGACACTTGAGAACCACATTAAAACTGATCATCTTGATTATTATTAGTATATTTAATTAAATAATATGAGAAATTTTGTTTAATAATAAACTTATAAATGTTTAATATGTATTGTAAAACTTTTGATTCAAAACGTGCTAAATTTAACTGACGCTTTAAATGTTTTAAAAGAGTCTTACAACAGCATACATAGTAGTCAACATACTTTGCATTGTAGTGTTATTAGTCTTAAAGCTCAATTATATCATAAATAATTACACAATATTAAAAGTACTAAAAATGTATTACAGTTTTAAGTAGCTTCCTGAATTTAGGCTTACTCTGTATATTTTGGATGTACTGTTTCAATGCAGACACCTTATGGAAGCGGCTAAATTGTATTATAAGAAATAATAAAAAATTAAAACCAAGTTTGTTAATTTTGTCCGGTTTTTCTTTAAATACATTATAAGGGATGTCGGATACAGGGGCGGATCCAGCCTCTCTCTTTGGGGGGGGGGATGATATCACAAAATACAGTATGCCAAGCGAAAGCAAGTTGTCGACGGAGGGGGGGAGACATCAGCAACATTCCAATTTCTAGTGCAAAAGGCAGGGTCGGGTCTATTTTTCTAAATTTGAAGTTCTTGGAGAGGGGGGGCGATCACAAGAAAAAACAAGTTGTTGACAAGGGGGAAGGATGCGGGCAGCATACACATTCCTAGTATAAGAGGCAAAATCGTGTCTATTTTCCTGAACTTCAAGCTCTTGGGGGGAGTGGCTATCGCAAGAAAAACAAGTTATCAACGGGAGGGGAGTGCTAGCAGCATGCACATTTCTATACTTACACACTACGCATATAAAAGGCAGAATCGGTTCTATTTTCCTGAACTCAAAGCTCTTGGGAAGGGGAAGAGCGATTGCAAGCATACACATTCCTATACTCTATTCAAGAACTAGAGAGAGTAATAAAACTGACACTGAAACCTCCAACATACTTGCTCCAGTGCCCCAGGTAACTGATACCTGCCGTGAATCTAATTATATTTAAACATTATAAGGTTTTATAAATTTACTGCGACAATAGAGTTTCTGATTTCTGTCAGTGAGCAAAGTACACCTTACAGTGTGTCCTTAGTGATTTATCTTGTTTGTGCTTGTTGTTATATATTATATGAGATTAGTTCCACATCTATATTTATTCCAAAATCAAACCAGGGCATTTTTCCTCAATGAAAAACTTATTACGATGAATGTTTATGATGCCTTAAAATATCAATATCTAGATAATAATATTAAAAGTTCTGTGTTCCAACGTGACAGGTGTTGGAAAATCTACTATATACCGAATACTGAAGGAGAAAAAAACGACTGGAATTGTTAGTACTCCCAAGTCACATTCGATCACAGGCAGACGAAAAACTTCTTTGGAAAAAGAGATGTAAACTGCAATAAAAGGGGTTGTACATACATCTTATTATGAGAAGCAGATCCCAACCGTCGACAAAATTCTAACTAAAATCAATGAAGATCGGAATTTACTTGAAATTAAAAGAACTGAGCTCTGGAAATTGCTCAAAGAACTTAATTTTTGCTGGGAAAAACCAAATAGGAAATCTGTTCTTATAGATCGGCCGGAAAATGTCCGTTGGCGAAGGAAATATCTCTCTCAAGTAAAAGGTAGAGTTGCTAGAAATAACACAACTTACAAAATTAGTAATTTAACAGAACTTTTGAAAAATTTTTTTGGAATCAAGTTACTGCAGAAAATTTGGAAAAATCCATATAATAAAAGAAAATGTGGAACTCGATCTCATGATCCGTGAGATAGAGGAACCAATTATAAATAATTTGGGCCAAGATAGCTTCACTGACTTGGATTACGAATTAGATACGTAATGTTTACCAGCGTAAACACAATTTATTATTTAAATTTTCTGTAACATATAAAAATTAATTACATTTGAATCTCTTTTTAGTGTTAAATTGTAGTTCTGCAGATGGTTTAAGAAATAAATAAACTGAAACGTCAAATGTCCTAAAAATGCTTTTAATTAGTAATAAAATGACCGATAGCCCCAAAGAAATTTTAATATTATATGGACGAATTAATTTTTTTATATATGTTTAACTTCTTGTATTTTTGACAATGAGTATTTTGTACGTATTTAAATTATAACTTAAAGTTTTTTGAGAGAAAAAGTGATAAAATAAACCTCCTTCCCACGCCTATAACAAGGATTAAAATCGTTTTAACACTTCACACATCCAAATATCTATTGTTATATAACCCAAATAGTCCATTATTATAGACCGGTATTTTTGATTATCAAATTTCTAACCCAGAAATATATGTGTCTAACAGATTTTGCCAAAGACACCGAACTAAGAACATAGGTAGTTGGCGAAGAAAAAAAAGGTAAAAAATGATTTATTACTCTCTCTAGTTCTTGAATAAACTATAGTATAACAGGCAAAATCGGATCTGTTGTCCTGAACTCAAAGCTCTTGGGGGGGGGGGGAGGCGATCGCCCCAACCGCCCCCCCTCTTGGAACCGCGCCTGCATAAGAATGGGAATCGATAAAATTTAATTGTCCTTCTTTCTTCAAATTCTCGCGGGTGTTAAGTGCGAGCGAAGCCGCAACGGGTTACTGCTAGTGGTACATAGAGCCAAAGCAGATCCCTTACAAAAGAATATAGCGATTTTACCAACTTTATGATGACAGTAAAGTTACTGGTTTATTTTTAAATTTTTAAAAAAACTTTTGGGGAAATCCAATTCTATTTACAATATTGCTGTTAGTTGTCAGATGGCCTGATTAGATAAATTTGGTGTATTTGTTGTTGTTTTTATCGATATTTTTTGCCTTATTTTCTTTGATGTAATTCTGTTAAAAAGTATGTGAACAACTCAGACTAACTACTCAATTTCTTGAGTATATGTGAGCCAATTCCATCTACCCAAGTCGACCGAAACATTCTCTTTTCCCTCAAACTTTTTAGTAATAAAATTCTAATATATTTTAGTTTTTAGACCATAGAAATTACAGTTGCTGCACTTGCTCGAAAACCTATAAAGTCCAAAAGAGTCTACGTCGCCATCAAAGATATGAATGCAACAAGACACCATCGGTGGTATGTGATATGTGTAATATGACTTTTACGTATGTTCACCACCTTCGGCGTCACACTGTCATGGTTCACCAAAAACAACTGTTAAAGCAGTTTGACAATAAGTACTAAAACAGCTTGAAGTGAACATTTTAATTTGTTTGAGTGGTCATGACTGCTTTTCGGTCATTTCTTCATTTCACCCAGTTGGACTTTTCTCAATGGTCAAAAAGGAAACCTGTGTAGGACTCTTCTAGTCCTTTAGATTTAATTATGTACCTAGTCTAGTCATAAGTTTGTACAGGGTGAGTCAACGATTGGATGAAGTAAGTTTGTGCCTTTTCGGTGAAATTTACAAAGAAACTATATTTATTGTTTGATACAGTTTATTTTTACGCAGATTTTAAAAATATTTAGGACTCTACAGGGTGGGCCAAAAAACTAGGACAGCATAAAGTTGTATTTTTTTTAAATAGAACACCCTATATACGAATCGTATTTTCGATTCAACTTATAATTTTAAATCTTTTTTATTAAGGGTTTACTATAACAAAACTTTATAGTTTCTGAGATAATTTAGTTTAAAGAAAAAAAGTCACATTTTCAAGCATCAATTCAATCCTAAATAACGTTTTCAATTTTATGACAAATATATTCAAATTTGGAATTTAGCAAGGCCAAGGACAAGTTAACATAATTTTTACCTAATATTTGCAATAAAAGCTACAGGGTGTTGAACACATCGGCTCAAATTTGAACAAGTTTAAATGAATAAATATTTTTTTTTTTAAATGGTACACCCTGTATATTTTCATGTTATTTAATAGAGTAATAAAAACCCTTAAAGTTTTGTTCAATATATCCTATACCTATTTATAATAGTTTTTGAGATATTTCAGTTTTTCTTATTTTCCATACTTTTTTACAGAAATAGTCTTCATTATCATAGTAGCCATGGCAAAAACAATGTAAAAGAACATTTTTCTGTGTGTCAGATTTATAACCGCAATCGCTTCTTTTGGTTTTTATGTAGTGTAGTTTGGTTTTTTTTGCATTCATCTTATATTGTAAAATGAATTTTCCAAAGAATGAGTTAATAGATATGATTTATACAATAGGAGAGGCTCAAAAAAATTGCCTTCTTGCTCAAAGAATTTACAAAATAAAGTATCCTGATCGACGCCAGCCTAATACCCATACTTTTCAAAACTTAATGCAAAGATTTGATTCTTCTGATACTGTTGATTATCCAAACTTCATTAGTTACTGGTTTGTTGACCACTTTACGTTTTGGATAATCAACAGTACCAGAAGAATCAAATCTTTGCATTAAGTTTTGAAAAGTATGAGTATTAGGCTGGCGTTGATCAGAATACTTCATTTTGTAAATTCTTTGAGCAAGAAGGCAATTTTTTTGAGCCTCTCCTATTGTATAAATCATATCTATTAACTCATTCTTTGGAAAATTCATTTTACAATATAAGATGAATGCAAAAAAACCAAACTACACTACATAAAAACCAAAAGAAGCGATTGCGGTTATAAATCTGACACAGAAAAATGTTCTTTTACATTGTTTTTGCCATGGCTACTACGATAATGAAGACTATTTCTGTAAAAAAGTATGGAAAATAAGAAAAACTGAAATATCTCAAAAACTATTATAAATAGGTATAGGATATATTGAACAAAACTTTTAGGGTTTTTATTACTCTATTAAATAACATGAAAATATACAGGGTGTACCATTTAAAAAAAAAGATATTTATTCATTTAAACTTGTTCAAATTTGAGCCGATGTGTTCAACACCCTGTAGCTTTTATTGCAAATATTAGGTAAAAATTATGTTAACTTGTCCTTGGCCTTGCTAAATTCCAAATTTGAATATATTTGTCACAAAATTGAAAACGTTATTTAGGATTGAATTGATGCTTGAAAATGTGACTTTTTTTCTTTAAACTTAATTATCTCAGAAACTATAAATTTTTGTTATAGTAAACCCTTAATAAAAAAGATTTAAAATTATAAGCTAAATCGAAAATACGATTCGTATATAGGGTGTTCTATTTAAAAAAATACAACTTTATGCTGTTCTAGTTTTTTGGCTCACCCTGTAGAGTCCTAAATATTTTTAAAATCTGCGTAAAAATAAACTGTATCAAACAATAAATATAGTTTCTTTGTTAATTTCACCGAAAAGGCACAAACTTACTTCATCCAATCGTTGACTCACCCTGTACCTAATAAAATAATATTTAATATAGTGTGGGTTTTCGACCCTGTAGCAAATTCATAAAAAAGCTCGTAAGAATGGGATTTTTTAAATTTCATGGGTTTTCTTTCTTCAAGTTCCCCGGGATGTTAAGTACAGGCGATGCCGCGACGGTTTACTGCTAATGGTATATAGAGCAACAGCACATCCCTTACAAAAGAATATAGTAATTCTGACAGTAGAGTTACTAGTTTATTCTTGATTTTTTAAAATAACTTTTGGAGAAACACAATTCTATTTATAGTATTGCTGTTAGTTATTAGATGGCGCCTCTTTCGGTGTAGTGCGTATCTTAAAAAATCATAACTTTTGTGTTCCTTGGTGTATTTGCTGTTGTTATTTTTATCAATATTTTCCGTTTTTTTTTCTTAGAAGTGCTTATGTTAAAAAGTATTTGAACAATTCGAACTATCTACTCAATTTCTTGAGTAGATGTGAGCCAATTACTTCTACGCAACTCGGCCGGAACGTTCTCTATTCCCTCAAACCTTTTAGTAATAAAATTCTAATATATTTTAGTTTTTAGGCCATAGAAATTACAGATGTGGCACTTGTTCCAAAACCTATAAAGTCCAAGCGAGTCTGCTTCGCCATCAAAGATATGAATGCAACAAAACGCCATCGGTGGTGTGTGATATTTGTAATATGACTTTTACGTATGTTTACCACCTTCGGCGTCACACTATCACGGTTCATCAGAAAAATTTGTTAAAGCAGTTTGAATAAGTACAAAGCAGTTTGAAGTGAATCTTTTAATTTGTTTGAGTGGTCATGTTTGCGTTACGGTTAGTATTTAATTTCTTCCAGTTGTCAGGGATCAAAAAAACAAACCTGTGTGGTCTTCTTCTAGTCGTTTAGATTTTAATATGTACGTAGTCTAGTCATAAGTTTGTACCTAATAAAATAATATTTAATAAAGGGTGTTTTTTATAGAGGTATAGAACTTTTAAATGGAATAAAACAAAGATGATTTTTTTAAATTGAAATGAAATTTACTTTATTCGAAAGATAACCTTCTGGCATTATAATTTAAATATGACTTCTGGCATATGACCGCCACGGCTGGCTCGGACGTAGTCTAATCTGGAGGGCCAATTTTCGATGACTTTTTCCAACATTTGTGGCCGTATATTGGCAATAACGCGGCGAATGTTGTCCTCCAGATGATCGGCTTATCGGCGTAGACTAGCGCCTTCACATATCCCCACAGAAAATAGTCGAGCAGCGTTAAGTCGCACGTTCTTGGAGGCCAATTCACGGGTCCGAAACGTGAAACTATGCGGTTACCAAACGTCTCCTTTAATAAATCAATTGTGGCACGAGTTGTGTGACATGTTGTCCCGTCTTGTTGAAACCACAGCTCCTGCACATCATGGTTGTTCAATTGATGAACGAAAAAGTCAGTAATCATGGCTCTATAGCGGTCATCATTGACTGTAACGTTCTGACCAGCATCGTTTTTAAAGAAGTACGGACCAATGATTCCACCAGCCCACAAAGCACACCAAACAGTCAGTTTTTCTGGATGTAACGGTGTCTCAACATACACTTGAGGATTATCATCACTCCAAATACGGCAGTTTTGTTTATTGACGTATCCATTCAAACAAAAATGAGCTTCATCGCTAAACAAAATTCGCTTATGAAAATCGGGATCAACGGCAATCTTGTTTTGGGCCCATTCACCGAATCTACGCCTTGCTAGGTGATCGTGTGGCTTCAATTCTTGCACGAGTTGGATTTTGTAAGCACGCAAACCAAGATCTTTCCGCAAAATCTTCCATAAAGTGAATGGACACATATCCAATTCCTGTGCACGATGGCGGATAGACTGATTCGGGTCTTCCTCTACGCTACGCTCTACAGCAGCAATGACTTCTTCTGTACGCACTGTACGACATCTCTGTGGATGCGTATTGTCATTTAGAGTAAACGTGGTGCGAAAACGTTCCATAGTTAATCGAATTAATTGCTCTGATGGACGATTATGTTGACCGTAAAATGGACGTAGTGCGCGATACGTATTTCGAACAGAACCATGATTTTCAAAATAAATTTGCACAATTTGGAAGCGTTATTCAGGCGTCAGTCTATTCATGTTGAAATGCCAAACCAAACTAAACATAAATCACTTGACAGCTGAGAAAATGGCCGCCAGTTAAAAAAGTGTTGCCAACTTAAAGTTCTATATCTCAATAAAAAACACCCTTTATAAATAGAGGGTCACTGCGTCGATTTTCGATCACTTTTTTTGACTCAAAGTCAAGCCAAATTTAAAAAAAAGGTCTTAGTAAATGATCTTATAAATAATGAGTCTTTTCTATTTGTGCAAAAAAACACATTTTTTAAATTTGATGATTTTGAAATATTGTAAAATAAAAATAATTGAAAATGTCACCTGTTTTCGGCGCTATGTAATTTCATTTCGATCATAATAGTCAGGGAGCTCAGCGGGTTTTCGAAGCGGATGACGAGACATGATTCCACCAAAGGTTTTTATGTGTATTTTGAAATTGACATTTGTAATATTTAAAAAAATTGCTTTTCTTGCAAAGAGAAAAAACATATTTGGGTTTCTCGGCTGGAAATTTAGATCGCTTCATCTGAAGAAAACATCACCGAAAATCCTTTATACAAATTTACAGGATTAAAACTGCATTACTTCCAAAGATATTTTAATGGACAGTTACCGTGAGATACCCTGTATAAATATATATCGTTACAAACGATTGGGAAAAACTTATTAATACCCCTTCGTATACAAATATTCCCATGCGACGAATTATCTTTATTCTACTGTGCCGAAAGGAATATTATATCGATGAGTCATGTTTCTAGATAGATCTTAACTTTTATGTTCTAGATTTTTAGAGGAATTTCTATAGGAATACAGTGTAACCAGTAAAGTCCGCATCATGTGTGATTTTTTTTTATTAATAGCTTTACACAAAATTTGACTTTGGCAACAATTTCTGCTTCTATCGAGATGAAAATTAACCAAAAAAAATAGTAGTCACGTGATTAGCATTATCTGTCAAATTTTAATTTTTTTCCCAAAACAATTCAAAAGTGGGGTTATGTCTTAAAATGTTTAAAAAAAATTATTATAAGGAGTTTTTCTAAATGCAATTTTTAGCCCATATGCAAAATTTCAGCTGTACAAGATAATTTAGATTTTTTGCGCATTTTTTGTAAATTGCATCACTGTTGCAAAGTACGACTCAACACAACCTACATAAAACTTCTTGGTTTTGACGATGCTTTATTCCAGACATATTTTGTTTAAAGTAAACAGATAACGATAGTCACATGTTCACTAATTTTAACCAACTTCTAAAAGAGGGAGGTTTTCAATTCGTCGACAAAGTTTTTGTTTTTTATGTATGTACACCGATTACTTCGGAACAGTGGCACCGATTTGAATGAAATTTTTTACGTTATGGTCCCATTTTTTTTGGACGAAATTGGTGCAGTAAAATTCAAGAGGGCATTGACAATATGGCGGCCAAAAAAATTAATTTTGTCCAATTTTTTCCAAACTTGGTATTTGGGAGTTTTCTGGGTCGCACATAACGAATCCAAAATATCTTTAAAAAATTCAATATGGCGGATCCAATATGGCGGACGAAAGAGTCAGTTTTATACAATTTTCTCCAAAATTGGTATGGGGGAGTTTCCGAGGTCGCACATAACGAATGTAAAATTGTTTTTAAAACAATTCAATATTGCGGATCTAATATGGCAGACGAAAGAGTCAGTTTTATACGATTTTCTCCAAAATTGGTATGGGGGAGTTTTCGGGGTTGCACATAACGAATCTTAATTTATTTTTAAAAAATGCAATAAGGCGTATCCAATATGGCGTATAAAAAATTAATTGTGTCCTATTTTTTTCAAAATAGATATGGGGGAATTTTTGGGATCGCACATTACGAATCTAAAATTTAAAAAAAAAATTAAATATTTTCGTATCTGATATGGCGGATCAAAAATCCAAGATGGCGGATTAAAGATTCTACATCTCCCGATTTTGTCTAATATCAGTATTGGGGGGTTTTTGTTAGTATTAATTACGAATTTACAATATTTTTTGAAAAACTGAATCAGGCGGATTCAATATGGCATCCTGAAAATTCTACATTCTTCGATTTTCTCCAAAACTGATATAGGGGGTTCTTGAGGGTGTAAATTATGAATTTAAAAGTATTTTTTCATGATTCAATATGGGGAATCTAATATAGCGGACTAAAAATTTTATATTTTCCTATTTTGTTAAAAGCATTGTTTTTGAGGACGTAAATAGCGAATATAAAATTATTTTAAGAAAACCTAATAGATGCGATTTGACGGTCTAGAAAATTTAAATATCCAGATTTCATTTAAAATTGGTACTAGGGGGCTTTGAAGGGTTTAGATTTAGATTAGATTAAGACGTTAAAATTATTTTTTTGAAATTCAATATGGCGGATTCAACGTGGTGGGTTGAAAATTTTACCTGATTCGTATTTTCGGATTTGGGGTGTTTTTAGGGTGGTGTATTGTGAATATGAAGTTAATTTTTTACAACTATTAGATTAATAAGATACAAAATAAAAATTTCATATTTTCTGATTTTGTCTTTGATATTGCGGAGATCTTGGGGCATATACAAACTCAATATGCAGTTAAAATATATTGGGCTACGAAATTTACGTCTCAAGTTCTTTAGATATCGTTATTGGATGGTTTTGGTTCCTATATTACCAATCTAGAATTAATTTGAAATTTAAGATTTACTATGACAGGCTAAATATTTGTTTGACACAATTTCACTGGTATTTGGAGAACTCTAAGAAGGAAATAATTTTTAGTGGTTCATTTTAGGTTGATTTACAACTTTGGATAAATTGGGTACTTTTTTACCACCTTTGAATCATTGAGAGGTAGATATAATGAATTCAAAACCAAAAATTGAAAAATAAAATTTTTACAAAAAAAAAATGAACCGACTTCTAAAAGTGCGCTAAAAAGTGTAAAATAACTATAAATTTTTATATGAAATTGAAATTTTTGAAGTCGGCTCCAAATTATTTCTAAATGAAACAAATAACTACTGATATATACAAATTATGGTAAGAGAGTAATTACAAATAAAGTAATTTTATTCTGTTTACGCGAATCACATTTTGTCAGGTATTAGTTTGGCGCCGACTTCAAAAATTTCAATTTCATAAAAAAATTTATAGGTATTTTTTTTAGCGCACTTTTAGAAGTCGGTTCCATTTTTTTATAAAAATATTATTTGGTTAATTTTCATCTGGAGATCGAAGCAGAAGTTGATGCCCAAGTCAAATTTCGAATAAAGTTACTAATAAAAAATAATCCCATATGATGCGGATTTTACTGGTCTATAAATAGTGATAGGATAAGAGTTTTAAGTTAGTTAGAATTCTATAGTGGTATAGTGAAGATATTAAGAAGTAATAACAAGATAGTTGGGCTTTAGCTGTGTTAAGGGGTAGTTAATATAAGTATTGGAAGTAATCGTGAAAGATGTTGTGTTTTATTCTGGTAATCCAGTGAGCGATTTTAGAGAGACAAAAATATTATTTATTTAGCTTCGTGGTTGTTTTGAAATAATTGATTTGATTTGTATTTATTTTATTATGTACACAACTTATGACAGAAGTCGTCATTAGGCTATTTAAAAGTTGTGGAGACCAAATACTAATAAGTGTCAAAATGTCTCTTTAAAACAAACCTATATTAATTATATCGTATTTTGTTAAATAAATTACTTATTATCAAAATTCGAATGTTTTATTTATCTAGATATATATACACGCATTTCAAAAAATTTCTATTGCTTTAACCACCATTCGCTTCTCACGGGTGTTTTGTCATTTGGTTTTAGGTTTATTTAACTAACTGTCCATTTTACTTTTTAAGTTTATTTTAATTTATTTATTTTATAAAGTGATCTGAATAAATTTTGCTTGTTTAATTATTTTTTAAAAGCTTTTAAATAATATTGAATAAGTGACGAAATATGTCTATATTTTTGTAACTAAAAATTTAAAAAATGGAATGATTTGTACAAACTGAATTGCATTCTGTAAATTTTATTAAGTATTTTATCTATAATAACTTAGTAGATCACTTTATAGAGTCTATTCTATTTTTTTATTTTTTAATTTTTCATTTTTTTTTGCGCCCTTTTTTAGTCCATCCCCATATTCCCAGTTTTATTATTTACGAACCCTACGACTTCGTTTGTGAAAATTGCCACAAAACATACGCAAAAAAGTCGACGATGGTGCGACATATGAAATACGAATGCGGAAAACTACCAAGGTTCGGATGCGCCAAATGTGGCTACAGGGGGTACCAAAAGACTCACGTGGAACGACACCTGTCAAGAAAACACGATATTTTATTTAAGCCGGATATTAACAGGAATATTGTTGTGTTTAATATTTGATTATTACTTTTTTTAGTTTTGTTTTGTTATCCTTTTATTATATAGTTTATTTTCGTTTTTATTTTTAACTTTATCCTTTACATTTTTAGTTTATTTTTAAACTTTTTTCCAATAAATATTTGTAAATGGTTGTTTTGATTTACAAAATTTATTTATACAGGGTGGACACTTTAATCCTTCTGATGAAATATCTTTTTGAGTTGAAGTTTCGATCTTGTATATCATGGGCTGCTTTCAATATAGTTAGAGTAAACATATTATTTTTTTTAACTAATATGTATATACGAATATACAGGGTCTTTTCCCAATGAAATCGTGATAACATATTCGTCCTTGAACGCATGTAAAGTGCCTTGTATATTTTTGTTAAAATGACTGGCGCAACTTACATACTATGTAAAAAATATATACAGGGCTCGAAGTAATGCATAGACTGTAATTCCGAGATGAACAAATTTTTTTATTAAAAAATTATTGATAACCCTGTATATAATAAGGAAAATTACTATTATAAATATTGTTTTATATTATAATTCAGTTTAATTTATATTTTATTTATTATATTATTAAATAATATATTTTTAGTTTATTGGGGTTTTCGGGTTGCTTTAGATTTATAGAATATCGAATATATTAATATAATACACTGTATATAGGTTTGTTAATTTATTTAAATTTATACAGGGTGGAGCAGATTTATTGCTTAGCATTGTGAACTTCAAGATTTATCGTAATGTGTAATAAATTATTATATGTTGATATTTTTGTGGCAGCTGGGGTAGTATCATTCCTATTTACTTAAAATTATTGAGGTCTCGATATTAGGAAATAAATTTGTAACTGTATAACCCTATATTTGGTAGCAATAAATTGTCAGCGAAAGATATTACTAGAATATGAATATGCCGTAGTTCAAATCTATTTAAAAAAAATCTATTTTGTTCAGTTTTGGTTCATTATCAAGAAAATGCGTTTAATAATCGAAAAAAAATTTTTTGCTAATTATGTTAATTGAAAATAATTACTTTTCTTTTTGACGTACATCGTTGCCATATACATAGTTCGTTCAAAAAGTTTCGAGACTAATTTTTTTACGAAGAAAAAGATTTTACTTAGTTTTCAACATAATCGTCTCCTCGTTCTACACAAATTTTGCTACGCTCTTATAGCTGCTGGAACGACCTGGAAAACTTCTCTTCTGGAATAGCTTTTAGAGCTCTGGCACATTCCTTTGAAGCACCTCAACGTCTTCAAAACGCCCTCCTTTCATTGCCTTTTTTAATTTAGGAAATTAGCGCATTGTCGTGCAACGGAAACATGTGCGCTACAATTCCGGTCTCATGCGACGAATCCGCTTCAAAATTGGATCCAGGATACTTTTTTAGAATTGTGCGTTTACTGTTTGACCATCATGCAAAGTGTGGTGGACGCTTCTTACACTGATACTAAATTTCTCTGCCAAATTTCAATCATAATTCACCGATTACAAGAGCGTGCGACTCACACACTTTCAACATCCTCATCGGTAGTCGAGATGGAAAAGCGCCCCTTCCGTGAATCGCCTTCTAGCAACTGTCGACCATTCTTGAACCGCGCATATCACTCCAAAACTTTACTTCGACTTAAACAATCCTTACCATATACGGTTTTCAATAATTCCAATGTTTCCGAACCACTTTTTCCCAGTTTAAACCAAAATTTGATGCGGCGCGTTGCTTTATAGCGAGAATTGTGACGTAGTGGCAAAAACACGTCTACAGAGTTGGCCAATAAATGAAATGAGCGTGCGACTCACACACTTTCAACATCCTCATCGGTAGTCGAGATGGAAAAGCGCCCCTTCCGTGAATCGCCTTCTAGCAACTGTCGACCATTCTTGAACCGCGCATATCACTCCAAAACTTTACTTCGACTTAAACAATCCTTACCATATACGGTTTTCAATAATTCCAATGTTTCCGAACCACTTTTTCCCAGTTTAAACCAAAATTTGATGCGGCGCGTTGCTTTATAGCGAGAATTGTGACGTAGTGGCAAAAACACGTCTACAGAGTTGGCCAATAAATGAAATGACAGCGCCCACTTCTCCACTGTGGGTAACTAAGGAACATACTTCTGCCATCGGGCAACAAATAGCGCTAATTGTAAATTATATACAAAATTAGTTCCTGAGCTTTTTGAATGAACTGTGTATTATTACTTTGACGTAAATCTTGCCTTAAGTGATTTTATTCCATTCTACAATCTAAGTATCACTTCTAATTATCTGCAGCCATTATATTATGTGAAATTTGATAAATTTTCTCTCGTATAAGAGACAACTCTTGAAATTTTATCTATTATTGTGACACAGCAGATATTTTAATCGTAATAAAAGTGTGGCATCTCCGGCAGCGTTATAGATAGTTCACAGGACGTAAATCCTCTGTCAAGATGATTACTACCCTTTTGAAACTTTGTAAATGGCTTCATTTTAACGAGCCTGACAACTTTTTTATTTGTAAAAATTGTCGTATACGTTGCGTTTTGTAACACGCAGTTTCAAAATACATTATAGTCCTCAGTTCGCTGACTCTTATAGATTTATTATCATACTTCTGAAACTTCGTAAGTTGCTTCATTTTGATGAGTCTGTAAAATTTTTTATTTGTGAAAATCCTTGAAAATGAGGCGTTTTCGAGCCTGCAGCTGCAAAACATGGCAATTTTATGACGTACTGAAAGTATATGACTATCACCTTGCTTTTCACTTAAACTGTGAGATAATATGATGAAAGAATTGGAAAAAAATTGTCGGACTAAAATAATGGGACGTCAAAATAATGAGATTATAATAGTTCATTATCAACTGGCTGAAATTTGAAGGATTATTAATTAATAATTTTTACAATCCCTTGGTTACATTTTCCGATAAATATAATGCCATTTTTTTCAGTCTGTCGCCTGAAAAATATCATTTTTACGACAATCCTTTTTCTGTTTGTTTGAAGGTCATAGACAATGATGTTTCTTGCGAAATAGTAGATATCTGTTGGACTTCCATTGTCTTTATTTTTGTTGAATATCACCACGTTTCGGCTAGTAGTTATCTCTAGCCGTTTTCAAGTGAAACTAATAAATCCCTTAGCTACATGACTAGTTATACTAAAAGTAAATGCAGTAGAGTATCACTGACATGGGTGCAGTCATGCCTGCTATGACAAAATCATATTTTTTTATGCTGCATTTAGTTTTAGTTTACAATTACTAAGAAGTGGTTTCCACACTTCTCTTATATCTAAAGATGGATTATTAAAACAACTCGGGTTCTGATGTATAACCGCGGCTTTGAATTTCCGTTTTCTCCAAAGTTGTTCTCGGTGTAGTATTTTAGCTTCAGACCATTTTATGTGGTGTCCATGAGTCCAGGCATGGTTGGCGGCACCAGATTTTTCTGTTTCTTCTCGAGATGTGCATTTTTGGTGTTCCTTGATCCTTACGTCTAGAGGTCTCTTTGTTTCGCCAATGTAGGAATTGCCACATTCACATGGTATATACAGTTCTTCATGTCTCTTTGAGTTGTTGGTTTGAACCTAGTGAGCCGACTTCTCAGAGAGTTATTTGAATTGAAAACAACGTTGATTCTATATCTTTTTCCTATCTTTCTATTTTTTTCTGAAATGCCTTTAACATAAGGGATGTTCAATACTGGTTTTCGTTCTTCATTCGTTGTCGATATTGTCCTATTTCTGCGTTGTTCAAGAAATTTAGCCATTAGATATTCTGGGTATCCGTTGGCTGTCAGATCATTTTTAATGTAATCAATCTCTTTCATCAAGTTCTCGTTGGAGTTCCAGAGAATTAAGGCTCTATCTACGAGATTTCTTATAATTCCTTGTTTGGTGTTGTTGGAGTGATTAGATGAATAATTAAGGTATTGTCCTGTGTGCGTGGCTTTTCTGTAAACCGAAGTTCGAATTTGCCTGCCATTTCTTTCAACCAAGACATCTAAGAATGATAATTTATTTTCTACTTTCTTCTCCATGGTGAGTTTAATAGTTGGACTGATATTGTTGAGATGAAAAAGGAAATTTCGAAGTTTTTCGTCGTTTTCACTCCAAATAATAAAAGTATCGTCTACGTATCTGAGCCATAACTTTGGTTTCTTAGATGTGGATTCAATTGCAAACGTCTCGAACCATTCCATGAAAATATTTGCGACCACCGGTGAGAGTGAAGATCCCATCGGTAATCCATCATCCTGGATGTAGAATTTTTTCTTTTCTTGAAAATAGGAATTAGTCAAACAACTTTCCAACAAGTCCATAATGGCGTGCGGTGGTAAAGATGTTCTTTCTGCTAAGGTCTGGTCTTCTTCAAGTTTCTTTCTTATGATTTTTAGTGAGTCCTTAACTGGAACGTTGGTGTATAGGCTTTCCACGTCAAAGCTAATAAAATGGTCTTCTGGTTGTACTTCTATTTCACGTATAATTTCTACGAAATGTTGCGAGTTCTTAACCCAGGACGATGTATTTCCTTGTAATGGTCTCAGGATTGGAAGAAGAATTTTGGCAAGTTCAGAAGTCGGAGAGTTCCGGGAACTCGTGATAGGTCGTAAGGGCATGTGTTGCTTATGTATTTTCGGTTTCACTTGAAAACGGCTAGAGATAACTACTAGCCGAAACGTTTTTGAAAATGTAGTTTGTGTCTAAAAGTAAAATACAATTACCAATCATATGTACTTTTTGTCTAATCGGTGGTAATCAGTCAAACGTTCAAGGAAAATTTACAATTTCCGAGGGCCGGACTGAAAAAATTACGCATAAAATTTGTTGAAGAATATGATCACATCAAAAAAATCTGCTGATTGATAATAAGAGAACACGTATACATTATTTTGACATATTACAGGTGGTTGACTCATTTTTGTCGGATAAATTTTTTCGTGTTTTTTGTTAAATTATCCTACAGTTTAATAGCAAAAGAAAGCGTTTTTCATACCAATTTTATATCTCACCAAATTAAGATATTTTGCAAATGCGCGGTAGAAAATGCTGGTAATTTATGCCAATAAAAAAGTTGTCGGACTCATCACAATGGAGCCACTCACACACTTCTAGAAGATTAGTAACCATGTGGAAATAGGGATTACGTCCTGTAAACTGAAAAGGGATCTTAAAGTATTTTATATCGTGAATAATATTCTTGGCAACAATTGGTTAGAAAGGTTAATGATGACATATCAAATATGGCCTAGTAGTAAAAAACACACATCACTAGTTAGCATTCTTGGTCCATGGAAATTAGACTCAAAAAGAGCAGTCTTGGGAAAAAGTGTAATTAGCGATTTTATTGCTGAAAAGGGTATATTTTGGATTCACTACAAACATACTTCGATGGAAATTCATACGGTCCATGGCTTACAAAATGGCGATCAAAAAATGGTCACTTTTTTTAGTTTTTCCAGTTTACCTTGAAAAATAAGGGTTGTATGAAAAAATGTTTTAAACAAAAGTTATAGATAATTGAAAAACCTATCGATTGATATAATGAAAGTTATAGGTGGCGCTACTAGTTCTCGGAAAATTCCATTTTTTTAAATTTATAATTAAATGATAATTATTAATTAATTATCGCTTCAGAATTGTAGGAAATGATAGATATTTTTTACCTAAAAAAGTGTGTTTAGTCTGAAATTTGTGAGTTGAATAGTTTCCGAGAAAATCGAGCTCAAAGTTGAAAATTCAATGTCGATTATTATTCTTCCTAATAAACATACAGCAACCAGGTTGACAGCAATTTGTTTGAAATGATGTATATTTTCAAGATATATTTTCAAATTTTTTTTTTGATTTTCCGTTGAGAAAATTGCGAAAAACATTTTTTTGCACTCGAAAAATTGCAAAAACTTTTTTGTCAGTGTACTTACGATTATTCTAATACGTCTATTGGATTTAGATTCTGTGGGTAGTTTTCAGAGGTCCGTAGATCTTACAGGGATGTTTTTCGTGAAACCGAAAAATTTCTCAATAAACTACAAGTATTCAATAATGTCTTCTGTAAATTTTAGCCCTTAATATCTATAAACCGCCACGTTGCGAATTTTTTTTTTAAAAAAGATAAATTTTATCGTAAAACAATTTTTTTTTCCAGAAATCAGAAATGATATATCTAAATCTAATAGACTTATTAAAATAATCGTAACTACCCTGTCAAAAAAGTTATTGCAATCTTTCGAGTGCAAAAAACTGTTTTTTGCAATTTTCTTGACGGAAAATCAAAAAAAAAAAATTTTTTTGAAAATGTATCTTAAAAATATACGTCATTTCAAACAAATTGCTGTTAACCTGGTTGCTGTATCTTTATATGGAAGGATAATAATCGACATCGAATTTTCAAATTTGAGCTCGATTTTCTCGGAAACTATTCAACTCACAAATTTCGGATTGAACACACTTTTTTGGGTCAAAAATATCTATCATTTCTCAGAATTCTCAAGCGGTAGTTAATTAATAAATATCATTTAATTATAAATAAAAAAAAAATTGAATTTTCGGAGATAAAAAATTATATTTCAATAACTAGTGGCGCCATCTATAACTTTAATTATACCGATCGATAGGTTTTTCAATTATCTACAACTTTTGTTTGAAACATTTTTTCATACAACCCTTATTTTTCAAGATAAACTGGAAAAACTGAAAAAAGTGACCATTTTTTGGCCGCCATTTTGTAAGCCATGGACCGTATGCCAAAATAAAATCGCTAGTTACATTTTTTCCCTAAAAAATTTTAATTTCCATGGACTATCTTTCTTTATTTTAAGAATATGTTGATTTCTAATTTTCTTTAAAAGAATCTACTAAAATTATTCTCAAATAGTATGGAAAATGTATTGTAAATCACTTAAAAATAGTATTTTTTATTGTAACATATAAAACATTTTTCCTATATTGTTTGTTCTGTTAAGTTTTCTAGAGTTTTTTTTTAATAAAAATATATTTTATATTACACGGGACTTTTTATTATCAATTTCTAGTCATGTTATTAATTTCCAATATTAATATATATTTTTTTAATTTTTAGGAATGTATGTGTGCAATATATGTTGTAAAACTTATAAACACCAGCCGTCGTTACTGAATCACAAGAAATTTGAATGTGGAAAACGTGCTAGTTTTAG
Organism: Diaprepes abbreviatus; assembly: GCA_034092305.1. Classification (NCBI taxonomy): domain Eukaryota; kingdom Metazoa; phylum Arthropoda; class Insecta; order Coleoptera; family Curculionidae; genus Diaprepes; species Diaprepes abbreviatus. The sequence goes on along the minus strand of JASJET010000330.1, from coordinate 5,500,599 downwards.
ATGTGACTTCAGATATTGTAAATATGTTACCAAACTGAAAGGAAATTTAAAGAAACATATTATAAGAAATAAACATTTTCAATCTCTTATTTAGCATAGATATATGTAAATATTTGTGAAGCTAGAATATAATGTTCGTAGTAAATTGGACTGTGTACCAGAACTTGTTATTCCCAGACCTTTTTGTCCCATTGACCATGAACCAATTTTTCTCTGTTTTCCGTAGACTGCCTCCCCCCCCTCCCATCGCTTTCGTAATATTGAACTTTTGCAATTTTATCAATTGAAGCCGTAGTCTGGTAATCGAACGTACAACATGGTGGATCGTGAAGAGTATGAAAAATGTCAACATAACAATAGACACTGTTGACATTTTCCATATGTGCGACATGATGCCTCTCAACGCACACCGCCACATTGTGCCTTTTATCACTAGACCAAAGCTTGACATAAAACTACCCAATTTGATATTTTCAAGATGACAGCTCTTCCAGTTATACCGGAAGTAGAACTTCTTCTTCCTCTAAGTAGAACCAAGTTCTGTTATCTATACAATGCCTCATCGATCCTCGTTTGAGGTTGAAATCCAGCTGTCTCTCCATCTTTTGGGGGGCCGTCCAGGCGGCCGTTTGGTGTTTGGTTTCTCTCTCATCACAGTTTTTGCTAGTCTGTCATCGTCCATTCGTTCCACGTGATCTCTCCACTGCCTACGACGGTTTCGAACCCACTTCACAACATCCCCCACTCCGCTGTCCTCGCGAATTTTTGCGTTTCTTATTCTATCTCTTAAACTTGTTCCCGTGATCATTCTCAGCGTTTTCATTTCTGTGATTCTCATAATTTGTTTTGTCTTTGTGGTTTCATTTCTTGTTTCTGCGCAGTCGGTCAGTATCGGTCCTACACAGACCTTGTAAATTCTTGCTTTGCTCTCAACCGTCATATGTTTATTGTTCCAGATTATGTCTCTTAGTTGGCCTGATATCATGGCCGCTTTGTTGGCCTGTGTGCGTACTTCTTCCGTTACTGCCCTGTTACTTGTTGTATGTGCTCCCAGGTATTTAAACTTCCCAACCTGTTCGATATGTTTGTCATCAACCATTAGATTGCATCTTACCGGTTCTTTTGCTATTACCATTGCTTTGGTTTTCTCCACAGATATCTTCATATTATACTGTTTGGCTGTTCGATTGAGATGGAAAAGCATTCTTCGTAAGTTGTCCTCGCTATCTGCTGTCAAGGCAACATCGTCTGCAAAGCATATAATCTGAACGGTGTTGTGTCCCATTGGGTACCCAATATTTGTGCTTTTTACCTCATCAATGATTTCGTCCATGATTACATTGAAAAGTGTTGGCTATCACCCTGTCTTATTCCTATGGATAGAGGGATTTCCTCTGTTAGAGTGTTATTTGTTTTAATTACCGTGGTGTTTTTGGAATTCAGTGTTGGACTTAGGCTATCACCCTATCTTATTCCTATGGATAGAGGGATTTCCTCTGTTAGAGTGTTATTTGTTTTAATTACCATGGTGTTTTTGGAATTCAGTTCGTATATTGTGCGTATGATTGCTTCGTCTACTTGTTTTCTTCGCAGTAATTCTGTTATGTGTTCCAGTTTGACTCGGTCGAACGCTTGTGTAAAGTCCACAAAACAAATGAACAGCGGTTTATCGTATTCAATAGATTTTTCAACCAGCTGTCTGATAATAAATATACCGTAGATAGTAGAGCGGTTATTCCGGAAGCCCCTAACTTGTCTACGATCGGTTGTGACAGTATTTTGGTTAACAATTTGGCTGAACTATTCAGTAGGCTGATTCCACTGTAGTTTTCGGGTTGTTTCTTTGATCCTTTTTTGTGGATCGGAATTGTGATGCTTTTCCGCCATTCGTTAGGTACCGACGTTGTGCGGAGTATTTTTTGAAATAGAACAGTGAGCTCTGTGACAAGGCTGGGCCTCCGTACTTTGGTTATAGAATTTCTAACCCATTCCTATGAAAAATATATGTGTCTAACAGATTTTGCCAAAGACACCGGACTAAAGAACACAGGTAGTTTGCGAAGAAAAAAAAAGCGTGAAAAATGATCTATTACTCTCTCTAATTCTTGAATAAACTATAGTATAAGAGACAAAATCGGGTCTATTTTCCTGAATTCAAAGCTCTTTGGGGGAGGGGGCGATCGCCCCCACCGTCCTCCCCCCCTTGGATCCGCGCCTGATTTTACTTCTTACAGCCGTCAACTGTTATGGGTTTCTACCAAGTAACAACCAACAAAATCAAATTGTTGAAATAAATATTTTTGATGTAGCTTATAAAATGTTTTGACGTTGTGCATCCGTAGAGCTGAACCTATTAATACTGTATCAATTTTATTTTTGGATATATTTTTAGACTTACCGTATGTGTGTGACTGCGGCAGATATTACAAGCATAAAAAAAGTTTACGAAGACATAAAACTTATGAATGCCGAAAAGAACCAGGATTTAATTGCATATATTGTACATATAAAGCCCACCAAAAAGCTACTATGAATAAACATTTAAAATTTCATCATCAATTTGCTGAGAATATTTATTATTAAATGTGTTTAAATTGTTTTTTTTTGGATGTTTTTTTTAAAGGAGACCAACTTATTAATAAATAAGGATCTAAATACACATTAAAACGTGTTTCCTTAGATGGTGTTAGCTAATTACTAGTATGGGGGTCTAAAGATTTTCATGGACTTTTATAATTGATTCTTATGTATTTTGAGTTACTGAATCCAAACCTTGAGCATCTTTTATTCCCTCACAAACAACTGAGGAGGCAAAAGCATCAAAAATTTCGATTTGGTACGATCTTGGGTGTGTTTATTATTACGTAAAAATCATTTCTGATTTTTGTATAATATCTTAGGAAAATTTTTTATTTTTAAATTGAACCGTTTTACAATGTAAAATTTTAATCGATTTTTTTGAAACCCTGCATATTTTGCATTAATTTTTGCAATATCTCGGCTTCTAATTAATTGTTTTTAATTGTAATAACAATGGCGTCTTTATTATTAAATTTGAAACCAAATAGGATGGATCCGAAATAAATACCTAATGTATTAACAATTTTACGACGTTATAAACAATTAAATTGTTCATGACAAATTCCCTGATCGCCTAATGGCTTATCATGTTGAAGATTCGGATTAAGCAGCACAAAATACAGGGTGTCTCTAAAAAGCGCAGATTCCTGAGAATATAGCTCAATTTACGTAAATTCTAAAGTTGACGGTTTCTGAAATAGAAGGTACCAAATTTTTTTCAAACTTTTTTGTAAATATTTATTTTAATTAAAGCTTGATTTGAGGCAAATTTGGTACTTTGGCGTTTTTTAGGATGAGAAATCAGGATCTAAGTACAGTTTCGATGAACATTGCATTGGGCATCCGTAGCAGCAATTCGCCTGCACCTTTCTTAACCGACTTCTAAAAGAAGGAGGTTCTCAATTCGTCGACTATGTATTTTTATGTATGTATTTTTATGTATGTACACCGATTACGTCGGAACGGCGGCACCGATTTGAATGAAATTTATTACGTTATGTTTAGGAAGTTTCTGCGGTAGTCCCATATTTTTTTTTGGCGAAATTGGTGCAATAAAATCCAAAATGGCGCTGACAATAGGGCGCCAAAAAAATTAATTTTCTCCGATTTCCTCCAAAACTGACATGGGGGAATTTTCGGGGTCGTACATAAACAATCTGAAATTATTTTTAAAATAATCAATATGCCGAATCCAATATGGCGGACAAGAAAATTTAATTTTGTCCGATTTACTCCAAAATTGGTGTAGGGGAGTTTTTGGAGTCGCACATGATGAATTCAAAATATTTTTAAAAAATTTAATGTGCCAAATCCAATTTGGCGGACAAAAAATCAATTTTGTCCAATTTTCTCCAAAATTGGCACGGGAGAATTTTCGGGGTTGCACATGCCGAATCTAAAATAATTTTTAAAAATTCAATATGGCGGATCCAATATGGCGGACGAAAAAATCAATTTTATTCGATTTTTTCCAAAATTGGTATGGGAGAGTTTTCGGGGTCGCACATAAGCAATCTGAAATTATTTAAAAAAAAATGGCGTATTTAATATTGCGAATAAAAAATTATTTTTTTCCGATTTTTTTCAAAATTGATATGGGGGAGTTTTTGGAATCGTACATTACGAATCTGACATTATTTAAAAAAATAAATAAATATGGCTATTCTACATCTCTCGATTTTTTCTAAAATCAGTATTGGTAGATTTTTGTTAGTGTTAATTACGAATTTAAAATATTTTTTGAAAAACTCAATCTGGCGGATTCAATTTGGTGTCATAAAAATTTTACATTTTTCGATTTTCTTCTAAACTGATATAGGGGTTCTCGAGTGTATAAATTATGATTAATAGTATTTTTTCAAGTTTCAGTATGGCGAACTCAAAATTTTACATTTTTACATTTTGTTCAAATGTGGGACTCAATCGTTTTTGAGGATGTAAATAGTAAATATAAAATTATTTTAAGAAAATCTAACATGTCAAATGCAATGTGAGGGTCTAAATTTCTGAATTTCATCCAAAATTGGTACTAGGAGCTTTGAAGAGTTTAAATTTAGATTAGATTAAGATGTTAAAATTATTTTTTTGAAATTAATTATGGCGGATCTAATATGGTTAGTTGAAAATTTTACCTTATTCGCATTTTTTCAAATTTGGTATTAGGGTGTTTTCGGGGTCGTGTATTACGAATAGGAAGTTAATTTTTTACAATATTAGGTTGATCAAGGAGAGACAATGTGGGGGACTGAAATTTCTACGTTTTTCAATTTTGTCTAAAATTGATATTACGGGGGCTCTTTATATATAACAAAGTCAATATGTAGTATGAAATATATCGGACTAAGAAATTTACATCTTCAGTTCTTTAAATATCTATATTGAAAGGTTTTGGGGCCTATATTGCCAAAATTGATTTGAAATTTAAGATAGTGGAGATACAATTTCACTGGTATTTGGAGAATTCTAAAAATCAAAGAATTTTTAGTGATTCGTTTGAGGGTGACTTACAACTTTGGATAAAATGGGTACTTTTTTGCCACCTTGGAGTCATTACGAGGTACACTAATATCGATTAGTACTTAGTTCAAATAACTTTTCTATGAAATCGAAATTTTTGAAGTCGGCGCCAAATTATTTCTAAATAAAACAAATAACTACTAATATATACAAGTTATGGAAGAAAGGAATTACACAAAAAGTATTTTTAATCTGTTTAGTTTAGCTAAGACTTAACCCAACCTATATAAAACTTCTTAGTTTTGACAATGCAAATACACTTTGCATCATATGTGACCAAATTTTAGTAGCCCTATTTGGATTTTGTAGAAAAACACATATTTAATATGGCCTTACTTTAAACAAAATATGTCTGGAATGAAGCATTGTCAAAACTAAGAACTTTTATGTAGGTTGCGTAGAATCTTATTTTGCAACAGTGGTGCAATTTACAAAAAATGAGCAAAAAATCTAAATTATCTTATACATCTGAAAAACTGCATTTAGAAAAATTTTTTCTAATAACTTTTTTTCGATATTTTGAGATATAACCCCACTTTTCAATTTTTTTTTGGAACAAAATTAATATTTGACAGATAATGCTAATCACGTGACTACTATTTTTTTTGTTAATTGTAATAATAAAGTTATTAGTTTAAAAAAATCCCATATTATGCGGACTTTGCTGGTCACACTGTACATAAGCTTTTCAAATATCTTTAAAACTGGTTACCTGGTTCGTCTTTATTACCACGCTTGAAAATTGGAACTTTCAGGGCACTTGGAAAAGTACCACACGTCACTGATAAATTATAAATATCACTCAGTTGGTAAGTAGTGAATTCTGCGATGTTCTTGATAACCTTCACACTAATATCATCACAAATAGTTTTCTGTTCTAGAATCTCTTCCGGTATTGTAGGGGTCATATAAATACTAGGAATAATTGTTTTTTCTATCCGATCCACACTTTGATCAAGGTTATCGAGGGATGCGTTCTCTGAAGAGTTATAGACTACTTCTACTTTTTGTCTGTCCGCTATAGCAAAGTATTTAGCAAACTGATTTGCCACGTTTTTATTCTCATTTGAGCTAAATTCTCATATTTTACCCTCCGAAATTTTGCATATATTTTTTAGAGATACCTTGTACATAAGAACCAATCATTCCATGGACATTTATCGGCCACAAAAACCCTTGGTCGCTTACACTGTACCACACTTAAAAGAAACTGGAAATAGGTATTCGAAAGTAACAAATTCCACTTATGTAAAAATTAGTATCGTCGTAGCTTCTTCTACTAAAAAGTTATATTAAATTATTTTTTATATTTTATTATTATTACTTTTGTATCGTGCCTATTCCTATTACGAAAACAAATACATTACATTGTTGATTTTTACTAACATTTTCCTTTTTTAGATCCCGGACGTAATTATTTCTGTTCGAACTGTTTCAAAAGTTATAGACATCAACAGTCATTGCACAGGCATAGAAAATTTGAATGTGGAAAACAGCCTCATTTTTACTGTAATTTTGAAGGATGCAATTTCAGGACGAAAGTGAAATGCAACTTGAAACAGCACATGTTTAGACATTTGAAAGGGAGGTTTGTCAATCAAATGAATTAGTATTTTTTATCTGTCATTATTTTGTCGTCAATTTTTAATATATTTTCATTTATAGTAAAAATTACTACTTTAATGTATTTGGCAGGTTTGTTATAGACCTAAAATAATGCAAATAACTTCTACAATTAGTTAATTCGGATGTAAGGTGAATTTTTTACATTCAGCTTTATTTTAAAGTTTTTAAAAAATGTGTCAAAATTCCTGATCGATATTATGTCGGGAATACGGCTTGTTATAAAACGGAAGTCTATAAAAAAATAATTGAGTAAGCAAAGAAAGTCTAACTCTTTAAAATAGTGTATTCGGGTCCGTTCGACATTCCAGGTAGAATATAAGGTGCCAGTTTTCCATGGTTTCCTTGGTAGACCTATTACATGTTATTTTCTTCAAGTACAGTCTTCTTTACAGAGCGTTGGCAACCTCTCGCACGTATATGTGTTAATCGGACGTATTTCGATAAATATTTGTCACTGAACTTTCGAAAAAAAATTGCTTTAGTATTGTGATCAAAGCGAATTAAAATAAAATATTTTTAAGTTTCCTAATGGGCACAAGAAGACGTATCTTATTATATACATTGGAAAAACAACAATTTTTCTACCAAATTATATATAACATTAAATACCTTTTTTGTTTTTGATATCTAATGCTTATGTTTAAAAACTTTTGTATTTAATTTTTTGCTTTAACTTTTAAAATGAGGAAAGAGTGTGATGGGCTAGCAATTTACTTGAGAAATGGCCTCCAGCTGCCTAACAACAGAGCTTTGTAGGCCTGTATAATCTTTTTACTTTAAGACCTCCATAAAGTCATTATTCTCATCTATAATAAGTTCTAAAGACACCACCGAGTTTGCTTCATTGTCGAGAATCTGTCTTTTTCTAAACAAATTTTAACCTGGTGGCAGACACATCTTTATTACGACGAAAAGTCTTGGTTCTTGGAACAGGATGTACTGAATTAGATTTTTTCGAAAAAACCTGTGAAGGCGAATACACTTTTTTGCAAGCACTAATAATAATTATTTTTATCAACAACAAATATATTTTTTCTTTTCATAAAGTAAAAATTCCAAAAATAAACATCAGTATCAATAACTGCAAGTATTCCAATTGGAAAATTGTTCATCGTGATAAATGTGATAATTCATAAGGGAATACGTTTTTATCTGGTGCTTCAAAATCAAGAAATACACTTAGCAAGGTACGGTACTAAATCTGCCGGGAAACCATATAAAAACGCACCTTGCATTCTGCCTTAAAGCTGCTACGGAAGCGGATGTTCTCTTGTAAGTTATTACACTTTCTCAGTTTCATATCTCTAAAATATGATTGATATGCATCAAGACTTTTGATACATTTTTGAATCATCGAAAGCAAGCTACCAGTAAAAAAGTGGGAGCTTGAAATTTTAAACTTGAGATGACATCGAAATACGGAGTGATATGGATGTAAATTACCTGCATTATTTCAATATTTGTGTTATCACAAAGATATTAAATGTAACACGTATCAATGTCTTTATAGTTTTTTATATGTTAATTACAGGGTGTTCGAAAAAGGAAGGCCAATCCGTTAACCATATATTATTAGGGTTAAAAAATAGGAATTTTTTTTGGTCATTTATCAAAATGTGCATGTTTTGCGACTCTGAAAAAAGATATGGCTTAGAACTTAAAAAAGCTTGTCAAGACAAAAAGATAAAATTGACAATGAAAATTTTTAATCCATTTGTGATTGAGGACTTACAAAATTTTGACAAATATATCACTTATTACCTGAATGTGACAAACTGGACAGTACAAAAAACCTTTTTAATGAAATCATTATGTTATAGTTTTTCTCACCTACGTTGGTAGTCTTGTTAACTCATAATATACTTGAATAAAAGTGTAATACATTTAAATTACGTTCCTAAGTAAATATTAGAGTAAAAAATCACGCAAATCCATCAAAAAGAAATAATAATGTGTCTATTGAAGTCCCCCAGGGGATGACATCACAAAACAGCGCTGTGTCTTTGTATTTTAGGAGTTGTTGGTACAACTCAGGCACTTCTTAATATATTGGATGAAAGCGTAACTTATATAACTTAGTTAATAACCATTTAAGAAATAGGTGTTTCTTGTATCCTCTTTATATATATATATATATATATATATATATATATATATATATATATATATATATATATATATATATATGAAGTAAAATGTGAACAGTAAATGCAAACTTCTCTCCATCATATCCTTTTTATATTAGAGAGTTTCCTTCATTCATATACGGAGCTGCATATAGTTGTACGTTTGTTGAATGTGATTTCAGCACTACGACGGCATAATGTGGATACATCCACTGCTATTGCATCTCACACGGAGGGATCCGTGAAAGCCGCATAAACATATATACGCCATCCGGCGGGAGGTCGGCGAAGCCGCGTTCAGTATTTGCATGCTTCCTTCCGATCTGTCCTTTGCACAGCCAGGTACATGTCGGTACCCTGATGAGTCTAGTAGAGACGAAACATGTACCTCTGCCGTATCACTGCGGCGGGGAGGGTAAGTTTTGACTTTCTTCTCGGTATAGTGGTACAGGTAGGCCATTATCTCGATGGTGGTGGAATAGGATGAATTGCGTTCTATAACAATTTATTCTAACTGTGCAACCTCTAACATAGAAAGGATATGATGGAGAGAAGTTTGCATTTACTGTTCGCATTTTACTTCATTCATAAACGAAGCTGCATATAGTTGTAGGTTTGCTGAATGTGATTTCAGCACTATAACGGCATATATCCACTGCTATGCAATAGCGGAGGAATCCGTGAAAGCCGCATAAACATATATATATATATATATATATATATATATATATATATATATATATATATAATTTTTCGAGAAGACTAAAAAGTTAAAGAAATGATCAATTTACTATAAAAAAAAATAAGTGTCAATCCTATAGGTATACGTCAGTAAACATGGAGGGTAGAGGGTACAGAATCCCCTATTTTTCAATCGTTTGGTACAGAATCCCCTATTTTTCAATCGTTTGTTAATTGTTTTAACTAAATTTTTACGGAATATGTATTTTGATAAAAAAAAATGTGCCTTTTATATCAATATCTTAAGAAACCCTTAAGAGACCTAATGAAAGTCATCTTTTTCAACTCAAAGAATCTAAAATTAGCAGCTTGTCCTCTTTTTTCCGAACGCCCTATACAAAATAATATATGAAGCTGTTAACTTTTGAAATATTGACGACAAGATAGTAAGCATAAACTTAATTCAAGGGGGCACTTTTTTAGGCGTTTTAAATATGTTACAAAATAATTGATATGGTTTGTGGTATTATAAAAAATAGAGTATTTTTCTAAGTACTTAAATTTATTAACAGTATTTATTAGGTTGCGTAAAGTTTTGTAAATAACCGACGTTAATATCGTAATTTTTATGTACAGAAAAATGACAAAATCCATCCATAATATTTTGATCAATACCTATGCAGATATTTTTAGCTTATTGTAATTTTTTATTAGTTATTTTAATGTTAGTTTTAAATAAAGTGATGCACTTAATAAGGGATGTGGGTTTTTGTAAATTTTTGAAATAGTTGAAGTGGAGTAAAAAAACACCATAACAGGAAAAGCACTGAAAGCTCGGAATCCCATTTTAGGTGTGTTTCTCATCAGTATAACCTTTAAATAATATATATATATATATATATATATATATATATATATATATATATATATATATATCATTGTCTTGGAAAAAATATATGTTGTTTTACTATTAAAAAAGAAATTCTCACTGAATTTGAGTCCTTAAGGTTCCTAGAAAACTGAAATATGCTCATTTAAACTATCAAAATTGGCCCTTTTTTGCCCATTTTTCACATACTTTCAAATGCTGGTCTAAGCTACGGTTTTTGCTGGATATGAATTCTGCAAAACATTTTTTTCATCGTTAAAAGACCTTTTTAACTTATTCGTCTTGAAAAAGGCTTCAATTTCTATTTTGAAAAACTCATGTGGATGGCAGAAAAAGCGCTTCACGACAGGTGCTGTAAAAAAGCGTATTTGCATTAAAACTATATAATGAACTAACGAGATGGTAAGTTGTTTTCAAGGCGAAAAAAATTCTCTTTTCAGAATTCATGTGAAGCGAAAATTCTAGATTTGGCAAGCATTTAAAAATATGAGAAAAATGAGCAAAACAGAGACAATTTTAAGAAATTAGTGGATATATATCCAGCTTTTTAGGCACACTGTTAAAAATAACCGCAAATTTAACGTAAATTTTATGTTAGATTTAATGATTTTTTACCGAAAATCGTAAATAATTTACATTTACTTTGATTTTAAAGCATTGATTCATTCAAGTATTAGTTCGTTTTACATTACGAGTAACTTAAAATATATTTCAACATTCTCTACATTAAAATTAATTCACATTTCCCCGAGCAATAAAGGAATTTACATTATTATTCCATATTCGATTATATGTGATAATATAATTTTAATGTATAGTATATGGGTGTTAAGGTAGTTTACTCGTGAAACGGCTTTTCTTAGGAATGTGATCGCATTTGAATATACAGTTTACAAATGTGTCTTTTATTTAATTAAAAAAAAAACGAAATTTTTTTATCGTCTGTGACACGAAATATTAACAATTAAAATATGCATGATTAACACGCTAGAGGTCACACTACGCGATAATTCAAACCTAAATTAGTTAGGTTAATTTTACAGGATGTGACATTTTTTTAAATATATTTTTATTTATTCTATCAATGTGTCGGGATGTCAACATAACAAACTGTATAGGTATGAATCTCATACTATATGAAAGTTACTATACACACGTTTACTCTGTAGAACATTCAATATAGACATTTGCAGCACTGCCAGATTTATTATATTTAAAGTTGTTACTGTTTAAGAATGTGTCTGTATATTGAAAGTTAGTGTGTGTTGGGTACAGTCTCAAAAACAAAATTCTTTAGGCCTAAGAATCTTTAACTTTTGGTCCTTACTTAAGGCTATACTTTTGTCTACTACTGTTGCGAGCGAACTAGCTTAATGATCTTATGTTAAAAAATATATATACAAGAACAGTAATATGATTTCAGATACTGCATTGAAATTTTTGTCCACATGCAATAAATTTAACGTAAATTGCATGATATTCCGGGAGATGGCGCAAGTAGTATTGAACTTTTTATTTAGTATCATATAATTTGCTTAAAGGACTCAATTTTCTTATGGTGTGGTGTACATATCTGCCCTGTTCTGAGGGTAAGCAATAAGTTCCAAACCGGTTTACAGATGGCGGTACACTACTTATGGAAAAAATTTCCACTTATTCCTGGTAGCTTCTTGTGATCCGAAATAGTGCTTTTATTTCTTGATGAGAAATAAGCGCGCCTGTCCTAATCGAGAATTTCCCGTTAAGAATTAATTCATATATATATATATATATATATATATATATATATATATATATAATATTTTAATGTACATAGTCTCCGTAAGAAGTAATGATAAAACTTTTATGTATGGTTACATTAAATTTAATGCAATAAATTAATTAAAATTAATGCAAATTATTAAATTCAGTACAAATTCTTTTAATAAACGTTCGCGAAATTTGCATATTTACATTAAATTTTATGCATTTTCTTTTTACAGTGTACCCCAACGGCTCAGATTTAGTTTAAACTCCTTTATTACTCGTAACAGAACAAAAACATATATTTTTTCAAAAGAATGACCCATATATATATATATATATATATATATATATATATATATATATATATATATATGTATATATATATATATATATATATATATATATATATATATATATATATATGTGTATATATATATATATATATATATATATATATATATATATATATATATATATATATATATATCAAATATAAAGTCTGTATTTTTTACATAAGTTGAATTTATAGGTAATCAGGTTATTTTTGCATATTTATCTACAGTTAACAACGCTATAATATCAATAAATATTTCATAAGTAATTTGAAGGTTATATTGAAGTTTTATTATAGTGTTTTATTTTTTCCTGTAATTTTTGTTTTTATAATTTACTGTAAGCGACTGCCATATTCTTTTATATTATTAAATAAAATTGTTTTTCAAAAAAAGTGTATTTTTTTGCTGTAAATAACCGCATGTGCCCAATTTCCAAAAATGTTTTAACTTTTAATTTCCAGGATATTTTTTACGTTAAAATTGTTACTAAAACTTTTTTGTATTTGTTTTAATTAAAAACTTAATTATTCTACATCAAACTTTGTAGTATTGCTATTTCATTACATTTAAACATTTTTATTTTTATATAAATATTTTCCTTAATTTTTTATTTTCTACCTAAATTTACTAACAATATTTTTTAGGTCCTGATGTTCTGACACAAGTCCCTATCACTGGACAGATATCAGCCCAAAAATATATTCATACCAAAGAGCACGACTATTGTGAAATACCCAAAGACGTAAATACATATTTTAATGAAAATTTTGACGTTACCAAAGATACTACTACTGATGATATCGATGCGGATGATACTGATACACAAAATGAAACAAAAAATAATAATAATAATGATTTCGAAGCTACTTCTGATGAAATCACTGCAGCGATCAACAAAATTTTTGAAAATAAAGAGTCTCATGAAAGTATCAATTTTGATTTACTTGAATTGATGGAAGCAAATGAACATACTGACGATATCTCCGTTTACCATATTCCTGAAAAAGAAAGTGCTGATTGTACAACATCAGATTTATTTAAAGTTGAAAATGTATATGAAGATTTCAGCGTAACGGGGTTCAGAGGGTTTGATAATAAAGCTTCGACTGTCTTCAATGTGTTACCAAATTTTAAGCTTACCTCCTGGATAGAAAAAGTTAATTCAAAGATGAGAATTGAACCTGAGGCTAATAAAACAGATGTATGTGATCCTGATAAAAGTACAAATGTAATTAAAGAAAAAGAAGTTACTTTAAATCAAAACACTGACAATGGAAATAATTTAGATGAAAGTAGCACTGCTGCGACTACCACTGCAGATATTGATGCTAAATTAATTGAACCACAAACAGTTCCTGTTGCAGATAACGTCAATATTTTGAAAACTGAACATCCATTCAATAAAACAAATATTGTACCCATTACTAATATAAATAACGTAAATACGGACATTAAAAAAGAATTTATTTGCCACACCTGCGCAAAAATATTCAAATCATTTGGTTACTTGCAACGTCATCTCCGATTTGAGTGCAATATTGATCAGAAATTTAAATGTCCTTTGGATTATTGCAAATATAAAGCAAAATTTGTCTCGAGTGTGATCAAACACGTTTCGGCTATGCATCCTCAGTATGATATAGCTGAATTTCAGGAACAGTTTTCTTAGGCGTTAGATTTTAGGAGATGTGATTTTTGTTTTAATAGTAAAATTCACCTATTTTTCATAGATCTTTGATTTTTATTAAGAAGGAAAGATGTCTTGTTATAAAGACGCGGTTTATTGCTTGTTTTGTTATCTGTTAAATTAGGAAATATTATTTAAGAAATATTACTCTATAGATGGTAAGAGCTTGAAGATACAGGATGATTCTCCTGAAACTTTATCGATCGATTGAGAGAAAACTACAATTAGGAAGAATGTGAAAATTTGACAGTGTATTAATGTGCATGGGGGACAGCCGGCTAAAATATTTTCAAAATGGCAGCACTTGTGGTTATACCGGAAATAGATGTCAACGTGCTTATTTTAAATAGAACACCCTATATGTTATTGCATTTTTGATTTCTACGTCAAATTCTAGATATATTTTTATGTATAATGTTCTATACTTAAGTCTCACCGTTTTCGACATATTTAAATTTTTATGTCAAAAAAGACGTTTACGGACCAAAACTTAACTATAAATTTTTCCTGTTAGGAAATCTTTATTATTTAATTTGGGTTAGTTTTTTTGTAGACGAAGATCGACTTTAGTAGTCTTTTTATGATATTTTGAAAATTATGAATACAGAGTGGTCAAAGAGAAGAATAAAAATTATGTTTAAAAAATCGTCAAAAGTCAATTTTTTCAAATAGAAAACACCTATTTTTATAATTTTATCATATCAAGCATTAAAAATAAGGGTAACTTTGTATAAGGTTATCTATTTCAAAAATTTGTAGTTTTCAAAATATTGGCAATTCAACATTTTTCTTTTGTAAGAATGCTATACTAAAAGCCGCAGTTTTGTTAGGTGAATGTCAAATGATAAGAAATAATGACAATTCTGTAGGGTTCGATTGTTTTATTTTCGCCACGCTTTGCCGTCATGGCCAACCAATAACAAACCTTAAAAGTCGTATAGCATTTTTACAATACAAAAATGTTGAATTGCCAATATTTTGACAACTACAAATTTTTGGAATAGACAACCTTATACAAAATTACCATAATTTTTAATGCTTAATATGATAAAATTATAAAAATAGGTGCTTTCTGTTTGAAAAAACTGACTTGACGATTTTTTAAACACAATTTTTATTCTTCTTTTTTGACCACTCTGTATTCATAATTTTCAAAATATCATAAAAAGACTACTAAAGTCGATCTTCGTGTACAAGAAAACTAACCCAAATTAAATAATAAAGACTTCTATATAGGAAAAATTGATAGTTAAATTTTGGTCCGCAAACTTCATTTTTGACATTAAAATTTGAATATGTCCAAACGGTGAGATTTAAGTATAGCATGTTATATATACAGTATGTCTAGAACTTTACGTAGAAATCAAAAATGCAATAATATATAGGATGTTCTATTTAAAATAAGCAAGTTGACATCTATTTCCGGTATAACGGGAAGTGCCGCCATTTTGAAATTATTTTAGCCGGTTGTCTCTCATGCACGTTAATAAACAGGCAAATTATCAGATTCTTTCTAATTATAGTTTTCCCACAATCGAACGATAAATTTCCCGGAGAATCCCTCTGTATAGTGATGTCCACAGGATGGTGTACCGCAATCTATAAAACTTCAATATTCTTAATTTTTTTCTCTTATAATTAAAGTTATGATAATGCATACAGTGTGTTAAAAATGTTAAAAAATATAGAATAAAGGACTCTTATTTGTAATTTTTTCACAAATTTTATATAACTGATTTGTTCTGAAATGGAAACATTTTATTGTTCATTTATTTATCTAATTTATATACCTCGACTACCAACTGTCATTGGCACGTTTACAACTGCATTCAACATCAGACCTTCCGCCCTAGCCGCTACCCTAGACGCGGGGTTCCCGACCAGTAATTAATTTCATGTACTAGCTTTTTTATATCACCCTGTTTAACAAAAAATTGTTACACACCTAACACACACTTACAGTGCAGCAATAAATCTAACTGACAATTAAGACCCTAATTGGATACACACTTTGAATAATAATTACCATTATTTGCAAACTAATATATCATCTGAGGGTGTTCTAGAAGTTAAATTCTTACACTACTTTCAGAGAAAGTCAAAAATGTGCCGAGATTTACAAAATTACCCAGCGTTTACGACTAGATTATACCTAATTCTATGAAGTAACAATTAGGTAATTAGGTACAATTGTACAGGTTAACATCCTTTAAAAAATTGATTACTATGTGTACATTTCCTGGAAATGCAAGGTCTTTTTTCAGTTCTACTCCGATGTCGCATTTTCGTCTATTTTCTGCATATATTGGGCAATCTGCATACATTGGCACAGTGGAGGGTCTTGAGTTTAAAAGAGTTGTCCATTCGTAACACGAGTATCTCTAATCCTTAATCTATGAATTACTATGGAATCTTTTCTTATCATTGGAGGTAGAATATTGGACATTATTTTGGCTTGAATCTGAGATAGCTTGGCGTTTGTAGAGCTCCAAATGTTTGCCACTTACCAGGCAATTGATTGTTTTAGCACGTTTCGCAGGTCGCTGTGAAAATGGATGTTCTGCATGGGCAGGTCCAAGTTTAGAGCTTCTTTCGCAGCCTGGTCTGTTCTTTCGTTTCCACATATACTACATGAAAAGGCATTGCTCGGGAATCGTTTAAAAGGAACTATAATTATTTTATACCACTAAATTTATTTAGAAAACAGTGACTGCAGTTTCAACTCACAGAGTCATTTTTAAACTGAATTATAAGGGTAGACAAAGTATTCAATACAGAAACATGAGAGAATTTAACAATAAATAAAAACTACCTGAGAAATTACATTATTACAAAGGGGAGGTACTAAATTTTGGGAACCAATTATTATTTGGCGACAACAAATAACGGGGAAAACCCAAGTTCTGTCTGGTCATTAAGCAAATTTACATTTTTATTTTTACTATGTTTATATATTTCTAAAGATTCAAGAATATTTAACTTTTGGGCCTTTGTTGAATATCGCAATATGTCAGTGTTGCTTAAATCAGGAAAACTGTGGTTGTGTTCTAAGCAATGGTTGGCAAAGCTTGAGTCGGTTTTTTGCAGTTTATATGATTGGTAGTGTTCTGAAAAGCGAGTTTTAAAGCTTCTACCACTTTGTCCAATATCACAAGCTATCACACTCTGAACATTTTAACTTATAAACTCCTGATTTGTCAAATTTATTAATTTTATCTTTAGCATTGTAAAGGATAGTGGACAGATTGTGTTTGGAAAGAGTATTAGCTACGTTTTCTGATAGGGTACCACAGTATGACAAAGATATATAAGATGAATTATCTTTATCATTTTTGATTTTGAATTAAAAGCTAGTTGTTTTTGTTTTTTAATATTAATTTCTTTATGGTTTGTTGGGAGAAATTGTTTGATATTGCAATTCTTTCAATGATATTTAGTTCCTCTTGAAGATCTTCTTCAGAGAGAGGCAAAGAGAATGCTCTATGTATCATTGAATTGTATGCAGCCATTTTGTGTTGTAAGTGGTGAAAAGGATCCTTAGATATAGTATTACCTGTAAACGTTGGTTTTCTAACAATTTTAAAATTACACTGATTATTGAGGTGAGATATGGTGAGATTTATTTCTAATGCTTCTTTTCACCCCTTACAACACAAAATAGCTGCATTCAATTCAATGATACATAGAGCATTCTCTTTGCCTCTCTCTGAAGAAGATCTTCAAGAGGAACTAAATATCATTGAAAGAATTGCAAAATCAAACAATTTCTCCCAACAAACCCTAAAAAAATTAAAAATGAAAAAACAAAAACAACTAGCTTTAAATTCAAAATAAAAAATGATAAAGATAATTCATCTTATATATCTTTGTCATACTGTGGTACCCTATCAGAAAACATAGCTAATACTCTTTCCAAACATAACATAAAAGTAGCCTTTAAATCTCAACACAATCTGTCCACTATCCTTTACAATGCTAAAGATAAAATTAATAAATTTGATAAATCAGGAGTTTATAAGTTAAAATGTTCAGAGTGTGATAGCTTGTATAGTGGACAAAGTGGTAGAAACTTTAAAACTCGCTTTTCAGAACACTACCGATCATATAGACTACAAATAAACAGACTCGAGCTTTGCCAACCATTGCTTAGAACACAACCATAGTTTTCCTAATTTAAGCAACACTGACATATTACATTATTCAACAAAGGGCCAAAAGTTAAATATTCTTGAATCTTTAGAAATATATAAACATAGTAAAAATAAAAATGTAAATTTGCTTAATGACCAGACAGAACTTGGGTTTTCCCCATTATTTGTTGTTGCCAAATAATAATTAGTTCCCAAAATTTAGTACCTCCCCTTTGTAATAATGTAATTTCTCAGGTAGTTTTTATTTATTGTTAAATTTTCTCATGTTCCTGTATTGAATACTTAGTCTACCTTTGTAATTCAGTTTGAAAATGACTCTGTGAGTTGAAACATAATAGTTCCTTTTAAACATTTCCCGAAGATGATTAACTACCACATAGTAACGGCTACCAGCATCAACAATTTACATTGCTATTTCTGGCAGCAAGCAGGATATCTGTCGTGTATATTTTGTGCCAGGAAATTTTGAGTATATATGTTGTCTATATTGGAAATTGATGAAAGGGAATCGGTGCATATTGTAACCATCTTATTTTCACCAGTAATTGACTTCAGCGCTTGTAAAATTCCATATAGTTCCCAAGTATGTACACTGCAGAAGCTGGGTAGTAAATACCTAGCTATTGTCGAGTCTGCTATGGTGACTCAGCAGCTACCACCTTTATCGTCTTTAGAGGCATCTGTATATAAGATAATGTTTGGATGCCAGTGACTTGATATTAACTCGTCGAATGTTTGCTTGAGCACTAAGATGGAAGTTTCAGTTTTTTTTTTATTTGCACAAGGCTGTATTAAAGTAGATAGCGGCAAATAGAGTGAGAGTGGCAATGATGATATCCAACCTCCGATAGGAGATGGCACCTGAAGAAGAAGAAGAAGTATTAAACTGCGGCATTTGCTTGATCCATGATGACTATATCAGGTTTGGATGAACAGTTGTTTTAGTCACATCATTATTTCCTAGGAGATCTGGTAATATTTTGATGATCAAGATTAGTTATATATTTTTGAATGTTTTGAATGTTATCATGATTGTGATCACTGTTTATCCAGAATGGCTTTTCCTCGAAAAATCAAAAATATTGAAGTTTATTAGAGCGCTGTACCCCATCCGCGAACACCTTGTATTTTCGAGTTAGTTTGGGAATTATCTTAATTTTATTTTAAGAAATTAAATATATGGGTTCGAGGCGTTTTCGATAAATATAGAGAGGTCGGAAATTTTATATTTGGCTATTTACAGAGTTGCTTGAATAAAAAAAGGAAATTCATTATTGTCCTTTTGAATATTTAGTATTAAATTTTAAAGTTCTATTTTTTCATGAGGCCTATTCTAACTATGTTCAACTGTTTTTTATGTATCGACAAAAATGCCTTTTTTAGACCTGTTGGTTGTAATGTTGGTTTGAATTTGTAAATAATTCTTAAACAATTTTTGGAAACAGCTTTTCGAATGTACGCATATTATTGACCTTTTCGAGCAGCCAGAATTTCTGCGAGGTATTAAAAAGGATTTCTGCAGCATGCTGCTATCTTTTAATATACTACATACTTTGGTATTACCACAGACTATTTCGGCTTACAGATGCGATAGATTTGACGGTGCCCGTGAAGTTGAAGGTTCTCATTTCGTGACTTTGCTTGCCTGAGAACCCCCTATTTCACTGTGATAACATTAAAAATTAATATTACAATATATGGTTTTCGACTGACAAAACATCTAAATAGGTGTTTTTTTTTTAATTTAGAGACAATAAATAATTTAAACATTTTTTACAGATATAAGTTCTTCTTCATGTGCCATATCAGGTTCCCCTGACGTTGGCAATTACATTGGCAAGTCTTTCACGGTCCTGTGCCAGCTGGAACAGTTCCCCCGCGCTACGTATACCTGTCCATTCACGAATATTCCTCAACCAGGAAGCCTGTCTCCTTCCTATCCCTCTACGTCCCTCTACTTTACCCATCATGATTAGCTGAAGAATTCTATATCGCTCCCCTCTGAATATATGTCCAAGGTATGAAATTTTTCTACACTTCACAGTGTGTAATAGTAAACGAGTTGTGTCGGCCCTATTGAATACCATTTCGTTGGTCTGCCTAGCTGTCCAAGGTATTCTCAACATTCGCCGGTGTAACCACATTTCGAGAGCCTCCAACCGATTAATCGTGGCAGCCTTAATTGTCCAGATGTCTGCCCCATATAGCAACATTGGCCAGACGTATGATCTAATCATTCTCTGTCGTAGTTTTAGGTTGAGGTTATCATTGCAGAAAAGTGGTTTCATTTTTTGAAAAGTTGTTCTAGCAGTTTCTATTCTACACCTTATCTCTTTATCTGGGTTTAGATTTTCGGTGATATAGAATCCAAGATATTTAAAATGAGTCTATACTTTTTCCTTCTATTTGTATTGAAGCGTTAAGATGAGGTTGTCTACTAAAGACCATAAATTTTGTCTTTTTGATATTCATGTTGAGTCCCATTTCTTGACCCTCAGTGTTAACACAGTTTAATAGATGTTGCAGGTCTTGTAGTTTGTCGCTTAGGATAACAGTGTCGTCAGAATATCGTAGTGTATTTATATATTCTCCATTGATTTGTACTCCCATTCGTTGTCCTTGAGTAGCCCGTTTAAAAATTTTATCTGAATATATATTAAAAGCAGTGGAGATAGTATGCAGCCCTGTCTGACGCCTCGCAGAATTTTACTTTCTTCTGTGAGTTTTCCATTTAGCCTTACTGTTGCTTTCTGCCGCCAATATAGATTTTTAATAATTCTCACGTCTCTGCTGTCTACCCCTACGTTATTTAAAATGTCTATGAGTTTTCTGTGCTGTACTCTGTCGAAGGCCTTTACGTAATCGACAAAACATACGAATACATTCTTGTGTTGTTCCCGGCATTTTTGCAGAAGTATATTTAGAGCGAATAAAGCCTCCCTAGTACCTAGGGCGTTTCTAAATCCAAATTGGGTTTAATCTAAATCTGCTTCACATATAGATCTTATCCTGCTGTGGATGATTCTGAGAAAGACCTTCAAAGTGTGGCTCATTAGACTTATTAGTCTGTACTCACTGCATTGCTTTGCTCGCTGTTTTTTTTGGGATTGGGACGAATACAGACCTCAGCCAATCTTCCGGTATATCTCCAGTCGCGTAAACGGTATTAAACAGTTTGACCAAGATTCCTATATTTTCCTCATGGATCATTTATAACAGCTCGGTTGGGACGTTATCAGGCCCGATGGCTTTCCTGGTTTTTGCAGATCTTATGGCAGATAGAACTTCACTGTTTAGAATTTCCGGTCCCATGTCTATGTTATCGTCTTTATTAGCGAGATCATCGGAGTTGTGTTCATTTGGTCTGTCATCATCAAATGATTCTTTCACATATTTAACCCATGTTTCAAAAATTTATTTTTCGTCCAAGATAATTTTACCATCAGGGTCCACAAGGGTGTTAGTGGTATTCTTATTATATAACAGATATAAGTAGCAAAATTTAATAATTTAATGTCTTTTCTGTTTTTTTTTAACCATTTTGATTAGAGGTCATCAAACTACCGTAACCAACAATCTGGCCATAGTTGATTTTGAGTACATTGCGAAATTTACAATGTAAGTAAATCGTGCTAAATTAGGAAACACAATAACTGACATAAATACATAACACACATCACTCGCATCGACGATCTCCTCCGCAATGAAGTATCTGTGGCACTTGCCTGTAAGTACCAACCGAAATTGCGAACGCAGCAGAGTCCACCCCCGTGTTTGACGCCTTACATATCTCAATCGCCGGCTAGTCTCAATATGTTTGTATAATGACAGCTAGGTTTTGGCCCCTGGGATTTAATGGAGGTAGAAAGAGCTGTTCTTCGCATAATTTTTAGACAAAGATATTTTATATAAATATAGTAATTTCTTTTGCAAAACATAAAGTTCATAATCCAATAGAAATTCGCATAAAAATTGAGCCTTGGCGGGAACGCCTTGTATCGCATCTGTCAGATAAAATAGTATGTGGTATCACAGATACCAACCAGAAATACAGTATTGCTTGATTTGTCAATAGTTGCCATTTTAAAGTGAAATACAATTAACTTGAACTAAGTTGAAGAGAAGCAAATTGTTTGGTATTAAAATGGAGGAGTTTGGAGATGACAGTTTGTCAGTGAGTAAAAAATGACATTTTCTAGAATTTCGCATAAAATGAAAAGGTCGTGTTTATCCAGTCAAATGGGGATTTAACCTCGAAACGAAAGATAATAAGCTCGTATAAATCTTTGTTTTGACATTTTATAAATTACCTTAAAAATCTCATAGAATCTCGTGAACGCAAGTCAAGATATTGAAGGTCAAAGGTCACAAAAACCGCTTTTTTTTTATAAATATCTTGTTTCCTCTCCTCTAAATGACATTTTGAGTTATTAGAAAACTTGTAGAGCATAAAATTTTCTACAGGAAATATTATATACAATTAGCAGTTCTTGAGATAGATTGCGAAAAATGGAAAGCGCTTACCCGTAAGAATTATCACGCTAGGTCAGCTGTGGAATACAATACATAGTACGATTTATAAAGTTAATTATTTAATAAAAATATTATAATTATGAAGAAATGTTAGTTATTTCCTTATATTTAGTTCTCATCCGAAACTCGAACCACTGCCTATTTGCAACTGCAAAATATCTTATTGAGTAGTTCTCCTGTTTCTGAAAGTAATAATATTGTTTTCGGTTCCAGGGTTTCATTTTGCAATGCTCATCCCCATTTCTGGGATTCTAAATCATTCCTTAACTAAGTTTGAATACGGTAGTAGACGCGATTGATATGCTATGGTGCTGCTACCCTTCTAGGTGGAAGAGATGATAATTGCAGCAGTTTGTTGAGATTTGATGGATTACATATAAAGAAAATTGTCAGTACTGTGTGTTCTAATTTGAGAGTATTATACGTTGCTAAAAGGAGACGAACTTGATTTTCAGACAGTGTTCCTGGAGGACAATAAAATTGACTAAAAGGCACGGATATTGTGTCACATTCACTGAAGGGGTGCTAAAATAAAAAATGTCTTTGCCATATTGTTATATAATTTTGCTTCGTGGTTTTGCTCATTATCAAATAAAGATGTCTGATACTAACTCAGTTGATGTACTAGATATTCTATCAGTTTACTTTTAAACCTTTTGTTCACTGTTATTCTCTGAAAGACTTGCCATGGATCAACAGAAAATGTACAGTTGTTAATTTTGATGGATTTGTTATCTGTTGAAATTAGTAGAACTTGTTCGACACGTTTTCATTTTACTTCTTTAAAATTCAAACTAATTATTTTCGTCATCGATTCTAAATCAATATCATGGGCAAATAATTAACTTAATTAGCCATACTATGTATATATTAATGATTCCGCAGTTGACCTAGCATTATCATTAATATGGCTAAGAGATTCCCAGTCTTCGCGCTCTATCTCAAGAACTGTTAATTGTATAAAATATTGCCTAAGCTCAAATTGTAAAAACAAAGATTTATACAAGTTTATTATCTTTCATTCCGAGGTTTTTCCCATTTCTTTATCTTATATAATGAGATAATGTTCCATTTAAAATTACTACATTATTTACAACAGCTTGTATAATGGAAAATAATTACATTCTCGACACTTAGGGTAAAAGTGGGAGAGACGCCATAATTTTTGTAGAAATTAAATAAAAAATAAAAAATGCAATATAAATCAACCCTTTATTTATTTATTGTTTAAAGGTACATTAATATTAAGTATTCAAATTACAATTAACGAGTTTTAGACTTAAATCAAAAAGTTAACAGCAGGCCATCTCTCCCATAACGTGTGGGAGAGATGCCATATATGTTATTAATATTTTCTTGGTTCGTTTTGCGGATCATTTCCCTACCACAATTATTGCAATGCGGAGTGTACATTGTACATGACTCATGCAGCCATTTTTGACATAAGGAACATTTAATCCATTTTTTTATTAAATAATAATTTTCCCAACATTCCGCGCACACATTGTTATCATCTTCGATTGGGGTGTATGCTAAGACAGTAGATGAAGACTTTAATTCTGCACTAGCTAGTTTGCATTTTTTAGCTGCTCCTTTAATTAAATTGACATTGGAAGTCTTCTTACAAACGTTCTCAGGGGAAGTCAAAACACAAGCAACTTGTTTTCGCTTCACTGTCGAGCTAGGTAGTTTTGGGATTGGATTAGACTCCTCAAGAATCTTTGTAGGGGTTTCGTTACTAGTGGATGTTTGTCTGGAAGTTGATGGTTCTTTTGGAGACAGAGCTGTAGTGGCAGCACTTTCAAGAGGAATGGCAGGAGTAGCTACTTCAATTAAATAAGATATGGCAAGGAAATGATCTGGAATAGCATTAGGATTGAATGGGAATATTCCACAAGCTTTAAAACCTGATGTGGCGTTCCCCACGGTTGAAGCTTTTCCCATGCTTGCCCTATTAATGACCCAACCTGTAGTCGTGTTATAGTTCTATTCTTATTCCTCAACATCCATGCATTTGATTCTTGATTATAATAGGTTTTCAGAGGTTTGAAAAAACTGCGATCAAGAGGTTGAAGGGCTTGCGTAGTGTGACTCGGTAAACATATAATTATGACATCATTTTCATTTGCTAGGTCTAATAGATTTATTGAATTGGAATGTGAGGTGTGGCCATCTAAAATCCAAATTTTTTTCCTGTCTTTGGTTTTTTGGGTAGAAAATGTTCCTTAAACCAACGCAAAAATAATTCAGAATTAATTTAAGATGACTTTTTATTCATATGGACATCAGACCCATCTGGCAAGCCATCAGAAAACTCTGACTTTTATTGACTTCTTTCATTATTAACACTGAAGGTAGAAATGGGCTCTCAGCATTGCAACATGCAACCAGAGAAATTGTTTTTCCTTTTTCACGAGGTGTGATCACATAAACGTCCTTTGCTCTTTTGACTGATAATACTTTTCCAGGTTTATTTATTAGTTGAATTCCATTCTCGTCAACATTAAAAATATTTTCAGGTCTATTAGTTAAATTGTGCTTTACTATTTCTTTTTCAAGTAGTTTAAAAATGCATCTATTTCTTCTCGGTTCATTCCCTGGGCTCTTGCAACAGATAAACCTTCTGCTTGACGTAGTGAGACATCTTTATTTCTTTCTAGAAAAGAAGAGAGCCAATGTTGACCTGCCTTCTCTTTTTCTTTTGAAAATGTATGCTTAATTCTAAGCTTTTCGGCAAATTGATAGGCAAGGGACCGAATAGTAGACCTATTAGGTGCAAAACCAGCGTTAGCTAGGTGCTTAATATAAGAAGCCAATCGTTTTTCATTCTTTGTCCCAAATGATGCTGAAACAGTAGTTGATATAATTACTTACTATATCATTACATATAAAAACAATAAGTTTTTACATTAATAACAAGAGTTTGATAAATAGCTGAAGGACCTAGTCTAGATTTTTTAGTATCACCAGTCATGAGACGCCTACTCAAGGCACTAATCGGTATTCCATAAAGTTTTTGAGCTTCATTTTTCGATATTTCTCCTTTTTTTACTTTTTCAATAGCCAGATTTAAGTTCTCTTCACTCCACTGCCCCCTGACTACCGTATGCTTCTTCACGTATTTTTTCGGCATTCTAAAAACAATAAAAATAATAAAGAAAATACCCCTTCATTTACACTTTTGCAAAGGTTGGCATCTCTCCTCATTTTGTGGGAGAAATGCCATATCGTTATAAAGTACGTAGGTATTAACATATATTGCAAAATGTAGTTGAAATAAGTTAATAACGAACTAAATAAAACATTAAAACCAGTTCTTACCTTACGGTGTCTTTGTTTTACATTTAAAACTTATTGAAACCGCAGCGACTCAAAATTGTCGTAGAAAAATTCTCGCGCTAAAATAATCTTTTCGCCATACACACGTCACACTCGAGCGCGGTCGAACAAGAACTGACGCAGTGAGAAATATAGCCATCTCTTTCTTACTCACTGAATTTCCGGAGGTATGGCGTCTCACCTCATATGGCGTCTCTCCCACTTTTACCCTATTTAAATATTTATCAGTAATATGAGTTTTTTACTTCTTTTTCAATCAAACTTGTGAATGACCAAAATTTTGAGCCTTCTTTTTTGATCTTGTTTAATATTTGCACCTTAATGTTGTTCTATGTATGCTGTTCACGGCTATGATACTAGTGCCATCTAGCTTTTTTAAAATTAAGTGTTGCTTATTATAAAAATAAAAAGCCACACTTTGTACTGCTATATCGGCGTTTATTCACTAGAAAGAGTACCAAAAAATCTTATGAGAGTTTAAAATCACATATTTAGTTAATAATATATTTAATATATACTATATTGTTATCAACTACAAATTTTATATAAAATATTCTTAAGTGTTGTATGTTAGGTTATAATCGTACAGGGTGTGCCCGTATTTCGGGAGGCCTTAAGATTTTTAAATTACTAAGTAGTTTTATGTATTGCATTAATGGACCAAAAAGTACTGTTAGCACATTACGTATATATTTAAAGTATATCTTATTATATTTACCACATATTCTATCCTTGTCTGTTATTGTATTTTTATATTTTATATTCATTAGAGTTTGTGCAATGAAATATTATGATTTTTATTTATTAAAATAATGTAAGTTGCAATCAAGTGAAAGTTTATGACACTTTTAGTATGCAAGATACAGGGGTTTTAGTTTTACGTGTTGGTGATTTGTGGCAATTTATACCATGCTGATATCAATCGGGCTAAGAATTTGCATTGAACTTTTGCTGGCCTAGGTATGACGAATGCATACTACAGTGTGTAATAATCATGAAGGACAACAGCGAAGAATAATTTGTACTTTGAACACAATTAATTGTTTACAACCATTGGAAATGCTATATATGGTTTATCCGTGGTATTATATGTCGTGTACAAGTGAAGTGTTTTTGAGTAGCATAAACTGTTCAAATATAGATACGTTAATTTGAAGTATTTATGTTTTTGGTGAATCAAATTTTTAAATTTTTGCAGCTCAAAATATAAGGATATGATAAACACAAACATACTTCAAATTTTTTAAAAACAAATAATCTGAATTATTTTAAATTTTGTGATGTATAAACTTAATTTTAATAAATTTTAGGATTCCAACGATTCTCCTGCCCAACCTGCCAAAAGTCCTACAAAAATCGGAAAAGTCTCATTCGGCATCTTACCTACGAATGTCAGCGAGAACCCACTTTCGAATGTCCAATTTGTATGCACAGGGCGTATCAAAAAGTTCACATTTTGCAGCACATGCGAATTAGACATGGAGATGTGGATTTGTCGTATTATCCTTATTTACAACGACAAAGAAGAAAAGTGGTTTATTAAAAAAGGGAATTTACTGTTTTCGGAATATAAGTTAGAAATATAACTGTGTTTTTTTACGTCATAACAATACATTTAGAATCAGTAGTCACAATTTTAATCCCAATCTGAAAACTGACGTCGTTAGTGGTACTTTATTTTATATTTATATTTGTTTTGTTCATATCTTTGATTAGGAACGAGATGTGACAGTTTTCATTGCATCTTGAAGATTTTTATCCTGTATTTAACGAGATAGAAAGAGACATACACTGCCCGTCAA
Organism: Diaprepes abbreviatus; assembly: GCA_034092305.1. Lineage (NCBI taxonomy): Eukaryota > Metazoa > Arthropoda > Insecta > Coleoptera > Curculionidae > Diaprepes > Diaprepes abbreviatus. The sequence continues at coordinate 5,472,587 of JASJET010000330.1, read as the reverse complement.
TCACTTTTGCCATGTCATCAGTAAGGCATCATCGCATGACAATTCTGAAAAAAGCATTTAAAAGCTCTTTACGAGTACTTGCAGATGACCTAAAATATAAGTCAATTTATAGCTTTTTAAAGGTTTTAATCGAAAATAAAAAAAATTTATAAAAAAAATGTTTCGACTGTATTAAATTCAGCGCCATTTTTGTGGAAAAGTTTGTGAGAAAATTCTGATCAGACAGTTTTTTAGAGTTTTCCAAGAGGTTTAAATTACTTTTTTAAAGTTTGATGTAAGTGCATTTTTGACTAAAAAATTACTTTTTTTTAATGTTTTGTATATTATTAACTGAACTAGATAGAAAAAAACTTCAAAGAGAAAAAATGCCTGTTTTCACATGCAGAATGACCTTCATTAGTTCCGAAATATTTTCCGCGAATTTCATTTTTTAAATTTTTTAATTTTTTTTGATTTTTCAATTTTTTTGAAAATAAAAACGAAATGTTTTTGCATGAAAAAATATTCAATTTATTCCTTTTTTTATGTGTAGTTTAGTTATAAACAGTTAATTCTATGATAAATAATTAAAAATTGGAAATCACGTAAAGAAACCAATTTATTGAGAACTACTTTACAAATTAGGTAGGAATAGAAATATTATGAAATACATATACAATTTTTACATTTTTCATCGAATGACCACCTTTATTTTTTATCACAGCTTGACAAAATCGTGGCCTTCTATGTATGAGCAAATCTAAAGTTGTAGCTTTCATATTTTTCCATTGCTGTTGTAAAATACGCCAGAGTTCGGTTTTCGATTTAAGACGAATTTTTCTCACTGCTCTATCAAGTTCTTCCCACAGCAAGTCAATAGGATTAAGGTCACGCCATTCCATTACTTTTCATTGTCTTCGTTTTTCTAACCATTTTAAATAATCTCTACACAGTTTTGACGAATGTTTCGTGTCATTGTCGTGTTAAAATATCAATTTGGACTGAAGCAAACGTCTGTCAGATGCAACTACATTTTCTTTAAAAATTTTTTTAATCTTCTTTCTTCATAGTACCTTCACGATCGCCAACCTTTGACTCTGCAAAGCATCCGCACACCATTACCGAACTTCCACAGTGTTTAACAGTAGGTACAATAATACAGTCACTTATAAAATTTTCACCTATTCTTCTTCTCAAAAAAATTTTTCTTTTAGACCCAAAAAGTTCAAATTTAGATTCGTCAAACCAGAGTACCTTCTTCCACTCTTCTATGGTCCAATGTTTATGACTTTTAGCCCATTTGAGCATATTGTCGTTTTTATTTTCAAAAAAATTTAGAAATAAAAAAAAATTAAAAAATTAAAAAAATGAAATTTGTGGAAAACATTTCGGAACTAATAAAGGTCATTTTGCATGTAAAAACATGCATTTTTTTTCTTTGAAGTTTTTCTCTATCCAGTTCAGTTAAGAATATACAAAACATTGAAAAAAAAAGGCATTTTTTTCGGAAGAAAGACCGTATTTTGGTCAAAAATGCACTTAGATCAAACTTTAAAAAAACAATATAAATCTCTTGGAAAACTGTAAAAACTCTCTGATCAGAATTTTTTCACAAACTTTTCTACAAAAATGGCGCTGAATTTAATAAAGTCAAATTTTTTTTTATTTTTTTATTCTCGATTAAAACCTTTAAAAAATTAAAAATCGACTTACACTTTCTGTCATCTGCAAATACTCGCAAAAAGCTTATAAATGCTTTTTTCAGAATTGTCATGCGATGATTCCTTACTGATATACAGAACTTTGAGGTTCTACTTGTTTTCGCGTAGACATGGCAAAAGTGATTGACAGGCAGTGTACTTCTTAATATCTGCACTATTCAAATACAACGATACAACTCTATTAAAACTCTTATCTAATCCCTATTTAAAAACCTATAGAATTTCCTATACAAATCTAGAACACATTATAATAAAGATGATTCATCACATCGGAATATTGGTTACGAGGGCGTACCAATAAGTTTCTCCTAGTCGTTCGTAATAATATTATAACTAAATGCCGTTTTTATAGAAAATGGTAATTTCAGTTTGTTCTGAAAAAGGTATTGAAAATGGCGGACATTGTGCACTACGTTTCATGCTGATTTTTGTCAAAGTTTAAATATTCGACTATAACAATTTATTATTTTATGTTTTTTGTTAAAAATCACTTGTATGTCCAGACAGAGAAAGGTAATATACATTGTGTCTTCTTTAATCATTTCTACTCTAACATATTTCGTTTTAGTTATAGGAAAAACGACATACGAAGAAGGACTTTTTATTGCTACAAATGAAATGGATTTTCACTATTATAGTACTGAAAACTATAATATTGCAAATACTGTTGATAAACCATTCCAGCGTCACCCGGAGGACAGATTTAAATGGGGGGACAGTGATACTGAAGTACTGCTCGAATTGTGTGAGGAAGGCCTCCCACATGTTGGTTACATGAAAAAGTATAAAACAAAAAAAGCCTTATGGCTCCATATTAGCAACAATCTGAATAAAAGAATGGGTATTTCGAGGACACCAACACAGTGTGAATCTAGATACAAGACGATAATGAAAAGAAAGATTGGAATGGAAACTTTGTAGAATATTTAGTTTTGAATTTTCAGTTTGATTATTTTGTATACAGTGCCTTCATTTCAAAACGAACCATCCTTAATAACTTTGTTAAATAGAAAAATTAAAAAAAAAGAAAAAACACGTCAATTTAGATATACAGGGGGAAGTTTAATTTTGTATTTGTTAAAAGTCTGTCAATCACCTCCTCACCTCCAGCTAACCTCACTTTGATATGTCAAATGGGAACCCCCACCTTGTGACACATCATTGTAAGCAGCATAAAATTGTCTATCCAACCGTATAAAAAAATTTAAATCGGTTGACGTACAAGCGAATAGTGTGCAAAAATGTCTTGTAATAATGCATAATATATCGGCCTCGAACTTTGGTATGTCAAATGATTACCCTATAGTGTGATACATCATTTTAAAGGACGTACGATCTGCTATCCAACGATGTCAAAAAAAATTAAGTTAATAGACGTTATAGGCAATTAGGATGCAAAAATGTGTGTTAAATATAAGCAGTTTATTCAGTTTTATTCAGTTGAAGAAAATTATTTTATTAAATGTTCAAAATGTGCGCCGTTATTAGCGAGACAATAAAAAAGCCTATTTTGAAATTCCCCACGAACATTGGCAAGGGTTTCTCTGCTAATTCCTCTACATTCCCGAACAATTCGATCTTTTAAATCGTCAATATTTTCAGGTGGGGTTTTATAAACCTTGCTTTTTAAATACCCCCAAAGAAAAAAGTCTAGAGGGGTTAGGTCTGGAGACCGTGCTGGCCATTCAATTGCACCACGTCTGCCAATCCACGTCCCTGGAAAATGTTCATCAAGCCACTCTCGAATTGCCAAAGCGTAGTGCGGGGGAGCTCCATCTTGCTGGAAATGAAAATTATTTTCATTTAGTACCATAACAGCATTTTCATCCACTTGATTTTCTAAAGATTGCACAATGGCAGGGTATATTGTGTTTTCTAAAAGGTTTAAATAAATTTGCCCAGTTAAATTATCTTCCAAAAAAAATGGCCCGATGATTTCATTGCCATAAATTCCTGCCCACACGTTAATTTTTTCGGGATATTGAGTATGCCCTTCTCGGAAAAGGTGCGGATTTTCATTATCCCAGTATCTGCAGTTATGTCTGTTAACCAGTCCATTTAGAAAAAAAGTTGATTCATCACTAAAGCAGATATTCTTAGGTAAATGGGGGTCCTCGTCAATTCGTTGGCACATTAATTCGCAAAATTGAATTCTCCTATCAAAATCGTCTTCTCCGAGTTCTTGAAGAATTTAAATTTTGTAGGGAAAAAACTTATTTTGTTTTAAAACTTTATGCACAGAGCCAGCAGAAATGTTGGTTAAATCTGCGACCTTTGAGATGGATAAAGTTGGATCTATTGCAAACTGTCCTAGTACCTCGATTTGGCATGCTTCATCTACAACCCTTTTCTCAATAGATTTTTTATTACAAACGGATCCTGTTTCTTCAAACTTTCGTACCAATTCGAGTACATATTTATGGCCCACGTTTTTGTCTTGATGCCTCTCGTTAAATGCTCTGGCGGTTCTATGAGCGCACCGATCTTCAGCTCCATAGAGAAAAATTATTTCTATTCTTTCGGCTAGCGTATACACCATTTATATTCACGTTTCAACTAGGCGTCACAATGACAATTTTAACAATAATAAACAACTGGTGTTTAAAGATCTTAAAAATTTTATTTATTGCAGTGATTTCTTGTACCTATCAAGTACCGCAAAAAATTTCATTGAAATAAATACACTAGATTGATTAGACTGCAATGAATTTTGCGATGAATTTTAAAACAGGCTTAGTTTTTTTCTCGCAAATATTTTAACTGTTTATTATTTTAAAAAAATATTTATTTTAAATTTAAAATAATATTTTACTCTATGAAGTAGCCATTTGACATAATAAAGTTTAATGTCATAAGGTGTCTATTATTACCACACATCTTTTCTTACTATTCGCTTGTACATCAACAGATTTTGTTTTTTTTTATTGGCTAAATAGGAGATAGTATGCCCTTTAAAATGATGTATCACACTATAGGGTAATCATTTGACATACCAAAGTTCGAGGCCGATATATTATGCATTATTGCAAGACATTTTTGCACACTATTCGCTTGTACGTCAACCGATTTAATTTTTTTTATACGGTTGGATAGACAATTTTATGCTGCTTACAATGATGTGTCACAAGGTGGGGGTTCCCATTTGACATATCAAAGTGAGGTTAGCTGGAGGTGAGGAGGTGATTGACAGACTTTTAACAAATGCAAAATTAAACTTCCCCCTGTATATCTAAATTGACGTGTTTTTTCTTTTTTTTAAATTTTTCTATTTAACAAAGTTATTAAGGATGGTTCGTTTTGAAATGAAGGCACTGTATATGAAAAATGTTATCGTTATGTTGTTAAGAGTGAAAAACATATATAACAAACTTCTAGGGTGGGTACGAGGTAAGCTAGTTATGATAGAAGCATGCCTAGTAACTTTCACTAGAAATAACTTTTTTCTAAAGCATGTGGCCACAGAGAGAATTTTTTTTTTGAATAAAATTATCAATTTTTAAAATAACATGTTTGTTTCTTTTAGCTTATAAATAAAAATATAGGAGTTGTTTTTAAAAGAATATTGTCGAAATTGCAGATGATCGTTGCTTTTGTAATACTATATTGGCACAACTCAGGCTGAGTTTCATTTATAACTTGAGGAATGTAAACCGAGAATTATTTTCATATACTTTGTCATTCACTAATCCTCAAAAAATAAATCTAGAGGTGTTAAATCGTACATTCTTGCAGGACAGTTGATATATTAATTTCGAGCAGGTCCATGGTAAACCTAATATTTCCCTGACCATGTAACATGTAGCACAAGTTTCTTAAAATCTTGCAGTAGCATTCGCCATTGACATTAACAATTTCACCTTCGTCCCTTTCATAAAAAAAGGTCCTACTGCACCTTCAGCTTACGATGCTTATCATATCTTTCTCTTTGTTTTCATATTCTTGTTCTCTTTCTCTCTTTCTCTTCTTCTTCTTTTTTTTCTTTCATTCCAACATCAAGAAAGTTAGAGCGGTGATTCTTCTTCTTCTTCTTCTTTCTCAGCCCACATCCACTCCTGGACATAAGCCTCTCCGATGGTCCTCCAGTGGAATCTATCTCTCGCCTTCTGGAGCAAACTGTCTTATATCATCTACCCATCTGTGTTGTAGCCTGCCACGATTTCGGTTCGTTTCTCGCGGTCGCCATTGCAGTAATTTACTCGTCCACCTATCGGGCTGTTGTCTAGCTATGTGCCCCGCCCATTGCCATTTTAGTCGTGATATGACGTCAACTATTTTGGTTCTTGATCTTATTACTTGATTTCGTATTTTAACCCGTAACGAGATTCTTAACATTTGTCTCTCCACGGAGCGTTGAGTGACTCGGAGCCTTTTTGCGTTTTGTATGGTTAGTGTTATCGTTTCCATGCTGTAAGTAGCAACAGGTAAGACACACGTGTTATACACTTTCCGTTTAAGGTTGATTGGTGTGTTTCTATCTCTTAATACGTACTGCAACTTTCCAAAGGCAGCCCATGCCATCCCTATTCTCCTTGTTATTTCCGCCGTTTGATTTTCTTTGCCCAGTTTCATAACGTGGCATAAATAGATGTACTCTTGGACATTCTCTATGGTTTCATTTTGAATCTCTATTTGTACATTTGTGTCAGGGCTCATTAATTTAGTTTTTCCCAAGTTCATGTTAAGTTCCACTTTTCTCGCCTCTTTATTGAAATTTTGAAGCATTTGTTTTAGCTCTTCTGGGTTGCTAGACATGACAACAACATCGTCTGCGAAAAATACATTTAATGTGTTCATGGGCATAGTTCAAAAGAGAAAACACTTTTTTATTTTTAAGTTTATGACTTTCTTTATAAAAATTTCTACTTGCCTTTGGGGCAGATCCATTCTCCCCCTTTATAGGGGGACTATTTTAGATACAAGACAGTACAGTATGACAAATAAAAGTAAGTTGTCGACGGGAGGGGGGTAGTCAGTGACATTAACGTTCCTAATGCAGGAGGCAGGCAAGTCGTTTTTCTGAATTCGAAGTTCTTAAGGGGGGGGGGGACGATAGCGTCTACCCCCTCTTCTTAAATCCATGCCTGGCTTGACTTTAAAATGCCAGAAACGGAAAATTGTGTGGAGGTCATTTACAGAATAGTTAAAAATTGGAAAATTGTAGAAAATGTCAAGAAGAAAATACCTGTATTTCTTGAGATAAAAAGAAATATTACTAAAAACTATTTGGGCTTAAAAGTTAGATCAAATGATATCTGTCAAATTAAAAGTGTTATAAAAGGAATAGGTTTTGATCCTTATTAAAGTGTTCTCTGATAGCATGTGGAGGAACAAGTTAAGCAAGGAGATCGAGGAGTGCAAAACACTGTATGTCCTTGCTTAGACCAAGAAACTTGTCAAAGCGTTGGAAATTCACCAATAAAACCTAGCTAAATAAGGTTCTCAAAACATTAGGGGGTATCATAATAGATTTTAGAGGTCACATTTACGAGAAAACTTCAAATCTATGTATATCTATAACTAGAAAATATTTTTCATTTTATTCACATATAGAATTATCTCCGCAAGTCTGCTAATATTATTTCCAGATAGCTTATATATAAAGGAAATATCTTAAATCTAGTTTTAAAGCTTTTTGCTAATTTGACCCACTTTTTAGCTTCAGCCATTTTGGAAATAACCATAGTAACTTACTTAAAACAAACGCCATTTGTAACGATACATAGGATGCAAATGGGGCGTTTGGAAATGGAGTTCGAGTAACACGATGTCACTGCAACATAAATACAAATCACTACGGGGGTGGTTTAATAAATATGGTAAAAAGGACTAAAACAATCTTATTCTTTACTTTTTTTTTAAATTTTTCAACATAATCCGCTTGGTTCAGCGGTATTCCAACTTCATTAGGCCTTTTAAAAAGTAGGAAGTCTTCTGCAGCCCTAGTAACCGCTTCATTTGATTAAATATTCCCCGAGCCACTTTTTAGGTTAGGAAAGAGGTATCAAATCTGGTGAATCAGGTGGATAGGGTACTAATTCAACCGTAATACATTTAATTTTGACATTGCAACTGCACAAATGTGATCTCGAGCTTTGTTTTGAAGAAAAAGAACTTTTTTGCATTGTAGTCTTGGACGTTTTTTTTTCAATTCTTCATCCAAACGGCCATAAAGTGTTGCATTGTTTGATCTTTTTTAAAATAGTCAATAAATATTATGCCTGTTACATAAACGAAGCATCGGATCATACCGAAACTTTGTAGAAATTCTTCGGAAAAGTACAGCTACATAATCGTATTCATTTAAAAATTATAGTGGCGCCATCTATGAATAATTTACCTTACTTATTGAACCACCCTCGTATTTTTGTCACGGTAGTCTATGAAAATAATATATATATATATATATATATATATATATATATATATATATATATATATATATATATATATATATACTTTTGTATATATTTCTAATTTTAAACAGGCGAATTATTATTAAAAAGCCCTTTTTCATTTTAGATTATTACAGTTGTCGTACATGCGGAAAAAGATATAAGGTTGCCAGATCTCTTTGGAGGCATCAAAAATTCGAATGTCAACAGGAACCTAAGTTTGGTTGTGAGCATTGTGACTATAAAGCGAAGCATAAAGCCAGCGTTGTCAAACATACCTGGGCCGTTCATAGCGATGTTTTCAAGGAGTATTTTTAATTTTTATAACTATGACTCCGCCCCTGACTATATTTTATCGCAGCATTCCTACAAAGTGGTTATTTTAAATATGTATGTTACTAACTTGTTAACTTCGGATATGTGATTTTTTTAGTTCTTCAATTTTATTTCAGAATCAAAATTTTTGATGTAACTGACTACAAATTGTTGTATAAAATATTACGTATTGGTGCTCGAGATGTTGACATCTAGCAAATGACATTTCTTCTCGTTGATCGTTATGAGAGGTACTCCTATATATTTTATATGATTTAAAAAATTTTATAATTGGGTTGTAAGAATAAAACTTTTTTGAGCAATAAATTCGTTGTTTTTTTGCGTTTGATAATGGAAAAAGCCGCATGCCTCAGTCAGTGTAACCAATAAGTCCGCAACCTTCATCCTTGACCTCTAGATTAGGTTAAATGTATCAAATTATTTATTAGTATCTCTTATTTTTCCAACAAGATTTATTACTCCATGGAATTTAGATAAAAAAAAACTGTTTTGTTAATAAAAATGTAACATTGTTTTTTTGCTGAAATGTGTTCATTTTGGCATCCTATAAAACATATCTCGTTGGTAACTCTGAGAGACCTGTGCAAAAAAAATGGCGGACCAAAAATGGTCACCATTTTCGGTTCTTTGAGTTTATCTCGAAGAGTAAAAGTTATATCGAAAAATGTTTCAAACAAAAGTTGTAGAGAATTAAAAAATCTATCGATTCATATAATATAGGTGGCGACACTAGTTATCGAAATATATATTTTTTCGACAAAATTTACGGTTTTTGTTTTTTTATTAAAAAAAAAAAGATATTTATTAACAAATTACCGATTTAAAATTTAACATTAATATAGGTACTATTATTATAAAAAAGTATGTCAAACCCGGAATCTGTGAGTTTTGTATTATCCGAGAAATTCGATGTCAAAGTTGAAAATTCAACCTCAATTTTCCGCTTTCCTAATTAAGATACAATGCTCAATTTTAATGGAAATTTTTTGTATTGTTTTATATTTTGAAGATCTATTAAAAAAAATTCAATCGTGGCCCGAGAAATTATGCAAAAATCAATTTTTGCACCAAAAAAATTGCGATAACTTTTCACCGGATGGAGATAAAATTTTTTTAATGCGTGCATTGGATTTAGATGCATCATTTCCGATCTCAAAAAAAAATAAATTTAATTTTGGATGAAAAAAAACGTTTCTTTTTTCAAAAATTTATAATGGAGTGGGAAATGAATATTAAGGGCTTAAATTTGCAGAAGATGCTTTTTAATACTTGTACTTTACCTGTAAATTGGATCCATGAAATACATTTCCATACGATCTGTGAACCTTCGAAAATTGGGCCGAATCTAATCGAAAATAGCTGCTGCAGGCCACTGTCGGCGGGTTGCCATAGTTCAGGCGCATTATTCATTGGCGCTTCAAGGAAACTTATGCATCACAAGTAATATTTATAATATTGATGTTGTTTTATTAATTTATATGATAGTAACAATTTGTTTAGTCATATTAATTATTAATTTGTTTATTAACAAAATTTTTACAAAAAATTATAGAGAAAATCATACAAATATTCAATTATATAATACATATTCTACTGTATTTTTTCTTTATATTATTACAGTTTATTAACAAAATTTTTACAAAAAAGTATAGAGGAAACCATAAAAATATTCAATTATATATTACATACTACACTGTTCTTTTCCTTTATATTATTATTATTATTACCAAATAGTATATTAACAAAATTTTTACAAAAATTTCTATAAGCAAATCATATAAATACTTAATAATACATTAATAGTTTATTAACAAAATTATGCTCTTTAATTTTATTTTTGTATTTGTTTTTAGTTTGCATTAGGACAAGTTAATATTATTTGTGGCTAATTATTTTCGTATTTTTGGCGTGCTAGAAGCAGATGTATAAACTGGATGTATAATGACTCTGATGACTGATTGTTCTGCGCAGCATCCATTTTGGAGCAATTCGGGGTTGTAATAATAATATAAAGGAAAAAAATATTAAAATATGTAATTTATAATTGAATATTTATATAATTTTCTCTATAATTTTTTGTAAGAATTTTGTTAATAAACAAATTAATAATTAACATGACTAAACAAATTGTTACTATGATATAAGTTAATAAAACAACATCAATATTATAAATATTACTTGTGATGCATAAGTTTCCTTGAAGTGCCAATGAATAATGCGCCTGAACTATGGCAACCCGCCGACAGCGGCCTGCAGCAGCTATTTTCGATTAGATTGGGCCCAATTTTCGAAGGTTCACAGATCGTATGGAAATGTATTTCATGGATCCAATTTACAGGTAAAGTACAAGTATTAAAAAGCATCTTCTGCAAATTTAAGCCCTTCATATTCATTTCCCACTCCATTATAAATTTTTGAAAAAAGAAACGTTTTTTTTCATCCAAAATTAAATTTATTTTTTTTTTGAGATCGGAAATGATACATCTAAATCCAATGCACACCTTAAAAAAAAATTATTTCCATCCGGTGAAAAGTTATCGCAATTTTTTTGGTGTAAAAATTGGTTTTTGCAAAATTTCTGTCCACGATTGAAAAAAACATTTTTTTTAATAGATTTTCAAAATATAAAACAATACATACATTTCTATTAAAATTGAGCATTGTAACTTAATTAGGAAAGCGGAAAACTGAGGTTGAATTTCCAACTTTGTCATTGAATTTCTCGGAAAATAAAAAACTTACAGATTCCGGATTTGACATACTTTTTTTATAATGATAATGCCTATATTTATGTTACATTTTAAATCGGTGATTTGTTAATAAATGTCTTTTCTTTAAAAAAAAAAACAAAAACGTAAATTTTGTCGAAAAAAAAATATTTTGATAACTAGTGGCGCCACCTATAACTTATATTATACGAATTGGTAGGTTTTTAATTCTCTACAACTTTTGTTTAAACTATTTTTCTATACAACTTTCACTTTTCGAGATAAACTCAAAAAACCGAAAATTGTGACCATTTTTGATCCGCCATTTTTTTTGCACAGGTCTTTCAGAGATACCAACGAGATATGTTTTATACGACGCCGAAATGAACACATTCCAGCAAAAAATACCAATGTTACATTTTTGTTACTGACGAAAGTCTATTATCCATGGAGTATATGTTGAAATCTGTTACATTATAATTTATTTTACTTCAGTGTTTTGTATTTGATTTCAATATGTTGTGTTAAACGTTTATTTTTACAATTTTCTTGATGTCTAAGGACTCCCGCAGACGTTCAGACTTTTACAATGGCAAACCTTCTTTGACTACATATACATATAAGTTTGTATGCCCCAAGTTAACATCATACTGAATTTCTTATGGTTTGTTTTGATTGGCATTAGAAAATGCTCTACTACGTCTGCCCTTTAGAATAAAGCTACTGAGCGTCTGTGGCTCTCCATCCACGTTCGAGCATGGTTGTAATGTACGCATTTTACATAAAACTAACAACATATCTTGCTTATAGGCAACTACTTATGTCGCAAATGTGACAAAAAATATAAAGTTCAACGATCGTTATGGAGACACGAAAAGTATGAATGTCAAACACCTCCAAAATTTTCTTGTATGTTTTGTAGCTACAAAGCGAAACAGAAAGCCAGTATTGTGAAACATTCCAGGGCTATTCATAATACATTCTTTGGGTTAAAAGATTAGAAAAATTATATTGAGATATAAAAATACATTACTTTATGTTACACGAGTACAATGTGAGCAAGAATTCGTCCGACTCATGTCGGAGAAGAAAACAATTCCACTGTGTGTTACTTTCTTAAGTGGTAAGAAACGTAATCCACCTTTCGGACGACTTTATGTTGTTGTTCCATATTTGACGTCAGTTTAGTGTCCACCATGTCCTCTATTTTATCCAAAACGCCTAGATAAATTCCATTATGTATACGTGTGTGTGATACCTGACCATAAATATATGTATGTATATGTATATCCTCATCAGAGTCTTCTCGATTTAGCCGTGTTATTAACAAGGGAATAGAAAAATATCGAAGATGGCAACGTACCAGTACAAAATTGATATATATATATATATATATATATATATATATATATATATATATATATAATATATTAAAAAGTGTTGTAAGAATTAAATTATCACAAACAACAATTTGTAATCTTGAGCTTTAAAAAAACATTGTCTAGATAGTGTGGCTGGTCTCTAGCAATGTTTTTTTTTTTTAATTTAATTTGAAAATAAGGACTTTTGAGCAAAATGTACATTCAGACTTTTATCGTTGCATTTATTTCATTTTGTACAACGTTCTCGATAGATTAGATAGTTATACAAGAGTATCTATCATAAAGTGCCAAGAATGAGCGGAACGTCGCGACGGGCGCCGCAAAAAATATATATAACATACTTATATACATATTTGTTGTTCGGCACGTATATGCCAAACTCTTTGCAGTGTACAGAAGGTGTCAAAATATCTCTAGTGTTTCATACATTCTTTTCCTAACGTGCCCTTTAACGAAATTATGGGACACATGAAAACAAGGGGCACTCAAAAACTACACCCTTTTGGGCTGTAGTTTTTGAGTACACTTGTACATTTTAATGAAATTTTGGTATGTTGTATAACCAATAAAGACTCATAATTCCAAGTCATAAAGAACCTTTGATATCACCAAGAAAGTCAGGAACGGACTCACCACTAAACGCGTAGGCCCAAAATCTGTCGCTTCTGAGCTCGCACTCAATTTTTTAAATACCTTAGACAATTATCTAAAAAAAATAAACAATTTTCTAGAATAATCAGTTTACTTGCAATTGGGAGTGTAAATACATTTATATTAGTGAGAACTCGTTAGTTTTCAGTCAAATGAAAAAAGCGTTATACTGTAATGGCAGATGTACTTTGCCCTAAAACATGGTTAGAAATAAAACACTATCACAGATTGCAAGGAAATACCAGAAAGAGGTGCAAGCCTCTCCCATGGCAGTGCATCGCCTTCGGTTCTCGTCAGTACAGGGTAAGCAAACGCACTTAAACATTAGAAAAGCGAATCCTTTAGAAAAATTCCCATACCGTAATACAAACAAAACAAAAATTATTGGAAAACATTTGATTAGGCCTTTTGTTTTTGGAAGAAAGGTTGACTAGCGCACTCTATGAACAAACAATTTTTTCATCAAAATTTATATAATCTTTTAACAGATATACCCTTGTAAGTTACAGTTTATTTGGTTTATGTACTCGGTATCTTAAAAGATTTGTTTATTTAACGCTAGTAAACACTAATTGAGATGGTTCGGACTTGAAAGATCCATTCTTTTTCCCCATATCAGTTTATGATCCAAAAACTTCCAAAAATTATCAACTTCCATTAAGAATTTCTACCAAACTCAGATTATGAAATAAAATGCGTAGTTTATACTTCCAAATTTAACAATTGATAAAAATGAACGATGACTATTGGGAGGAATCGGACCATTGCAACAGATCTTTTAATCTAATCGTTAAAATTGGTGTTCTAAACGGTTCTAATCACCAGTGTCCATTTTGTCTTTTTAAATAACAGGAAATTATTTCCTTAAAATAAATTATAATGGTCTTTGGGTACATCGAATCATTTTATGCACTTAACTTTTTAATATATATTTAGTGCAGTTAATAAAATTTAGATAGTAGTAGATAAATATTGGCTAAAAAAAGTAAGTTCACGCTGTTTCAAAATAGATTAAGAATAGTAAAATTCCCTGTGTAAACTTTATATATTACAAAAAATTCATAAATGTTTGTTCTATACAGTAATGATCTTACTCATTATTACACTGCACCTGAATTAAAATGAAATTATATTTTAAAATATACTTGTGTACATTGTTTCGATAATTCTCATTAGGTTATTGGTGGTCCGAATGGTCCGACTCACCAAAGTGTCCATTTTGTCTATCCTAAAATACCAAGAAAACGTTACTGGAATATTATACAAAAATGAAATACAGTATGTTACAGAATTTTGGAACAATTTAGTGATTTCCAAGGCTTTAGCACAGTGGAAATTTATTTTTCATTAAAGTTTTAGTTATGCTTCATCTCTTTTGATTTCTCTTAAATTACGATCAACCCTTAGAAATGTTATTTTTGTCTGTAGAAAATTGCATTATGCTTACATTATTAAGTTCATTGGTTTCTAATGTTAACTAATAATAATTAAAGTAATCGTGTAGTAGTAAATCATTAGATTTCGCTTAGTTCTGGTAATTTAATTTCTGAATAACAAAGAGCTTAATTAATTTTGTATAATGTGTAATTACTGATATTACTACGGTATGCATGATTCAGTATTTCTTAAAAATAGTGTCTAAAGAGCCTAAAAAATCGAGTTTTAGCTCTGAAAACTGACACATTTCAAAATTTGGGACCCACGAGATTAGTGGCAAGTCCGTTATGGACCCTCTTGGTAATATCAAAGATTTGTTGATAGTCTGAATTCGCTGAAAATTTACAGCCCGAAAGGAAATTCATTGGGTGCACCTTTTGGGCTCCAAATTTCTGTTACGGAACACTTTGGGAAAAAATTATATGGGCTACCTCGCATGGCGCCTTCTATACACTGCTGAGAGTTTCAGATATACTTTCCAAACACCGTGTATATTATATGTTGATATTTTCATTTTTTCAACAATTACATATAGCATATGAGGGCTTTGAAAAATATCGAGAAGACTTTGATCTTCATTATTATAATAGCTTGATGTTAAATCAATGTTTTTCTGAGATGTCATAAATTAAATAAACATTCCTTTACCATAAGTTTTTGGAGACCCTGTACTATTAGAAAATATATATTTGTGAACCTATCGAATACTTGTTGATAAACATATATGTATTTTTTGATGTTTAAAAGTATATTTAATATTGTATGTTTACATTAACCATTTTATTTTTTGGGTATTATATTAGGTATAATAACTTTTTCAGCTATTTTGGATATAATTCTTTCTAAGAATTAATATATATAATATTATTATAGCGTTAAAATAGACACCATAGCTATTCTGCACACCACTAAATTCTGCTTATTGCTTTATTTTTAGTAGAGTTATAAACATATACTAAAGTATTACCCAAAAAATACAATGGATGGATGCGGAAACTAACAGTAAATGTTAACGTAATCGATCTTTAACATTTTTTTTAAATCGTTTTACTTAATATATTTTTAGGCTTCTACCTTTGTCGTATTTGTGGAAAATCATATAAGTTATCTAGATCTTTATGGCGACACGAGAAGTACGAATGTCAAAAGGAGCCGAGGTTTCGATGTTCCTTCTGCGGTTACATGGCAAAACACAAATCTAGTATCGTTAAACATACAATGACAGTTCATTCTATTAAAAATATCTAAATTATTAGTTATAATTAATAAATGTCAAATGTAAGCAAGTTAAATTGTTGTTTTTTTTTTGCTTGCGAAGATTTGTTATAAATTAGTTTTAACGTCAAATGGCAGTATAAAACATAAATTTTGAAGAGTTCAACTAATATAAGTTTCAAATTGGACTATTTTCTTCTAATCTACTTGATTATTAAATCCTATTCAAGAGAATAAGTACACAACAGGCAGACGTCCATTGCTAAAGTTCCAACGTTAAACTAATCTTTCTTACAATATTAGTTCCGACTATTTTGCATGTCTGTACATTTCGTAGTCTGTGGTAATATCGAATGAACCCTATCATCTTCTAGATTAATAGGTGGGAATTATTGACTTCAAATAAATTATAGTGAACCTTGGTTTATTCTAATCATCTTATGCATTTTTAAATTTATTTTTGTTTAGGGCGGTAAATACAATTTAGATAGTAGTAGATAAATATTAGGTAGTAAAATGAAGTCATGAAATGTAAAAACACACTGTTTAAAAATAGGTTAAGAATGGTAAAATTTCCTGCGCAAACTTCATATTGTAGAAAAAATTCCAAAAAATTTGTTCTGTAGAATAATCTTACTCATTATTACACTGCACCTGGATTAAATTACAATTCTATTTTAAAATATACTTGTGTACATTGTTTCAATTATTCTCATTAGATAATAACTCACTTTGTATTATAAAAATATTATTGTTGTTAAATTAAAAATAATTTTACAATTTTTGTATCATTTTACTAATTTTACATATTTTTTAGTTGTGAGATACCAATGTCAAGGCTGCAATAAATCGTATACCTTAATAAAAAATTTAAAGAGGCATATGTCAGTGGAATGTCAAAAGGAGAAGAAGTTTAGGTGTAGTTTTTGCACAAACTGTTACTATTACAGGACCGATTTGCGAAATCATATGCATCGAGTCCATGATATTATTGTGGATTTAAATCATGTTTCGTACAGATAATTTAGTGTTTAAATGTACATATTGCAACTTTTTAAATTTAGTTAAATTTAAAATAATTTACGTCTATATTTTTTGTTGTTGATAAGTTTAAAAGTCTTAATAACTGTTTTTTTTTTCATTTTCTACTCATGGTACACCTTATATAGTTGAATATGGGTTTATAAAAATATTTTAACAACGATAACAAAAAAGTAATTAGCTTTATATGGAACATCGCTTTTTAAGCATTGATAAACTATTAAGAACATTGGCTGTAAACGTTCCGTACGAGGTAAGAGAGAGACGTAAAATCTCTCTGTTGAAGGACCAATTTTTATTATTTATCTCAGTAATTAATAAAGTCTTATGCAACATATTCTTATTTACAAAATAGTATTTATTTTTTTTATATTTATAGTTTTTCAATAATTTTACTGAGGTCAAGAAAGAACAGGGAAGACAAGAATACGTTATTGAGGTTATTAAAAAAATTAAAATATGATGGGAAATGCTTTTTTTGTTTATTATTTCGATCTATTTAGGTTTGTCTAGGATTTCTGTCTGTAATGTGTCTATTAGGTTGTACCATGAAAAAGTTTAATATTAGGCTCCATTTTAAGACTTTTAAATTTCATATTTATGATATGTTTGTTAGCACGGCTGTAGGATAATAAATTTTACTCACAAATATCGTTTAAAGGGAAAGAACTGATACGAGACGTTACCAATCATATTTCTTTATATTAATTTAATATTGGTAACCCAAAATTATGACGAAAAATTTTGGATTAAAAGTATTAATTGTAATGTACTGGTAAAAAATTGGCGACACTATTATTTCAAGGTCAGAGGCTATTGCCTCAAATATGTTTTAACCAAAAATGGCTAACTGTTTACCAATCAGTGTTTGTTATCTTTATAGAACTAATATAATATTATTTTTACCCAATAAAATCAAATGCAGATTAACTGGAAATTAAAGACAGAGCATGATTTATACAGGGTGTAAAAAAATGTTTAAATAATTATTTGAAAGCGATTATAAAATAACATTTTAGTAATTATGTGAAAAAAAATGTCTCGAAATATATGACATAGTTTCTTTTTGTGAATTGGAACCAAAAAATTTACTCCCTATAATATTTATAAATTGAGTTCTAGGAAAACTTATAAAAGAAAACCTTAGCATTACAAAATTCGAATCATTTGGATATTTATTCTGTAATAGATACTTTTTTTATATCTAATAATTATTTGTTAAAGTAAGGTTTAAAAAGTGATGTCTTGAGATTTTGAGTCTATATTTAACTTTAATTCTTATTTTACTGTATTTCACATTATTTTACATCCTATGTATATATATATATATATATATATATATATATATATATATATATATATATATATATATATATATAAATGATACAAATTATGTTCTGTATTTTTTATCATTAAAAGTAATATTAATTTCGTAAGTACAATACATAACCGAAAATATTTTATGATGGTTTATTTGTATATATTTGGATACATTTTTGAATTTTCTGTATATTAATTTAAATCTTCCGAAACAACGACAACTTTAAAAGGGTGACCTATCAGTACTCTCAGTAACAGCAGATTTTTTACATAAAATAATTGGAATTTGGTCATACTTTGTCTAAGGCCAAAAGTTACCAATAAGCAATATTACTATATAATATTCTTACGGGTATTATGTGCAATCGAAGGTTTTCGGGCATTCGATGTATGTACTGAGTCCCTCTCAGGACTGTAAGGCAGCTGACGTCTCGGTGAAATCTCATTCACCATTTTCAAAGCTCACTGTACGGCTTTTACGAGCGAACTGACGCCTGTGACTCGGGTGCTGTCGGTCGCGTGTGTATGTCGGGCGCGTTTGTTTTCCTAATGGTTCTGGTCAATCAGGTTGCGGCAGTTTCAGTGTTTGGGGTTGCGTTGCCGAGTTGTACTCTGTTTCGTTACTAAGTGCTACTGGTTGATCTCTTGTAAGCAGATTTTTCCAAGTATTAGGCACTCGCTGGCTATCATCTCTGCTATTTAAGTTGTTGGGCCTCTTTGCAATTTCGATGGCTTCTCTTGTGGACAGGTTTTCACTTCTCGACAGTATTTTTGTTCCTGAGAAAGTTATCTTATGTCCGGTATTTAACCAGTGTTGGTCCAGTGCAGAAGAAGGTGGTTTTTGCTTGACAGCATTTATATGCTCGTTTCTTCAGGCGCTTATTTTACGGTTGGTTTGGCCTACGTAAGATGAGCGGTATTCTCGGCATGGAATTTCGTACACTCCCTGGTTTTGTAGAGGGATTCCTCCTTTAGGTGTTGGCAAGAGATCTTTTACTTTACGGTCTGTGGTGAAAATGGTTTCAGTGCTGTGTCTCCTGAGAATTTTTTTATAACCATTTTTTGTTAAGACGTCTTGCGGTTTGTTCCTTTAGATCAAGAAAATTACCACTATATATATATATATATATATATATATATATATATATATATTTAGAACCAAAGTAGTCGACGTCATTGAACGCATAAAGTGGCAATGGGCGGGGCACATAGCTAGACAACAGCCCGATAGGTGGACGAGTAAATTACTGCAATGGCGACCGCGAGCAATGAACCGAAATCGTGACAGGCCACAACACAGATGGGTAGATGATATAAGTGGAGGACCATCGGAGAGGCTTATGTCCAGGAGTGGACGTCAATGGGCTGAGAAAGAAGAAGAAGAAGAATATATATATATATATATATATATATATATATATATATATATATATATATATATATATATATATATATATATATGTTTATACGGATTTCACGGATTCCTCCGTGTGAGATGCATTAGCAATGGTTATATCCACATTATGCTGTTGTAGTGCTGAAATCACATTCAGCAAACGTACAACTATATGCAACTCCGTATGTAAGTCAAAGTAAATGCGAAACAGTAAATGCAAACTTCTCTCCATCATATCCTTTCTGTGCAACCTCTAACACAGAAAGGATATGATGGAGAGAAGTTTGCATTTACTGTTTCGCATTTACTTTGATATATATATATATATATATATATATATATATATATATATATATATATTTATTTATTTATAATCATCATTTACAAAAATACGACTCAATAATCATTCTTTTTCTACTCAAAAAAATCTTGTTTAGGGGCTAAAAATACATGAAATAATTTTAGATGGAACCATATAAATTAAGAGCGCGACTAGGATTCCCTTGGCCCCTATACTACCATTAAACGTCAATTTGTTATCAATTCTCACTGTACAAAAAAAACATAGTTCTTTATAGATTCGAAAATGTCGAAGTTTGTACCAGAAAACGACATTTTACCGAAAAGTTTATTAACCTTCAACATAACAAGTTATCGATTGTTGATTGAAGATTCTGATAAGATGTTTTAACCCAAAAAGCTTGTGAACGATGGTTTAAACTCTTCAAAAGTGGTGATTTTGATCTAAAAGACAAGGACCGTCCTAGTCCGCTGAAAAAGTTTGAAGATGCAAGGAGCTATATATTACGAACTGATAAAACTTGGTGAAACAATTACTGGCGATCGATATCGACAACTGATAAAATTAAATCTAGCATTGAAGGACAAACGATCAATATATGCAAAAAGTCATTTTTCAACATAGCAATGCTCGGCTCCACGTTACAAAATGTGTAAAAAACTATTTAGAAAATGTAAAATATGACGTTCTACCATACGTACTGTATTCACCGGACATAGTGTCTTGAGACTACAATTTATTTGGATCAGTGAACTCATTCTATGACAGAAAGATCGGAAAAAGTCACAGCTATCCATGGTCATTACTTTGTTTATTGAGGTGATTCATTTTGTTTAGAAAACAAATGCAAAATTTTGTATATGTATATGTATATATATATATATATATATATATATATATATATATATATATATATATATATATATATATATATATATACATATTTCATGTTTAAACACCAAATATACAAACAAACAGATGGCGCACCCATGGGGTCTCACTTTCACCAGTGATAGCCAACCTTTTTGTGATATATTTCGAACAAGAGGCACTGTAAAAAGCACCTTCAAAAATGAAATTTTGGAAACGCTATGTAGATGATATTTTTATAATATGGCCACACTGAAAACAACACCTGGACGATTTTCTCGTATATCTGAACAATATCCACCAAAAGAAACTTCCTTTTTTGGACCTGTTATTAATTAGGAAACCCAAAAACATCCTGGATTTTAAAGTATATCGGAAACCCACACATACTGACCGAAATCTCAATGCAGAATCACATCATCTTCCCTCTTAAAAACAGGCAGTATTTAACTCATTATAATCAAGATTTCTCCGCCTAACAGCACTCGACACAAAACAAGATGAAATTAGACATATTTCAACAGCTCTAGAACGGAATGGTTTCTCACAATCAGATATAAAAAATTACATAAAAAGACTAGAGAAGACTATAACAAAAACCAAAGACCAAGATCAAACAGAGAACAATGCCATAATCCCATACGTAAAAGGAATAACGGGCAGAATCGGAAAAATCTTAAGGAAACAAAACATACCGCTCATATTAAGACCAACCTTGAAAATCATGGCGTTTACAGCATTCCATGTGCAGGTTGCCATCAAACATACATAATACAAACAAACAGGTACATATCAACAAGAATTCAAGAACATAAAAATAGCCTCAAAATCAAGCAAACAACCTCAGCTCTATTTCAACAACACCAAACAACCGGACATACTATCGATTTCGAAACAGCAAAATAAATGGCATCAGTATAGAACTACAAGGTACGCGTCATAAGAGAGGCCCTAAAATCGAATAAACGAGTCGATGCTTTACATATTCCAACTACATGGAAAACATTAATAAAAAATCAAAAAACACAACAACAAAAATCAACCTATACACGAGAGAACTGCATACAAGATTCAAATATATCGCACTTGGCAGAGGGGAGGAGCCTGCGAAGCTGCTCGTCCAATCAGAAAGCGAGTCAGCTAAACAAAACTCGAAATTCATCAGAGGCCACCATCAGTTCTCAGCGAGTAACGAACCGTCTTGAAAGTGCTAAATGATATTTTAGAGAAACGATTTTTTAAATGAACGGAGTGAAACCCGTATATATATATATATATATATATATATATATATATATATATATATATATATATATATATATTGAATTTCTTGCATCATGACTGCAATATTAATTTTGTCTAAATCACAATATTTTTACATAAGAGATCTGCTGTTGCTCTGTTTATCATTACTTACGGGACACCCTGTATGGAATCAACGACTTATGGACATCTTAAACTGAATTCTGGCATAAATGTGTCACAGTCAAAACCTCAGTTTTAAGAAACAGTTTATTTTAGGGTTAGAACAGTGAAATAAATTTTTAGTATTATACAGGATGTATCAAAAAACGTAGAAGAATGTCAACCCTTTTAAATTGTAAAGTTGCAACCCTACTTTGATCTGCTACTGGGCACTTTTTGGTCGGTGCTCTTTTTTCGGTCCCCTTTCAGTGATTTTTTCATGTCAACTCGTAGATCCTCGTTTTATCGCCGATAATGATGCTTTTCAAGAAGTTTGGGTCACTGATTTTGTTGGAAATCTTAAGGCAATTTTAGAAAAAAAATCAGTTCTTGCCACGATGCCAGAAGCGACGCGTCTGGTGCCTAAAATTACATGAAAGTTTCATGAATTTTTTGGCGAACGATAGTTCTTTGATCATATTATTTTGCTGAATTGAGTTTACTGTCCATAAGTTGTTGTATCGCTCCTCTTATGGACATTGGTTTGGAACAATCTATCGTACGATCTATTCACATTCAGAGTACAAACGTCTTAAGAAAATAATATTAGAAAAACAGTCCAGAATGTGATCAGGGTATCAGACATAGATTAAATTTGTTCTAAGCCAACGAAACTGGAATTAATAATTAGTATTCTATTGTAATTGAAATAAGTTTCTATCTGGACATTTGTTACGTTAATATTAGGTGGTTTGTATGAATAGAAAAGTGTTATTGTAAATATTAGGAGACAAGAGTATATAGATAATTAGTATGGGATAAAATACTTGTTTTTATCAGAAAATATAAATAGTATTATTATATGTGTTTCTTATTTCTTTGGGTAATAATTCCTGGGTAAACATAATACAGAAAATTCAATGAAATATGAATATGAGCCATGTGTACTGGGCAGTTTCTACATCTCACGTGTTTCCTGCAAATTTAAAACGGTTCTTTTAGTATCTCAAAGAAGATGCCTTAGAGTGAATAGTATTTTGGATACAGCTAGATATCTGTTTTGGAATTTTCAAAAAATAAGGCTCGTAAGGACCCTTTTTTTTTTAAAAAGAATATCCGTTCCCACCGTTTGAATTTCGAGATTGTTGTAACTCTTACATATATTATTTCTAAAGTTGTTCATCAAACAGTAAACAAATAAATATAGGCCGGCGGAGTTAGCTTCATATGAAGTGATTTTGAAATTTATTGTTAGTAGACTTCAGACAGTTTTTTTGAGTTTTAGGAAATTACCACTTCATCTTCCCCAGGCGCCTTGTTTTTCTTCATGCCAGCAATAGCATTTGCCATTTCATCTTCTGTGATGTCTGGTATATCTTGGGATCCGGCATTTCAGATTTCTGGTATTGGTGGGCGATCTTTGCTGTCCACGTTGCTTTTATACAGTTCGGAGTAAAAATCTTCTGCTATCTTCAGCAGTTCCTCTCTATTTGTTTCGATGGCACCCCTTTTATTACTTAGCTTACAGACATTATTTGTACCTTCTGCTAGTTTTCTGCATAGGACTTTTAGGCTCTTATTATTCTCTATAACCTGAGAAATATGTTCTGTATTGTCTTTCCTGACATCCTTTTTAATTTCTTTAGAGATTTCTTTATTTAATTTTCTTAGTTCTTCAGAGTTGGTTGAGTTTCTGTCCTTAGGTTCTTTTCTTGTTTTTATAAGATTTCTTGTATTTTGGGTAATTTTGTCGTTCTTGTTTGTTGTTTTTACTCCATATTTTGCGTGAACACTTTTTAGGGTAGAGTTTATTTGTGCTGTTACTTGTTCTATATCAAGTTCGTCTTCTTTGAGGAGCTCTATGTGTTTTAATTCAGAAGTTATGAACTTTTCATAGGATTCCTTGTCTTTAATAGAAGTACAGGGTGTCTCAAAAGAAAGTTCACATTTAAAAAATCGATTTAAAAAAAAGTCAGGACTTTATTGAAAAAATGTTTATTACATATTAAAATACATTGTTTGGGAATTTATTTTTTAATAATGATATCGTCCAAATGTAATCCGTTGCGCTCACGGCATTCATTTAATCGAGCACTAAAATTGCCCATGACGGCTCGGCAGGTATTCTCCGTGATGTCTGCCATTTCGTTGCGGATATTTTTTTTTAATTGTGCCAGGGAAGTCGGTTTGCTGGCGTAAACTTTTGATTTGACATAACCCCATAGCAAAAAGTCCATAGGTGATAAATCAGGACTGCGTGGAGGCCAACTTATGTCACCTTTCTTTGAGATCAATTTGCTAGGAAAAATTTCACGCACTCGTGGCAGAGACATGTTGGACGTGTGTGAAGTTGCTCCGTCTTGCTGGAACCATGTCCTTTGGTTATAGCCAGGAAAATTTTGCAGTTCAGGCACGAAGAAGTCGTCTAACATCTCCACATACCGCTCTGAAGTCACTGTTACTGTGCGTTCCCTTTCATCTTCAAAAAAGTACGGGCCGATAATTCCTCGCGCCGACATCGCAGCCCATACAGTCACTTTCGGCGAATGTAGAGGTTTCTGATGTTTGTGTTTTGGATTGTTTGCACTCCAATAGCGGCAATTTTGCTTGTGTACATGACCATTAAGATGAAAATGGGCTTCATCCGAAAAGAAGATGTTGGTAAACGTTGAAAAGCGTTCAGTCATCTGGTTTACGAAGTCAAGCCTCTGACCAGCATCCTGAGGCTTCAATTCTTGCACCAACTGAATTTTATAGGGGTTCAGCTTTAAATCTTTGTGTAAAATGCGGAATAATGATGACCTATGCACATTTAAAGCAACAGCACGCTTACGAATCGAAACGTTTGGGTCGTCACGAACAGACTGAGTAACACTCTCTACGTTTTCGACCGTTCTCGAAGACCTCGGACGCCCGGATTTTGGTTCATCTAGTGTTGAACTGGTTTCTTAAAACTTCTGGACCCATTTTCCAATAAGCCGAGCGCTTGGCGCATTATTTAAGTGACGAATATGTCGAAAATTGCAGAATTTTCTACGCGCTACAGTCGCCGAATTACCGTTTTTGTAAAACTCACGTACGCATAAAGCACGGTCCGCTCCCGAAAAAGGCTCCATAGCGACTAAATTCCCAAGAGCCAGGCTACCGAATGACATACCCCCCGCGCCGCTCGGAATAGTTGCGTTCACGCAATAAGCAAAACAAATGTGTACTTTTTTTTGAAACACCCTGTACATTTATTTCTTCGGTTCCCAGTTACCATCTTTGCTCGATCTCGCTTTAAATTTAGCCTTATCTTCGCCCTGATTAACCTGTGGTCCCTTCCTACTGACACTTTGTTGAGGACTGTGACATCATGAATGGATATTTTTGTCAGTGATTATGAAGTCAATTTCGTTCTTCGTGCTACCATCTGGGCTCACCCAGGTCCATTTACTTTGTTTGCTCTTTTTGAAAAACGAGTGCATAACATATAGTTTGTGATGTAGTAGAAAGTTGAGCAAAGTTTCACTTTCAGAAGTCTACCAACAATAATTTTTTTCCAGCTGATAATTCCGCTGGCCTAATAATTTTTTTTTTCTGATGAAGATGCAAGTCGTAAGTTATTTTATTACACTGTTTTGCTCTCCCTGATATTTTTTTGGGTTTTTATGTTTTCAAAGATTTAGAAAAACAAAAAAATCACTTGTTTTACTAAACATGTTGTTGATGTTCTTTAGATTTTGCTACATGATACGACAATGTACAGGGTGAGTCAACGATTGGATGAAGTAGGTTTGTGCCTTTTCGGTGAAATTAACACAGAAACTATATTTATTGTTTGATACAGTTTATTTTTACGCAGATTTTAAAAATATTTAGGACTCTACAGGGTGAGCCAAAAAACTAGGACAGCATAAAGTTGTATTTTTTTAAATAGAACACCCTATATACGAATCGTATTATCGATTTAGCTTATAATTTTAAATCTTTTTTATTAAGGGTTTACTATAACAAAACTTTATAGTTTATGAGATAATTAAGTTTAAAGAAAAAAAGTCACATTTTCAAGCATCAATTCAATCCTAAATAACGTTTTCAATTTTGTGGCAAATATATTTAAATTTGGAATTTAGCAAGGCCAAGGACAAGTTAATATAATTTTTACCTAATATTTGCAATAAAAGCTACAGGGTGTTGAACACATCGGCTCAAATTTGAACAAATTTAAATGAATAAATATATTTTTTTAAATGGTACACCCTGTATATTTTCATGTTATTTAATAGAGTAATAAAAACCCTAAAAGTTTTGTTCAATATATCCTATACCTATTTATAATAGTTTTTGAGATATTTCAGTTTTTCTTATTTTCCATACTTTTTTACAGAAATAGTCTTCATTATCATAGTAGCCATGGCAAAAACAATGTAAAAGAACATTTTTCTGTGTGTCAAATTTATAACCGCAATCGCTTCTTTTGGTTTTTATGTAGTATAGTTTGGTTTTTTTTGCATTCATCTTATATTGTAAAATGAATTTTCCAAAGAATGAGTTAATAGATATGATTTATACAATAGGAGAGGCTCAAAAAAATTGCCTTCTTGCTCAAAGAATTTACAAAATGAAGTCTCCTGATCGACGCCAGCCTAATACCCATACTTTTCAAAACTTAATGCAAAGATTTGATTCTTCTGGTACTGTTGATTATCCAAAGCGTAAAGTGGTCAACAAACCAGTAACCAATGAAGAAAAAGAACTACAAGTATTGTTAAATGTTCAGGAAAATCCTTATATTGGTAGCCGTCAGTCAGCAACATTATGTGAAACATCACAATCCACCGCTATTCGTACTACCAAGAAATATAGGTATCATCCATATCACATGGAATTACACCAAGAATTGCATGGACAGGATTTTGAAAGTCGTGTAAACTTTTGTCGTATAATAAATGCGGAGATTCAATTAAATCCAGATTTATTATGCAAGGTAATGTTTAGTGATGAAGCTACTTTTAGAAGTAACGGTGCCGTAAATAGACGCAACATGCATTATTATGCCACAGAAAACCCATTTTGGATTAGAGAGGTACAACATCAAAACCACTGGTCATTAAATGTTTGGTGTGGTATTCATCATAATCGAATTATTGGACTCCACTTTTTTAATGAACCACTAAATGGCCATAGTTACCTGAACTTTCTACAAGAAGAACTACCCCAACTGCTTCAATGTCTCGATAGGGATGAGCTCGACAGTATGTGGTTCCAGCACGATGGTGCGCCTCCGCATTACCATCGTGAAGTTCCTGCGTTTTTGGACCAACGATATCCGCAAAAATGGATTGGACGTGGGGGTTTCATTGAGTGGCCACCAAGGTCTTGCGACATCACCCCATTAGATTTCTTCCTATGGGGTTATATTAAAAATAAGTTGTATGTTAATCCACCAACAACAGTGGAAGATATGCGAAACAGGATTAGGGATACCTGTAGAACAATAACGCCACTAATTTTGTCCAGGGTTCGAGAAAATCTTCAAAAAAGACTAAATTTGTGCATTGCACAAGAGGGTCGTTTATTCGAACACTTATTAAAAAGAAATAATTAATCTCAGTATTTAATAGGTAATTTTTTTGTTTCAATTTAGTATAAAAGTAAATATGTATTTGCCTTGTCGTTATTGTTGTGTTAATTTTTTCACATTATGTTTAATTAAACTATTGCCGTTGTAGTATAACGAATAATGTATTTCATCATATTTAACCACATTCTGTTTGTTTCTGTAGTTTCTTTTTATTATTTTACATGGCTACTATGATAATGAAGACTATTTCTGTAAAAAAGTATGGAAAATAAGAAAAACTGAAATATCTCAAAAACTATTATAAATAGGTATAGGATATATTGAACAAAACTTTTAGGGTTTTTATTACTCTATTAAATAACATGAAAATATACAGGGTGTACCATTTAAAAAAAGATATTTATTCATTTAAACTTGTTCAAATTTGAGCTGATGTGTTCAACACCCTGTAGCTTTTATTGCAAATATTAGGTAAAAATTATGTTAACTTGTCCTTGGCCTTGCCAAATTCCAAATTTGAATATATTTGTCACAAAATTGAAAACGTTATTTAGGATTGAATTGGTGCTTGAAAATGTGACTTTTTTTCTTTAAACTTAATTATCTCAGAAACTATAAAATTTTGTTATAGTAAACTCTTAATAAAAAAGATTTAAAATTATAAGCTAAATCGAAAATACGATTCGTATATAGGGTGTTCTATTTAAAAAAATACAACTTTATGCTGTCCTAATTTTTTGGCTCACCCTGTAGAGTCCTAAATATTTTTAAAATCTGCGTAAAAATAAACTGTATCAAACAATAAATATAGTTTCTTTGTTAATTTCACCGAAAAGCCACAAACCTACTTCATCCAATCGTTGACTCACCCTGTACAGGTCAGTGTAACGGTTACACTGCAGAACAGTGTTATCACAGAGAAAATTTGTCCTCAACAACTGGTAAACAGAAGCAAGCCCCACTTGCGTTAGTGGCGAAGAGTCTACATAAATTGCCCTCTGTCTTTTAACCTAAAATTTTTTGTTCAGAAACCAAGTGGATATCAGTAAACAATCAACGCGATGGCATCTCACAAAGAAAAATAAATCATTTTTTCGCCATGTATTTTAATACTTTAATATGCTAGAAATCATTTAAAAAAACATCATAAACGTTCTCCTAATAAACAATCAAACCTTTTAAATACAATTCATCCAACAAATTTTATTTTTTGTAGAAGAAATCGTCCTCTTTCACGAATGTTCACAGTGCGGAAGAACCTACGCATTAAAAAATTCCTTAAACAGACATCTGAAATATGAATGTCTTATACAGCCTAAATTTAAGTGTTCGATTTGTTCGTACACGGCCAAGCAGAAGTCGACTTTAAAGACACATTATTTTAAAAAACATAATATTATTACCCGCACAGACCAATTTTTAGAATAAATAATTATTTTGTTCTGTTTTGTTTTATTAAAAACCATAAATAAATAATAATTCTAAAATATTTCAACCGTTTTTGAGATTTACTTATTGGCTTTGATTTACCTATACGAATAATTTGTGCATTCCACGGTATATTTTATTTTTAATACAACTGGTTCTAGTAGGCTTTGGAAATTGATGACAATAATCCAGGTTTGTCCCACAGCCTATTAAATACTAGCTTTGACATTAGTCACCCTATTTAAATAAAAATTACCGCGACTATGCCAATTTTTAATCGTCTTCTTTTCAATAACAGTTCAATATAGTTATTGGAGATTCCACTTACTTTAAAAATGAATATCTTTTAAATGAGGTATTTTAATGTATTTGAATATTTTTACTAAAATTCCACCATAAGATCAAAGGGAGGGTCACTCATAACCATTCCTGGCATTAAAAGTATGGAATTCCATTGAAAAAAAGTACTTGACCTTCAAATGACCTTGAAGGTCAAATTTTAGGTAACCTTGAAATGTACCGTTTGACTTCCTGAAACTTTTGTTGGACAAGTTTTTCTCCTTCACTTTTACTTGTCGAGCTATTGAAGAATTTCCACCAATCCATAGTATAAGAATATTTAACCTACAAATGATCTTCAAATGCTATTTTTGACCTTCGAATGACCTTGTAAATTGACCTCAAGGTCAAAATCACGAGCACACATAGGTGACTCCATTGTCCCTAAACAATTTTTATCTGAACTATTTTTCTGTGTCTGGCTTACTTACGGAGAAATTTGAGTATATATATTATATATATATATATATATATATATTATATATATATATATATATATATATATGAAGTAAAATGCGAAACAGTAAATGCAAACTTCTCTCCATCATATCCTTACTGTGTTAGAGGTTGCACAGTTAGAATAAATTGTTGTAAAACACAATTTATCCTATTCTACCACCATCGAGATGGTGGCTTACCTGTACCACAATACCGAGAAGAAAGTCAAAGCTTACCCTCCCCACCACAGTGATACGGTAGAGGTACATGTTTCGTCTCTCACTAGACTCATCAGGATACCGACATGCACCTGGCTGTGGTGTTTCGCATTTTACTTCATTTACATACGGAGTTGCATATAGTTGTACGTTTGCTGAATGTGATTTCAGCACTACAACAGCATAGTGTGGATATAACCACTGCTAATGCATCTCACACGGAAAACCGTATAAACATATATATATATATATATATATATATATATATATATATATATATATATATATATATATATATATATATATATATATATATATATATACTGGCTTTGCCAGTGTAGTTCATTTATTATTGTTAGATTCCTCGTTTTTCATATATTAAGCGATTTTTATACATGGTGTCCAAAATACGGAGGATCGGAGATACGGATTCAGAATGTGAAAAAAGAGGTCTAATTCAGAAAGCAACAATATAACCGTCAGAAATTTTTAATGGTTCTTAGTTTGAGATATTTTTTAAAAACAAATTTTCAAATATCGAAATTAATTTTTTTCGCGACAACATTAAATTTTGAGCGGAACCAAGAAAACTTCTTTACACAACTTTTAATAAACTTAAAGAAGACGTAGTTAATTTTTTATTTGACGTTTCGTCTTCAAGCAACCATTGTTACTAACTTAATTGTTTTTAATTCGGTTCTGATTTTTTAATGTCTAATTTTAAAAGTCTCTTTCATTTTTATTTTAACAATGTACCACGCATTTACATTTTGAATCTTTTTTAATACTATTAAGAAATGCCTGAAGTACGGACCTGTAGTTTTTTATTACGTTTGTATTTATAATTTAATTACTAACAAATAACTTGGAAAATTAATAATATCGTAATAATTTTTGCAAAATTAATAAAAATACTGATATTTTAAAAAATTCTTAATAATGTTAAAAATGTGATGAAACCACAACGTCTGATACACTGTTGAAATTATAATTAAAAGAGCTTTGGATATTTGACATCAGAACCGTATTTAAAGAAATGGAGTTGGCGATGGTTGCTTGTAAACGAAATGTCAAGTAAAAAAATTGATAGCATCATCTTTGAGTTCATTATAAGTTTTCCGTAATCGGTTTCGTTCTAACTTTAACGTTAGAAATTAAATAGAATATGAGATCCGAAAATTCGGTTTTTAGAATAACTCAAACACTACAAGTTAAATCAAAAATGTCTATCCGTTATATCGTTGGTTCTTAAATTACGCAATATTTTTCCTACTTACTTTTATCGAGATTTCGATAACTGCCCTTCCTATCTTAAGCTTCCTGTCTACAGTTTGTTCTTTTCCAGGAAATCAAGCTACAAAGAAACTGTAGATTCTGAACACATTTTGTAAAATCTAAACTGAGTAAACCAAAGAAAGTGTTTAAAGTTGACATTTTCAAACTTTTATTAATCTGTTATCATAACATTGATTATTGCTTGGTTAAAAATTTAAATTTGAGATTACTATTCGAAAAGATATTCGATATTTACGACTGAAAATATAAAATTGGATGACTAAGTTAAAATAATTGGAATAAAAAATACCAAATCAATAGCGTAAGAAAAACAGTATCCCTTTCTTTATAGTAATCTCAAATTATTAAAATCTAAATATATTTTTATTTATAGTTGTTTTGTAGATCCTTTAAGAAGTACTCATGAAATTTTATATGAATGCCCTATTTGTCAAAGAACTTACGCTCTAAAAGCATCCCTCAACAGACATCTCAAATACGAGTGTCAACAAACTCCGAAACAAGTGTGTACTATGTGCTGGTACAAAACCAAGCACAAAACTACTTTAAAAAAACATTATTGGAATAAACATGGTATTATCAAGAAATTGTTTTAAATCGTTTTTTGGTTTTGTTATTCTAGAGGCAGTAAAATAACAAGTACAAGTTTTTACTTGGAGTTGGGTTTTGATTGTGGACTGAAACTATAGTTGTTTGTGCTCAGTAAACTAAGTAATCTTCTAATTCACTAACAAGGTCTAATTTTAAAACTGGTCCAAATTAACATCACAAGGTTTAATATTATAAAAACCTTCATATAGGAAAATTAAAGCCTTGAAATCAATAAGAGAAATAGAAATGAACAACATTTTCCGTTCTGGTACCGTATAGAATTGAACTTTTGGTTTGTTTTAAAGTTGAAATATTAAAATCTTTTATTATCAACTTCACCAGTTTTAAAGTAAGGTCCTATTAATGAATTAAGGGGTGTATATTTTAAATATTTTTACCCGCTTTTCTCCAGTGTGCCATATCAAAATATTTTCATTGTTACCTTTAGTGTATTTTCGCGGTTATTTTATTGCCCAGGCTTTGATTAAAAATTAAATTATTACTTACTAGTCTGCATTGTTTGTATATATCTTTAATAGTTTATTATTGTTGTTATAAATTCTGTTTTTAAATATATTTTCGTTATAAAAAATAATTGCAAGGGTTTGTTAACGGGGGCATTGATCTTCATACCTAATGTACATCAGTCAAATAGACATTTTGCCGGGAAACGCAATCATCCAAGCAGAGATCCAGATTTTCGGGTAATATAGGCCTATAGAAATAGACCGTATATGTTCTCTGCACGAGATTTTGTGTCATAAACTTATAGTAAACAATCGAAGGTCAAAAAATACGTTTTTTGCACATTTTTGCTTACCAGCGAAAACTAAAGAGATTTTTGGACAAAATGGTATAGCCATCTTGTAGAGAATTAAAAAACCTACAAATTAGTTTTTTACCGATCTCGATATTTTTATTTGTTGCTGAGAAAAATGCAAAACAAGGTCAAAATTGTTATAATATTCAATTAACAATAACTATTGCTAAATGCAACCTACGACTTTGTTGTTAAATAAAAAGTTGGGTCTTTTAGTGCTTAATATGTGGTAGAAATTTCAAATCGATTCATTAAATAGTTTGTGCAAAATTCAATTTGTTTAATACAGACGAGCGAATTTTGCAATAACATTCTAGCTTCATCGATGAAGGTACACCGATTCTGAGCACATCTCGTGAAAGAGGAACTCTTCTTCTATGAGAAGTATTACATGGAATTGAGGAAAATTAATTTTTAATTTGTTTAAACTTCATTAGGAAAACACTATCATTTTTACCTTATAAACAAATTAAATAACTTTTTTATTTTTGCCGATAAAGAAATTCTGTTTCCATATTTGGGAAGCTGGCATTTTTAGACGAATGTAGGGAAAAAAACGGCTTAGGTCAATATGCGCCAAAGTTAACACTTTTAAATATTCATTCCTATATTGTTAATAACAATTAAGAAACGAAACTAGCGTCATTCGAAAGTTTAAGAGTTTAGGTTTAGGTGTGAGTTGTCCGGAAAATGATAACACAAAAATAAAAGCTTCAGTGAAGTTTAAAAAATGTTAATTGTTTAAAAGGCAACTCGTCAGGAAGATGAGTTGCTAGCAAATCCGCGCGTTCAAAAAATGAAACAGCAACTTCAACCTGCTACCATTAGCTATATCTCAGAAAGTTGTTGACGGATTTTGATGATCCTTTTTTTAATTTGTGGTTCCTTTCTGCGTACATTACAAATATGCATATTATTTATTTATTTGTTTATAAATTAAACATTTAATTTGTTTAAACATTTTTTTCCACACCATTTTTTCATTAAAAATCAATAATTTTTGTGCTATTTTTATTGGCAAACATGGTTAGAAGCAGGGGCGGACCCAGCCTCTCTCTTTGGGAGGGGGGGGGCGGTGACATCACAAAAGTACATTATGGCAAGGGAAAGCAAGTTGTCGACGGGAGGGGGGGGGCACCGGAGACATTCTCATTTCTAGTGTAAATGGCAGGGTCGTGCCTATTTTTCTGAATTTGAAGCTCTTGAAGAGGAGGGGATGCCAGCAACATACACATTCCTAGTATAAGAGGCAGAATCGGGTCTATTTTCTTGAACTCAAAGATACTGGGGGGTGGCTATCGCAAGGAAAATAAGTTGTCAACGGGGAGGGAGTGTCAGCAGCATACACATTCCTAATATAAAAGGCAGAATCGGTTCTATTTTTCTGAACTCAGAGCTCTTGGGAGGGGGGGGCGATCGCAATCATACACATTCCTATACTCTATTCAAGAACTAGAGAGAGTAATAAACCTGTTACCGAAATCCCCAACGTACTTGCTCCAGTACCGGAGGTAACGGAGGACTGCCGTAAGTCTAATTATATTTAAATATTATAAGCTTTTCTAAATTTACTGCAATAATAAAATTTCTGTTCATTTTTATTTCTGTCAGTAAGAAAAGTACACCTTACAGTGTGTCCTTAGTGATTTATCTTGTTTGTGCTTGTTTTTATATATTATTTGAGATTAGTAAGATATCGAAAAAATATGGCCTCTACTTCTATATTTATTCCAAAATCGTTAAACCAAGGCATTTTTCCTCAATGAAAAACTTATTACGATGAATGCTTATGATGCCCTAAGATATCAATATCTGGATAATAATGTTAAAAGCTCTGTTGAGATGTGTTCCAACATGACAGGAAAATCTACTATGTACCGAATACTGAAGAAGAAAAAACGACTGGAATGTTTCGTACTCCCCCATTCGATCATAGGTAGATGAAAAACCTCGTTGGAAAAAGAGATGAAAACTGCAATAAAAGGAGTTGTACATACATTTTATTATGAAAAGCAGATCCCAACCGTCAACAAAATTCTTACTAAAATCAATGAAGATCGGGATTTACCTGAAATTAAAAGAACTAAGCTCTAGAAGTTGCTTAGAGAACTTAATTTTTGATGGAAAAAACCAGATAGGAAATCTGTTCTTAGAGATCGTCCGGAAACTGTCCTTTGGAAAACGAAATATCTCTCTCAAGTAAAAGGCAGAGCTGGTAGAAATAATACAATGTACAAAATTAATAATTTAACTGAACTTTTGAAAGATTTTTTTGAACAAAGTTACTGCGGAAAATTGGGAAAAATCCATATAATAAAAGAATAAAACAAAATGTGGAAACTCAATTAATTGAGCGACGATAGCTTCACTGAATTTGATTACGAATTAGATACGTAATGTTTACCAGTGTAAACACAATTTGTTTAATGTTGTTTATATATTTTTTTAATTTTTTTTTTTATATATTTTTATTTTAGTGTGTCCCATTCTTTAATTTTATATATGTTTAATTCCAATTAGCTGTAATTTCTTTATTATTTTATTATTATATTTGTGTCTTTTTCTTAAGCGTGTAGAATTAACACGTTTATTTTATTTTTTTAAACCTATCGGATATTTCATATAATAAAGGAAATTAAATTAAGATATCATTGCAAAAGAAATAAAAATAAGTAGATCTAATTTTAACTGTAACATATAAAAATTAATTACATTTGAATCCCTTTTTAGTGTTTAATTTAATGTTTATAATTAATAATAAAATGACCGATAGCCCCCAAAAAAATTTTTTAATATTATATGGACGAATTTATTTTTTATATATGTTTAACTTCTTTCCTTTTTGACAATGAGTATTTTGTAAGTATTTAAATTGTAACTTCGAATTTTTTGAAAGAATAAGGCTACGTTTTAGTCTGAATGTGGCTAAAACGGTTTTTATGCCAAAATTAAAAATAATAAAAATACAGTTGTGATTTGTCTTAAATATGTTAAAATTATCTGTATTTTGTACTGTATGTGAATTATTAAGAAATAAAATAATAATATAAAAACTTTTTATTTTAAATTTATTACCGAAATAATATTCTATGCCATAAATACTTAGTGATAAATTAAACCTCTTTCCGACGCCTATGACAAGGACTAAAATCCTTTTTGACACTTCCAAATGTCTATTGTTATCCAACCCAAATAGTCCATTATTATAGACCGGTATTTTTGAATATAAAATTTCTAACCCATTCCTAGGAAAAATATATATATCTAACAGATTTTGCGAAAGACACCGAACTAAAGAACACAGGTAGTTTGCGAAGGAAAAAGGGTAAAAAATGATTTGTTACTCTCTCTAGTCCTTGAATAAGTATATATATATATATATATATATATATATATATATATATATAAATATATATATATATATATATATATATATATATATATATATATATATATAAATATATAAGAGGTAAAATCGGATATATTTTCATGAACTCAAAGCTCTTTGGGGGGGGGGGGGGGATCGCTCCCACCGCCCCCCCTTGGATCCGCGCCTGGTTATAAGTCGGGAAAATTGAATAATTAAATTATTGTTATAAAACATTAATATTCGTTACCTTGCGTGTAAGAAAAAGCGGTATACGTAAGTATTGTTTGCTACCGTAATATATACATGTTATAGCAATATATGATACATTGAAAAATTAATATGTTTTTAAGATTTTTACAGGAAATTGTTTTACAAATGCCAGCTTAATTTTTTTATCGGCAAAAACAAAATCGTTTTTTAATTTTTTTTACAAGGTAAAAATGATAGTGGTTTACTAATGAAGTTCAAACAAATTGCAAATTAATTTTCCTCAATTCCGTGTAATACTTCTCATAGAAGAAGAGTTCCTCTCTCATGAGATGTGCTCAGAATCGGTGTACCTTCATCGATGGCGCTAGAATGTTATTGCAAAATGCGCTCGCCTGTGTTAAACAAACTAAATTTTGCTCAAACTATTTGACGAATCGATCTGAAATTTTTACCACATATTAAGCACTAAAATACACAAACTTTTACGTAACAACAAAGTCGTAGGTTGCATTTAACAATAGTTATTGTTAATTGAATATTATAACAATTTTGACCTTGTTTTGCATTTTTCTCAGCAACAAATAAAAATATCGACATAGGTAAAAAACCAATTTAGAGGTTTTTTAATTCTCTATAAGATGTCTATTCCATTTTGTCCAAAAATTTCTTTATTTTTTTTGCTGGTAAATGAAAAAAAAGCATTTTTCGACCTTTAAGTTTACAAAATATTTACGACACAATATCTCGTGCAGAAAACATATACATTTTATTTCTATAGGCCTATATTACCCGAAAATCCGGGTCCCTGTCTGGATGAATGAGTGTCCCCAACTAGGTATTTTTTTCGCTTATTTGATTGGAGTAATGTTATTATTGCAGAACTCTATGTGTTAAAGAGGGAAAGAAGATTGATTTTTATTAAATGCATATTTCAAATAAATTTATATAAAAATGTATTCACTTAAAATAGGTAAAATATCAAAATGCAAATTTTCATTTTTTACAGTTATCTTCGTAAATTTAACTTTACATCAAATTGCACAAATTTGTTCCAGTTTAAATGACTTCGTATCTCGGTTTTCTCACAAATAGATCTAATTTTGTAGCGCTCTGTAAAAATTATTCTAGTTTAAACTAATTTACTGTGTTTCAATCAGTGAAATTTACTTGTGTACGTTTTTCATTTCTTGCCTGTTAAAGACGCTCGGTAATGCAGAGGTACAGCATTTGTCCACTCATCGAACAGTCCTGTTTTTTACTCAGTACCTGAGGAAAACCTGTAGACCAATTAACTCTAGTACAGGGTGAGTCAACGATTGGATGAAGTAGGTTTGTGCCTTTTTGGTGAAATTAACAAAGAAACTATATTTATTGTTTGATACAGTTTATTTTTACGCAGATTTTAAAAATATTTAGGACTCTACAGGGTGAGCCAAAAAACTAGGACAGCATAAAGTTGTATTTTTTTAAATAGAACACCCTATATACGAATCGTATTTTCGATTTAGCTTATAATTTTAAATCTTTGTTATTAAGGGTTTACTATAACAAAACTTTATAGTTTCTGAGATAATTAAGTTTAAAGAAAAAAAGTCACATTTTCAAGCATCAATTCAATCCTAAATAACGTTTTCAATTTTGTGACAAATATATTCAAATTTGGAATTTAGCAAGGCCAAGGATAAGTTAACATAATTTTTACCTAATATTTGCAATAAAAGCTACAGGGTGTTGAACACATTGGCTCAAATTTGAACAAGTTTAAATGAATAAATATCTTTTTTTTAAATGGTACACCCTGTATATTTTCATGTTATTTAATAGAGTAATAAAAACCCTAAAAGTTTTGTTCAATATATCCTATACCTATTTATAATAGTTTTTGAGATATTTCAGTTTTTCTTATTTTCCATACTTTTTTACAGAAATAGTCTTCATTATCATAGCAACCATGGCAAAAACAATGTAAAAGAACATTTTTCTGTGTGTCAAATTTATAACCGCAATCGCCTCTTTTGGTTTTTATGTAGTGTAGTTTGGTTTTTTTTGCATTCATCTTATATTGTAAAATGAATTTTTCAAAGAATGAGTTAATAGATATGATTTATACATACAATAGGAGAGGCTCAAAAAAATTGCCTTCTTGCTCAAAGAATTTACAAAATGAAGTATCCTGATCGACGCCAGCCTAATACCCATACTTTTCAAAACTTAATGCAAAGATTTGATTCTTCTGGTACTGTTGATTATCCAAAACGTAAAGTGGTCAACAAACCAATAACTAATGAAGAAAAAGAACTACAAGTATTGTTAAATGTTCAGGAAAATCCTTATATTGGTAGCCGTCAGTTAGCCGCATTATGTGAAACATCACAATCCACCGCTAATCGTACTACCAAGAAATATAGGTATCATCCATATCACATGGAATTACACCAAGAATTGCATGGACAGGATTTTGAAAGTCGTGTAAACTTTTGTCGTACAATAAATGCGGAGATTCAATTAAATCCAAATTTATTATGCAAGGTAATGTTTAGTGATGAAGCTACTTTTAGAAGTAACGGTGCCGTAAATATACGCAACATGCATTATTATGCCACAGAAAACCCATTTTGGATTAGAGAGGTGCAACATCAAAATCACTGGTCATTAAATGTTTGGTGTGGTATTCATCATAATCGAATTATTGGACCCACTTTTTTAATGAACCACTAAATGGCCATAGTTACCTGAACTTTCTACAAGAAGAACTACCCCAACTGCTTCAAGGTCTCGATAGGGATGAGCTCGACAG
This sequence comes from Diaprepes abbreviatus, assembly GCA_034092305.1. NCBI lineage: Eukaryota > Metazoa > Arthropoda > Insecta > Coleoptera > Curculionidae > Diaprepes > Diaprepes abbreviatus. The sequence continues at coordinate 5,433,361 of JASJET010000330.1, read as the reverse complement.
TATGTGGTTCCAGCACGATGGTGCGCCTCCGCATTACCATCGTGAAGTTCGTGAGTTTTTGGACCAACGATATCCGCAAAAATGGATTGGACGTGGGGGTTTCATGAAGTGGCCACCAAGGTCTTGCGACATCACCCCATTAGATTTCTTCCTATGGGGTTATATTAAAAATAAGGTGTATGTTAATCCACCAACAACAGTGGAAGATATGCGAAACAGGATTAGGGATACCTGTAGAACAATAACGCCACTAATTTTGTCCAGGGTCCGAGAAAATCTGCAAAAAAGACCAAATTTGTGCATTGCACAAGAGGGTCGTTTATTCGAACACTTATTAAAAAGAAATAATTAATCTCAGTATTTAATAGGTAATTTTTTTGTTTCAATTTAGTATAAAAGTAAATATGTATTTGCCTTATCGTTATTGTTGTGTTAATTTTTTCACATTATGTTTAATTAAACTATTGCCGTTGTAATATAACATATTTCATCATGTTTAAACACATTCTGTTTGTTTCTGTAGTTTCTTTTTATTATTTTACATGGCTACTATGATAATGAAGATTATTTCTGTAAAAAAGGATGGAAAATAAGAAAAACTGAAATATCTCAAAAACTATTATAAATAGGTATAGGATATATTGAACAAAACTTTTAGGGTTTTTATTACTCTATTAAATAACATGAAAATATACAGGGTGTACCATTTAAAAAAAAGATATTTATTCATTTAAACTTGTTCAAATTTGAGCCGATGTGTTCAAAACCCTGTAGCTTTTATTGCAAATATTAGGTAAAAATTATGTTAACTTGTCCTTGGCCTTGCTAATTTCCAAATTTGAATATATTTGTCACAAAATTGAAAACGTTATTTAGGATTGAATTGATGCTTGAAAATGTGACTTTTTTTCTTTAAACTTAATTATCTCAGAAACTATAAAGTTTTGTTATAGTAAACCCTTAATAAAAAAGATTTAAAATTATAAGCTAAATCGAAAATACGATTCGTATATAGGGTGTTCTATTTAAAAAAAATACAACTTTATGCTGTCCTAGTTTTTTGGCTCACCCTGTAGAGTCCTAAATATTTTTAAAATTTGTGTAAAAATAAACTGTATCAAACAATAAATATAGTTTCTTTGTTAATTTCACCGAAAAGGCACAAACCTACTTCATTCAATCGTTGACTCACCCTGTACATAGCGACTGTACTTTGTGTTCTCTAAGGCGAATTAACGCTGTGAAAAGGGATTATTGTTATTAAAATGTTAGGCCAAGTTAATGAAGTTTGAATTAATTGAATGCATTTTAAACATGTTTTCTTATAAATTAATATGATTATAGACAATATTACTAATATTTACTTAAAGTTTTAGCAAAACTTAACAAACGCAAAAGTCGAATAAGAACACGACTTGATCCCAATGCAATAGAACTTTTTGAAAAGGAATTCAGAAAACATCCTTATCCGAACAACGAAAAAGTGACTGAAATAAGTAAAGTTTTACACCTGAAGTTCCACACCGTCAAATATTGGTTCCAGAATAAAAGGCAGCACGAAAAAAAGAAGAATAAAGAAAAGGAGCTTAAGGACGCTTCCGTAAAATCCAATTTTATTAGCACTATTTTAAATAAATCTAATTCTATAGATGCTAACTCTGACTCTACTGTTAGACGTTCCACAAGGCAAAGTATCCAAAAAAGTTCATCAGACACAACTGATGGTAATGTAAGAAATTCTCAACTTGATTCGCTGCTGGCAAACTCAAATAGTAATTCAAACCACACAAACACATCATCAAACATGTCTTCTCCTTTAAACTTATTGACCGCGGCATCAAGTTCAAATATCAAAGATGCAAATAATGTGAAAACGGAACCTACTAATTTAAGCTCTCCCATTCAAAAAGATACCGCATCACAGAGCATCACAGTTCCTAGTTCTCCTGAAGATACTAAAAATATAGTTTCGGCTAATCAGAATGTACCATCTGTAGGTCCAAATATACCTAACTCCAACACCCAGTTAAGTAATCATCCTTCGAATATTCCACCGTATTTTAGTCATCCTCAACAACCTGCGCCATACGCAAACTTTAACCAACCCTCTCCTTATTACCCCAACATGCCTCCACAGTATTTTAATAGAGGTAATTTTGGGACACCCAATAGTTACAATAGTGGATGGCAACAGTAGATATGCCATAATAATTTATTGTCATCCGTTTTTCGGCATTTAAAGTAAAACCTTCACCTTGATACAGTATGTCCGGGTAAGTAAATATATGTCTAACTCTGGGTATTTATTATATAAAAGACGTCAAAATAACGCTATTGTTTTAAACACACTTTTTTTTTCTAAGGTGATTCGTAAAGGAGAGATGGGACCCAAAAGGGGCACCCTCTCATTTACCTTTTTGGGTGTAGTTTTGTTGCAGACTTGTCTCTCTCTCTCTCTCTCTCTTTCTAGCATTATAACCCGGGGTGGGTCTTTGCTGACTTCACAATCTGCCTCCACTTGCTGCGATCCATCATCATTTCCTCCGCGCGTTCGACGCTTAGGGTTTGTAAGTCTGCTGCAACGTTATCTCTCCACCTCATCCTTGGTCTTCCTAGCGGCAGCTTTCCTTCTGGGTTCTCTTCCCATACCAACTTGACGATACGTTGATCTTGTCTCATAACATGGCCGACCCATCTTAATCTTTCTGCTTTTGTTATTTTCACTATATCTGGCTGGTTGTATAGTTCCTCCAATTCCTTGTTGGTTCTCGTTCTATATTGCTGTGTGGTGTGGTCCCTGACCGGTGCGTATATCCCTCTAAGCATTTTTCTTTCTGCGATTTTCAGTCTATTCTCATTTTGTTTTGTCAACGTCCATGTTTCACATGCATATGTCATTACCGGTCTTATAACTACTTGATATATTCTTATTTTCGTGCGGCGGGATATATTTTTCGATTTCATTATCTTCTGCAGCCCATACCAGCAGCGGTTGCCTCCTTGTATTCTGTTGTTAATCTCTTGTGTAATGTTGTTGTCAGAGGTGATCGTAGCTCCCAAATATTTAAACTGATGGACCCTTTCAAAATTATAGTGGTCCATAGTCATGTTCTATCCTATTCTGTTTCGCCGTTACGTTCTTGTTGTAGCCATATATTTTGTTTTTTCTTCGTTGATTCGTAGGCCAACTTTCTTTGCGGCATTTTCCAGTTTGAAGAACTCTTCTTTGACACTGGTAGTTGTATTACCTACAATATCGACATCATCAGCGAACGCCAATATGATGCGCGGACCTTGATTTCTAAAGAGGAGCGTTTTGTGTTGGTTTTTCGCACGATGCTCTCCAAGGCGACGTTAAAGAGGAGTGGAGACAGCGCATCGCCTTGTTTAAGACCACTGTTGATTGTAAAGAAGGTTGACAATCTTCCTTCAATTCTCACTGCACTTGTAGATCCCCCTACACATGTTTTGGTCAGGTTAATTAGCTTCTTCGGTATGCCCAGTTCTGCCATGGCATTTCACAAATCCACTCTTATGATGCTATCGTATGCTTCTTTAAAATCTATAAATAGCTGGTGCAATGTTTTGTTGTATTCTCAACATTTCTCCATTAATTGCCGAATCGTGAATATCTGATCTACAGTTGAGCGGTTTTTTTTAAATTCACACTCTTTATTTGATATTCCACACACGCAAACTTGTACATTTTCATAAATTGTGAAATGTTTTATAACCGATGAAGACTCACGACTCCAGCGCATAAACAATCTTTGACATTACCAAGGAAGTCAGGGATGGACTCGCCATTAAACTCGTCGGCCCAAAAATTTTTGACAGGTATCAGTTTTCAAAACCAAAACAATGGGGTCCTACATTTATTTCGAAAAAAAAACACTATATATGTGCTATTAAATTAGCATAATTTCTTCTTATAAAGTGGCAAGAATTAATAAAACTACATACAGCTACTAAAATATAAATACAAAAATTTGCATTCCAATTTAGGCAACCCGAATAATATAAATAATTTTTTTTATAAATTTGCTGAATAGTAATAAGAACTCAAATCCAGAAATTTTAGAATTTTATAATAATATCATCAAGAAAATAAATAATATTTAATAAACGACAACAAAATGTTTGAAGGTCATAGGCAATGATGTTTCTTGCGAAGTAGTAGTTATCTGTTGGACTTCCATTGTTTTTATTTTTGTTGAATATCACGACGTTTCGGCTAGTAGTTATCTCTAGCCGTTTTCAAGTTCGCCAGTCGAACGACATCTATGAATCATCGGAGTAACGTGAAATTTTTAAAAAATCAAAATTTCAGTAAGAAATAAAGAAATCTTTCTGCCGTATTTAAATAGTTTGTCATATATGTAAATATGGTAGATGGCAGGTGCAATATCCTGCCGACATACCTTGAAATTTATGGTTCATTTATCAGTTATTTCCTGTTAATGTTGCTCTCGGTCCGATACAGCTCCACTGACGAGATCATGAGGTGATCGAAACGCGTATGGAGAGAGGACCAGAGCGATATTTGCAGGAAATAAACTGTTTGCATATATATTTTTCTGGGAGACTGAGACACAATTTGGTTTCCGTAAAGGCTTAGGTACGCGAGAAGCCCTCTTTACACTTAATGTACTGATTCAAAGGTGCCTGGATGTCAACCAAGATTTGTACATATGTTTCATCGACTATAACAAAGCATTCGATAGAGTCCGCCACGATCAGTTAATTAATATTCTCAAGACAAAACAGTTAGACTATAACGACCTTAGAATCATATTAAACTTATACTATAAACAAAGAGCAAAGGTACGCATCGAAGAACATCACTCAGAGGACATGGAAATCAAACGCGGAGTGAGGCAAGGATGTGTATTATCACCACTCCTCTTTAATGCATACTCAGAAGAAATCCTGAAAAAAGCTCTGGAAGGAGAAAGTGCTGGAATAAGAGTAAACGGAGTACCGATTAATAACATTAGATATGCGGACGACACGGTCATAATTGCAGAAAATATGGAGGACCTTCAGAGACTGGCAAACAGAATAGCGGAGTGTGGACATGAGTATGGACTAACAATGAACGTCAAAAAGACGAAATTTATGAGAATATCAAGAACACAAAGAAACAACGAAAATCTGACAATTAATGGAACCAACGTTGAACAAGTAGAAAAATACACATATCTGGGTACAATGATTAACTCCACAAACGATTATATCCAGGAAATCAAGACACGGATAGAAAAAGCAAGAACAAGCTTCAATAAAATGAGAAGAGTTCTCTGCACAAGAGACTTAAAGTTGGAATTAAGGATTAGGTTGGCGAGGTGCTACATTTTCTCGATTTTGTTTTATGGAATAGAATCCTGGACCCTGAATGCGACATCGATTAAAAGATTGGAGTCATTTGAAATGTGGGTATATAGAAGAATCCTAAAAATATCATGGGTAGACCACGTCACAAATAACGAAGTTATGAGAAGAATGAATAAAGAGATGGAAGTCCTGAATACAATTAAGGTTAGAAAACTGCAATACCTTGGGCACATTACACGTGGGGAGAGATACGCCCTGCTTCAGCTGATTATACAGGGAAAAATACAGGGAAAGAGAAACGTGGGAAGAAGGAGAATATCATGGCTGCGTAATTTGAGAGAATGGTATGGGTGTACATCGAACGAACTGTTCAGAGCAGCCGCCTCTAAAGTACGAATAGCTATGATGATTGCCAACCTCCGTCGCGGAGATGGCACTTGAAGAAGAAGAAGAAGATATATATTTTTCATATTCTCTGCCGGAAAGGAGAATTACATATATAACAAAGTAAATTCTAGGGTTATTTTGACATCTTGTGTTCACTGCTAAGAATTTAACATATTTAGCGGATACTCTGTATAAACCACATACTATCAGTTAGAACTTTTTAAATATACTACATGTTTCTGTCAATTCTCAAGACAACCTGTTAATTCAGTAATCTAGGCGACCAAACCCAAAAGGTTCAATATATGTATGTCGTGAGATCCAAGCTTTGTTTTGAAAATATCGTAGATTTTTGCTCCCAATATGGTGTTAACAAGAAATCGGGGACACAAGTGTTTATCTAATTAATCACAAATCAATCACATAATTATTTAATGGAAAATAATTAATTAGTTATTTAAAAATGCCTTCATTGTCAAAAATGTCAGCAGCGATAAGCTAGTACCATTTCTTTCTGAGTATGTAACTTCCATCTGTCGAGATTAAAAACATATCCAGAAATATCTAGGAAATACTATAAATTTCCTTGTATTAGAAGAACCTATATTTTTTAATAAATATTTATAAATTTCAGATTATTAATGACGATAACAACAGTGTAAGTTTCCATCGTGGAAACGTTTTTAATTAATATTAAATATGCCGTTTTCTTGTCATTTCTTGCCTCATGAACTATAAAAACTTATAAAACTAGCATGTTCCTGAAAAATATTTGGTTTGTATAAATATTACTGGTAAAATCAGTATATTATTTGGCATTGTTTTAAAGCTTTCTAGGAAATTAGATAAAAAATACCCTGTTCAGGACTGTGCCTGCTACAGATAATCAACAGATGTTTCAGATAGTATTTTTAAGAGCTTGCTTTAAAAGGTTTTGAAGAATAGTTGTTAACCAGTATTTTGGTTTAACGAAATTCTGGTAATATATATATATATATATATATATATATATATATATATATATATATATATATATATATATATATATATATATATATATGTTTTGTTCCTTTACCTTTACACTACCTAAAATATCTGTCAGTTAAATGGTCTAAATTTCATTTAAAAAAAAATAAATTCATATCTATATATGTATATGTAATTAAGCATCACGTAGTAATAGTTTGTGTAAAATAATTTGGTATTTAGAGTTCCTAAAAAAATTGAGAGAATCGCGTATTTTTAAAGTATTGTTCTCGTTTTGCTTTGATTTGAAATCGGTAGTTTTTCGGTATGTTGCTAATTTTGAAAACTAATATAACTCATAATATTTTGATAAGTATAATATCTATTAAGCGTATATTAACAAATAAATTATATGTAGAATTTATCGATTTACTCGATAGTGAGCTTTAGAAATGCAGGTAGTGCCATTTTAAAGGAGATGGGGAGCTTTTGCCGTGGTCGATTTGCCTCAGCCTGTTCCCCTTGCCCCATTTGCCTTCAGAGACAATTTTCCATGCCAAATTCGCCACGTAATTTATAATATATTGAAAAGATTTTTTTATAATTAAACAAATATTTGTTAGAGGAAAAAATAAAAAGATATGTTTTGACAAAGAGATTTTAACATATTATAAAATGACATTCTATGTTTAATACTACATATTCTACGCACCGCACACTGCGTATTACTTGTTTTAATTGTTTATGTATATTGGAGGTATATTACGTTATTTTAAGAGAAAAGGAGTGAAAATTTGTGTTGGTAGGTACTGTAATGTGTGGTGATGGTCTCACACGTTTGGCAAAATTGACACTTTGAAATGTGGATGATTGCTCTGTAATTATCTATGTTTACCTACTCGTTATGCTTGTAATGCACGAACGTATTGTTTTTTATTAAAAAAAAAGGCTTAGAAAAAATAAAAATTATCAATATACAAAGTATTGTTTAATATATATTTATCTACATCGTTATATTTACACAAATAAAATTAATTAACAATACAATAATAACAACAATTATTTACAATATTAAATGTACATTAAATTACTAAAGCAATTAAAATAACTGCATACTAAAGTAAGGTATATTGAATTAATTATCATCAACATTTTTTTGTTGAACATGTGTCTATCAAAGTGTTACACACTTTAGTTTTAGTTATCGTCAACAACAAATCGTGTTTTACAGAGATTGGAGATCCATCAACGTTGGATAATGTTCTGACTAATTTCATCCCAAATTTTTGAAGTTTCTTTTTTCTTAAACTCAATCGTTTTTTTGGCGCGAGTAGATATTTGGCTTGGTCAGTCCATCTGATGGTGAATATCATCAATATCTATTACTTTCTCCCAAGTCCTTCCTTTTCCTCGTCAGGAAGAGCGATTGTCTCTTCTCGGTATTAGCCGATATTTTCCAGAAGACGAACCAATACTGGACTAGATCCGTTTTCTCCTGTAGACAGCGGCGGATCAAGCCTTCTTTTTGGGAGGGGGGAGGCGGTGATATCATAAAAATACAGCATGGCAAGTGAAAGAAAGCGAGTTGTCGACGGGGGGAGAGATACCAATAACATTTAGGGCTGTGATATAAAAATACAGTATGGCAAGTGGAAGAAAGCGAGTTGTCGACGGGGGGGAGAGATACCAACAACATTTACATTCCTAGGTAAGAGACAGGATCGTGTCTTGGGGCGGAGGACGATCGTAGACAGCGAGGAGGGAGATGCCAACAACATTCACATTCCTACGCAAGAGACAGGGTCGGGTCTATTTTTCTGAATTCAAAGCTCTTGGGGGAGGGCGATCGCAAGCGAACATGAGTTATCGAGGGGGGGGGGATGTCAACAATATTTATATTCCTAGGTAAGAGGCAGGGTCGGATCTATTTTTCTGAATTCAAAGCTCTTGGGGGGCGAATGCGACTTGCCGACGGGGGGGGGGGGGAGATGCCAACAGCATTCAGATTCCTGTGTAAGAGGCAAAGTCGGGTTTATTCTCCTGAATTGAAAGTTTTTGTTTTTTTTTTTTTTTGGGGGGGGGGAGTGACGATGTATCCACCACTTCCTGTAGATACCTGCTGATCAGTCTCGGTTGCGTTGATCTTGCTATAATGGCAGGACCGTCAGCGAACAGGGCCATTTTCGTATGTGAATATATTGTAGAGGTGTGGTGAGGATATGGTTCCCTGTGATACTTCAGTGAACTCACGTTTTTGTAGGTATGAATCTACAATTTCCCATATCCACCCGGGTAGTCAGCGCTATGGAGCTTGTAGATCCATGCTGAATCTATACGAGATTAATTTCGGCTTTTATATTTAATTTCCAGATACCAGCATAGTTATAGTTTATTATTTTATGTCCATAAAATTAACACCTACCCTTTATAAAACATACCTACAATAAGAGTTGCAAAATGTTATTTAAAAATAGCTTAAAAAAGTAAGTTATTATATTTAGGAGGCGAATCGCCTACGGTGGCGAATTGGCCACGGCGGATGGGGCGAGGCAAGCTGGCTGATGTGAATCGGTTGCGGAATGTCCTACACCCCGTTTTACAAGCTTATTAGGAGGTAACCCATTCATCTTATCTCGTGAATTTAAACAAATTTTACTATTTTGGTCGCTTTTATATGTGGTTACTTTGTAGCTCGCCCAAGAATTCTTATTGCTTAAAAAAAATATCATCGGTAAATTGAGGTTATCATTCGTAGAACACATAGACATAATATAAAACCCTATAGAAGCAAGTTGGTTCATGTTTAAGAAGAGAGCGTTTTTTAATGGCGGGGTTAAGAACGATATTCCAAACGTCACTGAATACCCCTGATTGAAATTAGAAATAAATGTATTACTCATCGAAAGCGCTCTATCTCTTTCTTAGCGTGATCCAACTTTCTTCTATAGGATCCCAATTTATATTAAGTATTATTGATTACTCTTATATCTATGGTAGTGCGTCAGTTACGGATAATTCTATTAATAAACTTTATTTCCCGCAGCGGTGCTGTAGCAGCATTTTAAAGAAGAATATATACAGCACGTTTTTATTATTTTCAATCATATTATGTCTCTATATATTGTATATACAGCGTGGGTAATTAGATCTGACTAGCGATTATATTTTGAAAACTACATATTTTCTGACTTTAGGATAAAAATTTCTTGTTAAAATGCAACCAAAACAAAACTTGTAAGGATTTTTATTTTCTTAATATTACCACTAAGGACGTACTTCCTATGCTGTTATAGAAAAAGTAATTTTCTATAAATATCTCCATTTTTTACCCTACAAATTTTGTAAAAAACAAATTTTACTACCATCGTAACAGCGTAGCCAAGAGTAACAATTTAAATTTTTTTTAAATCAAGACTGGTCGGTCATATTTTTTGATTAGTGTCCTCTTTCGTTTGTCATGCGAACTAACTTTATTGTTGTTAATATCAAAATGTAATCAGAACGCAAGCTCTTTTAAGATGGAAATTTTGTTAAATTTTGCATAAACAAACTGAAGTTACAGTCTTTTAAATTGATACCCTTTTACACACTGCAGTCATGGTAATATATATTTAAAAAATATTTTAACAAAATTTGTACAGGCAAAACTAGATTCAGACATTTATGGAAATAAAAGATTTTTGTTGGCAGCAAAAACGCTCTCTAGGGGTCAAATTAGAAATTAAAAAATATTTTTAAGCAATTTTGCCAGCTTTAATTGGTTACGCAGTATATACATATATAAGGATACATCTACTTTAACAATTTTGTACCTAAGCTAAGACTAGACGCTGTTTATATTGAATTTTAGAATAAAATTATATTTTTGCTTCTGGTAATTTGTAATAAACATGATAAATAATATATAGGCATGCCAATTTAAAAGATTTTTGCCTATCTGTATCCTTACCTTAGTATCCTTAATTCCCTAAAGTTTTTAAGGAGCTTTTTGTTTAAAATGTGCATCCTATGTTGAACACCAAAATTTTGTAATGAAGAACCGTATTTGGGTTATGTAAGCTTAATGATTGTTGTAACAAACATACCATATACTTTATACGCGTTACTGAACAAGGTTGGACTGAGATGATTTTAAAATAGATCTCCGACAAATATGATAGAATTGGTCAAGCGTAAATGTGACGAGTGTGCCGAAGTTTATATACGGCGAATTATTGAATGGACGTTGGACCTGCCAACAATATCCACCTCATGTGGATCTTGATAGATTGTTCTACCTGATTAATATGAAAAAACAGTGAGGTTTTTATGTAAGTACCGTTTTCCTGGCTCCGGAGTCTCCAATTCCAGGGAGATCCAAACGTAAGTTAGGCTACAACTAAGAAATCTGGCATATTTGAGTCTGGCACGCATCGACTTGCTGTGTAAACAAGTCATTATAAGCTCCCGTATTCTTGTGTTAATATGCTAGTGAGCTAGATTACTTACAAGTTTGCAAAGTATTGTCACGGATAAAACTAAATCTAATTGATACCTCGGAAAGGAGAACCGACAAATCGCTCGATCCAGCTGAGCCTAATAAGAAATACGTAAAAATTATTTAGAAAATGTAAAAAAATACAACTTTACTGAATACTTTATTTCTCACAACTTTGGTCTCGGACTTTTAATTTTTTGAAAAAAAAATCAAAAATGATTTTTTTGATTCAATGAAAATCAACGCATTTTTTATTTTCAAGTTGCGATAACTTCGTCAATTTCAGTCTGATCATGATCGTCAAAAAACCATTTTATTCCTCGAACGGGCTGCGAGCGACTCGAGCGCGTTTTTATAAAATAGAATTGCAGCTTCGATTTTTCATCTAAAAAATTTCCATTTTGGAAAAAACTCCTTAAAACTATCCCGTTTAATACTGCTTTTCTAAATTTCAAAAAAACAAATTTTGTTTCTGAGCTTTTTAATTTGAAACCCTAAAAGCATGGGCTTCATTATGCCTTTATAAACATAATAATTTTGGAGTGATTAAAAACGATAAAACAGTTTTTCTTACGGCACTGGTGATTTTTGAAAAATCATGATCGAGCTAAAACTGACCGAGTTATTAGAAGTTGAAAATAAAAATTAATTGATTTTCATTGAATTTAAAAAGTCACTTTTTCCGGCTAATTTTTTTCTTGCTAGTGAATCAGCTTGCGCGTATTCCTCCTCTTCCCTGTCGGTTCTACTTTTCTCACCTTGATCATCTTAACGCCCTCGAGTTGCCCCTGGATCTGCTACCGCCCTTTAAGGGCTTGAGGGTCCACCGAGGAGCGCTTACATTTTAACAATTTTTGCTCATAATACGACTTATTTTAGATTGGCCTGTTCTTAAATCGAGACCAACATTTCAACCGCATCAACTAACTTATCTTGAACAAGAATACTCCAAAAATCACTATATAACCACTGAACAGAGAAGTGTTATTGCTACTGCAGTGGGTATGACAGAGAAGCAAGTGCAAGTTTGGTTTCAGAACAGACGACGGAAATACGTTCAAAATAATGTTGTTTAAATATTTTATTTTTTGCACTTTAACTTATATTTTTAAATAATTTATTGATGAAAAGTTCTTAATTTTGCACGTTCCCGATTTTTTAGTAAAATAAAATCACCAGATTTGCTTCAAATTCTGTTATTTTTTCTGCATTTTTGATTTTATATTGACAATGAAAACTGCACAGGAGTTAAATCTGGTAATTGAGCGGGCCATTAGTTCTTATGATTTCGGATTAGTGAAAATTGATTAGGTTTTCCAAAACTGTTTCAATATGAGATGTTATTCTTTGAAGCACTTGGTTCTCTCTTTTTTTTAAATCTATGTATTTTAGGTATGTGGCCAAGTTTTAAAGCCCGTTCAATGTACAGACCCACCCAAGTTCGGTACCTGGAAACCGAATATTTAAAAAACCAATATATTACACATAAACAAAGGATAGCAATAGCCACCACCTTAAGACTGTCAGAGAGGCAAGTACAGGTGTGGTTTCAAAACAGACGAAGAAGAGGAACACCTAAAGCTTGTACTGAAGAGGAGCACTAAGCACACCTTTGTTATAGGGTTTTAGAGTCACCAAAGTTAAATTGTTTTTAAAACTCAATTTATTGGCAAAAAGTAAAAAATGCACAAAGATAAAACTCTTGTTTTTTTTTTATTATAATTTCTATTGTAAGAAAAATAAACTTGAGTACTATGCGCGTCGCTATAAATAGGTAAGTTTTAACACCGTCTAACCATCTTTGACGTGTAGAAGCTGGGGTTCAACATACATTTGTTATATGGAAAATAGATTTTTCATATTTAGCCAATTTTTAACGGTTAAGGTATCAATATTACGATGGTCACTTTATCGGCTATATATATAGGATGCCTCTATAAGGTCTGGCGCAAAATCCTAAGGCTACAATTTGGTGATTTAGCTCAACTTACCTTAGTCCAAAAGCTGGTAGTTTCCGAAATATAGCGTGTTAAAGTTATAATTGTTTTAAAAAAATTTTGTGAATATTTATCTTAAAAATAGTTTGATTGAATTAAATTTGGTACTTTCAGGATGAGAAATCAAGATGTAAGTCGATGTGGCACCCTGTATTTCAGAAACTAACCACTTTTAGATAAAGTTAAATTAGGCTAGATCGTCATACAGAACTTTTAGAGATACTATATCACTTGATGTTGTATTTATTCCAAAAATTAATATCCCTGGACAGGTTGATTATAGTTTCTTATTAAAAACAAAATTATTTGTTTAAAGTAATCTATATTCCCTAATAAACCTTCAATTTCATAATTTATTTTATCCAAAAAATTGCAATTTCTTCTATTGGGACCAATCTAGGACCAATTTGAAAATATTTAGAAGGAATTATTTTTGATAGTGAAATATTTATTTTCTCTATATAAGTGTCATTTTTTTTGCTTAATGGGATACCAATTTTTATTTTACTCTCATATTATTGCCCATTATTTTTTAGATTTTAAAACAAGAGAATCAGAAAATTATGTGCACACCGTAAGAAGGTTAGAAGTTTTATTTCAAAAACAGCGATATTTGAGTGGGGAACAGCGGGCCAAAGTTGCCCAACTTTTAGGTTTGTCGGAAAAACAAGTCCAAATATGGTTTCAGAATAGGAGAAGACGGGGTAAACCTGCCATCAGAGCTAAATTTGATGTATAAGTAATATAATGTTTTAAGTGAAATATATATCTTTTTTTATAATTCCATACAAATATTCAGGTCTCCAGCAAGTAGATAAACATACTGTTGCAGTTTTACACTTTTGCTGCCTAAAATTACATATATTTTACATGAAAATAAATAACAAAAAGGGTGCTCATATTTTTTTTATATGTTTTGTAAGAAAATACTAAAAATGATGTCTGTGTTTGTAAAAATATGCTGATTGCTGCATTTGTCAGTCGTGAGATGCTATTTCGCTGTTATGGCTCACCACCACGATTTCATCTATTGAAATGGAAGTAAATTAGGGGTTTTCATTACAAAAATGCAAATTATGACCCTGAAAATCCATCTCAAGGTCACCATTATGTAGCTTCCTCTCGTTTGATCTCTTGTATTTTGTACAAAAGATGCTGAGTTTCAGATATATATATATATATATATATATATATATATATATATATATATATATATATAGTTTATGTGTGTGTGTGTGTGTGTGTATTTTTGCTCAGCTTTTATTCAATGTTTTGGTCTTGAAAAAATACAGAGGTGTTTCTAATATAATATCGATGTAAAAAAACCTCATCTTTTGATCTAGACTGTCAAGAAATATTAAAATTGTAGTTTTTTATATGTAACACGTTTTGTATTTTTACAAGGCCAAAATACCGAATTTTGAAAAATTTATGTCTCCAAAAACACACCATTCATTAGGCAAGGATAATGAAACAATAATTTTCGTACATAACAAAGAAAACAGAGCTAAACTAAGCAAATCTAGACCTATAAGCCTACTATCCTTGCTATTTGATCTGTTCATCGAAGTACTAGCAAAAAGACCATATTTCAAACGAATTTTAGAACTTTGTATCTCTTTTTAACTTTCTGAACGTTAGTAAATTCATACGAGAATACATATAGAAAAGGGTCATTTCAAGTAGTCTGTAAAGAAAAGACAGACAAGATCAAAATTGTGTGGTGGTTACCTGTAGTTTCAAAACCTTTGGAAAACCAGCTTGTTTAAATATATATATATATATATATATATATATATATATATATATATATATATATATATATATATATATATATATATATATATATATGCTAGTATACTTAAACTCAAGAAAACTGACTCTTTTAAACAACTTATATTGAACTAAATAAAGAGTTCGATATAACAACGCCATCTCCTGGAATTCCGTGCAGTGTGATCGGAGAAATCTGCAGCTACAAGTATATTGTTTCACCATTAACTATTAATATATAGCAAGATATGTTTGTGTTTGAATTGAATTCAATTCCAAGAGATGGCGCTGTTTGTATCTACCTTTTCATTTAGTTCAATATAAGTTGTTTAAATGATTCACTTTTCTTGTGGTTAGATGTACCTGCATACGCTGTACTAATTGAGAACCGATAAGTTCGAAACAGGTCTGAAGATGTTGGTACACTGCCAATGGAAGTATTTTATACTCTTTATATTTGTTTAAATTATACAAATGTTAGAAGTATCCAATCTTTTTATATTCATTTTTAAATAAAAAGATGTAAGTAAAACTTTTAATTAATTTTTTGTCATATAGTTAGTTTCAGATGTGTATAAATATCCCCAGAAGTTGGCCAAGTAAGTTAACTATATTAATTTGTTAAATAAAATAGTCAATCAGTATTCCAAGCGTGGCTTATAACCTTGTAAGTGCTGTTTTGGTTATATATGCTAAACATTCTTATTGTTAAATATTCTACCATAATAAGGATACCATTTTCAGTGATAATATAACTTTGTTTTTTTTTTAAGAAAAACAACTTTATATTTTACCGTTTAAATATTGCAATACAAGAAAACACAATTATCACATTTACCAGCAAAATTATTTTGCAGGAAAAATCAGAAGACCGGCTAGAAAATTATACAACAGGAGTCAGTTAGACTATCTAGAAGTAGAATTTTTAAAAGGACAATATAAAACGTTTGAAGAAAGATGCGAAATAGCCGAAACGTTGGGCATGACAGAGAAGCAAGTACAAGTATGGTTCAAAAATAGGAGAAGTAGGGCGAAAACGGGCGGTTTATGTGCTTACATGGGGGCCAAATAAATATTTTTTTACAAATATGTGAAAACGTTGAAATAAACTCGGTTAGAGGATGATTTGAAATAACCATAGACTTATAAAAGTATAGATCGCAGGTCCTGTAGAAGCGCTGAATAACTCAGTTGTATTTCTGTTTCTATGAGTTGAGCTGAGAACCCCATACGCACGTTATCCCTCTCTCCTGACAGCCACAACCAACCTTAATAGTATAAGTGAGAGGATCCGCCCGTAGAAAAGAGGTACTCCTGACCCATTTCGCTGTGTCTTTTTTAAGCGAAAACCAACGCGCTTGTATAACACCCTCGGTCTACCTCTTTATATGTCTATGGGAACAATTAGTAAAAGAAATGGTTTTGGATTGATGATAAACTGGATTATGTTCAAGTTTTAAAATTTCTATGAATGAAGTAGACAAAAGGAAAATAAAAATTTCTTATCGATTTGATGAAGAAAAGTCAGTTTTTATGAACAGTTCTGCTTGTCAAGAAAATAAGTTTACCATACAAAATTATTACATCAGATATACTGAATGTTTATAAATTAGAACAACATAAAAATGCTTCACGAGGGAAGTACCAATATTTAGTAATTTTTATACCAAAACTTGTATTTAGGCTTCGTCCAAAATAATAGCAAATGGTACTTCTTCCTTGAAGCATGTTAATTTTTTTAAATTTTTTTTCTAGTATATTAACACCCTGTAGGTGCGATTTAAAAATATTATATCGTAAATTAATTTTTTCGTCGACAAGTAAATTTTTTATGAATACTGCCTCTTGTTAACACTATTTATGCGACATATATATATATATATATATATATATATATATATATATATATATATATATATATATTTTGCTTAAGTGTAAAATATATATTCTAATTAAAAAAAAACGTAAAATATTACTAAATGAAAACAGAAATTGTAAGTTTTAGTTTGTTTTTTAACGCTCTTATTTGTTTTGGGTATTGTATTTCACTCAAAAGAGTTAAATAGAAGGTATGTGTGCCACTATTCATATCATGGAAAAAGTAATAAGATGAAATCCGTTCTTTAAGAGATTTTAATATTTCCAGTTTGTTCCAATATCACACCAAAACTACTGAATCTGCTTCAATGTGATTTTCACTCTTTGAATGCTTAAAGTTATATTTAAAAAGAGCTTTAAGTTTTATCACTCTACGTCTCCATTGAACCGATTTTCCCCTTTGTTTTCCGCTCTGTCTCCTGGGTAGCTATTCTGGTTCTTCATAGGAAGTGATCATTTTCTTGAGAGAATAGGGACAATCGCATCCCACGGTTATTCTCTCGGTCGTGTATTACCGTATTCTCGTACGATATCTAATAAGCTATGTTGCTAAACGTCTATAGTGTATGTAACCATATAAATAGTGCATTTAACCCTAAAAAAGAATATGAATATGGACATAACGCTACTTAGCAAGCAAATTTTCGAATTTAAAATAAATATAATTAAAATTTTTAATCTATTTAATATTCTTAATGAGAGAAAATAATTAGAAATGGAGTTTTATAGAGAAAAAAATAATTATGTAAAAACACAAACCGAAATATTTTATTGGAAAAATATCCGTTATGCATGAAATTAGTATCACCGTCAAAGATGTAAAGGATAGGCGAAATAAAATTACCATTTTCATTTCATAAAATACAAATTTAGTTTTTCTACCGGGTTAAGAAAAGAAAAAATTTCCTTATTTTTGTAAAAATGTTATTTTTTATACTCTCTACAAATATCAGGGAATGAATAAACAAATTAAGTAAACAAAATGAAATCCGTAAAAATTTATTTCATCAATAAAATACATTTTGCATACTTGATATACGTACATAATATTACGCTAATAGTAAAATTATTAATTTTCCCTAAAGTAGTTACTGATAATGTGTTTTTTGATCTGTCTTGCTTCTTGTAGATCAGGATGTATCTCTTGTTCTTGATGAACATATCCGATTACAAAAAATTATTATCAATCTATCTTTTGGAAAACATCTAAATCTATTCTTCTAGATCTCACAACATCTCTCAACGGTACTCTGCAATAAACAGATATCTACTAAATCTTTCTTCTGGTGTTTTCAGTTGTGAAACGTCTCCCAAAGGCCATGGCCTTAAAAGAAATCCTGAAAAATTAAACTTATTTCACTTTCCTGTATATATTTAAATATATCCTAAATTAATAACAAATTATCAGTTTATTGTACAATTAATTTACCTGAATCTCCAATGAAGAATAAATCTTCTGGGTTTCTTCTATAGATCATTTCCATTATATTGCAAATGTTAGATTCATTCCAAATATAAGAATCATGGGTATTACAAGGAAATGTAGCATTCTTTTTCAAAAAAAAAAAACAAATTGTATATCATTTTAAAGTTTGTTAAATACATATTACTGCTAGCTGTTTATAATTTAGGATTTAACAGAAAATTACCCAGATAGACAAGCTCATAATTTATTTAAATTTTATTGCAATTAGATCCAATCTAAAATAGCATCTTCATGTTTAAAGCCTCTGGGTTTTTCTTCCTGAAACTTACTCTAACCGACAATTCCTGACTGACTAGTTCCAGAAATACAGTCGACCCAGTAATTTCGTGGTAGCAGCCAGTTACAAAAAATCTATAATCCTACAAATATTAATATCATAATAAAATTATATTAATATGGGTACCTAAATGTAAAACGGAAAATTAATATTAGCTTAACATTCTCCAAAATTTCTAACAGTAACTAAAATAGGTAATATATTAGAAATATGTATAATCCAACCAAATAAAAAATTATTAATGACTTACTGACCTTGTATATGCTAACTTTATAGTTACAAAATATTACCATGACTCCTGGCAAAGATGATGTTGTCTTCTTTCAAGCCCTGAGAATTCTGGAAATTTCTAGTACAAAATATCTTCACAGATCTTTACCAAGCCGGTAAAATAAATTAAACGAAGTAAAATCCGCCAAATTTCACAAATATTTATATAATAGGTACTTACCTAAACAGCCTTACGAATTCCGAATCATTTAAATCTCCAAATCGACGCAACCGCGGTACAAATCGACGATTATAACTTGCCACTTGTTTTTCCGCTAATCTGACTTCCTTTGGTCCATCATGGTTCAAAATTACTTCCTCAATACCCATTTTACAAATGTATGTTTGTAAACAAAAATATTTTTTAAAAATTACAATATTTTATTTTCAAAACGAGCTTGAATTTTCTTGAACTTTTATAACCTAAAAATAACGCATAATGACGGAAATGACAATATCGTTCTCTCAAAATTTCGCCGTTCTCATGGTTCGGACTAGCAGAACAAGTTCTCTCAAGATTTGATGGATGTAACCATCGCTTGAAATTACCAGAATACGGTTTCTTAGTTTTTCGTGGGAACCACGACCATTTTCCATCAAGATGATCGTTCTCTCGAGAACGAGAATAGGTACCCTGGTCGAGAACGTAGGAGTATATTTCACTTATAGTTCTATTCACTTCTATTACCCAAAAGCTACTGAAACTTTTTTTCATATCACTTTTAAATATGAAAATCTTTGAGTTTATTACGACGTTCGTAATAAGCTTTAGTATTTTTGTTGAATAAGTCTTATTTTTGAATTATAAAGAACATATTAATTTGTTTAAAAATACATTCAAGGGTCGTTAAAACCTAAAATTGGCGGAGTTTTGAAACTTGCACATTTTCTATTTGTTTGCACATTCACAAAGCTATACAGATATACAGGGTGTTGCAACAAGAGTACATTTTTTTCTTCTCCTTTCATGTGTATTATTTAAAACTGATTTTATTTGATATAAAAAGGGCTCCTAGTAAGTATAATGTTAAAAATAAATACCAAAAATTGTACAAACTTAATTTACACTTTTGCTTTAAAAAAATTTCTATGTTAATTGGGTATTTATTTAATATATTTTATGTTGACGATAATAAATACTTTTTTAAAATCTTTTTTTATTTCTTTAATATATAGCTTCCCTAAGGGGTCATTATAATTTGTTTTAGTTTTATCTGTAACTAGTCTTTGCAAGTTTTGTGAGTAATGATTGCTATTAAGCGATCTCAGCGCTTGCTAACATGTTAAGGCAAGACTATGGGAGTTTGTAATGACTTCCTTACACAGCTAGTGAGACGGAGTCCCAAATCGATGCGTGCACAATTCAAATCTATAAAAAGTAGAGATCAAGAAGTTAGTCGCATTACTTATTTTGTGCTTGGCCAATAATTCTTTTGTGTGAGTGATATAAGTTTTTAATAACAAATTATATAAAGGTGAACATTTGAAAAGTTAATCTATTAAAACCGTTCAATGTGCGTTCCGATACAAGTCCATCTTTTGTAATAAAACTTGACATATGCTTTTAACTCCAATAACTGCCACGGAACCCTAAGAATATGAATGTCCTACACACACTAGAATAGTTTTTATATTTACTTTTCTGATTGATTTTTAAGCAATTTTTGTTTTTAAATTGTTGTTAAATTTTACTAACTGGAATTGCTATTAAAAAGAATTGAAATGAAATTTAAATAAAAATTCGCCAAAGACAGTAATGCTAATAAACAGAAAATGTTAAATAGGAAGGAGAAAGGGTAAATACAGTATTGACAATCTAACCTCCAAAATAATTACATTTGAAGAAGAAATTTCTCCAACGAAACATAACTGACAAATTTCGTTTCCATTTTTACATATCGCTGAACTATTTTTTGGTTAGATCTTTTAGAGGTCACCGAAAGAGTGAACTAGCACAAAGCCGAGTTAATGTTTATTGTAATTATACTGAACTTTAACAAGTCAATGGATTTTCTCCTTCGGAACATCAAAAAAGGAAGACAGATAGTTTATTTATTTGGAATTCCACTGTGATTTTGAGTATGAAGCTGTAATGAACCAAGAGCAAAATTCACAGAAAATAACTGCATGAACTTAAAGTTCAATCTCCTGAACCTTGATTTATGTCCCGCATAACATGAAAGCTTCCACACGTTGCGTGAAAGCTTTCCGATACAAGTTTCATGTTAGTTTCCTATGTAACCTTCCAAGAACTTTCCAAGAAGCTTATGAAGCTTTCATGAAAGATTCCGAGAAAAAAAAATGTTACATGGAAGATTAACGTGAAACTAACTGTGAAAGTTTCGTGAAACCTTCCTGTAAGTTTCTGGAAAATAACTTGCAGTCTTCCAAGAAAAGCTATTGTAATTTACCAAGTAAGCAAAGTGGGTACCGTACCTTAAATTTTCAGTAAGATTTCAAGAAAAGAGTTGTTATTTCATATTGATATTTTCAAGAAAGCTTTATGTAATCATCATGCAACCTTCTAAGAACCTTTACGAGTAATTTTTTGAAAACTTGAATGAAAGATTCCATTAAGAATTTAGGAAATCATCATATAAGCCTCTTATATTCCTTGAAGGTCTAATGCAAACTTTATGAAAGCTAAGATGTATTTCCATATTTTCAGCTTAGTTTTGTGAAACCTTCTTGCAATTTTCTGAAAGATAATATGCAATCTTCGTAGAAAATAATATGTAATTTGACAAATAAGCAAACTGAGAAGCTTAGTGTAACTTCCCAGCAATTTTTTAAAAAAAATTCTGTTATTCCAAACTAATACTTCCAAGGAAATTTTCTGTAATCGTGCAGTAATCTTCTTAGAATTTTGATCTGTAATTCGCTACTAACTCGAATACAAGCTTCTATTTAGAATTCATGAAAACAACGTGTAAGTCTGTTATATATTTTCCTTTCTGTAAACCTTATGGAAGCTAACATCCAAGATGTATTTCCATATTTTCCGAAAGTTTTGTGAAACCTTTTTACAAGTTTCTGGAAGATAACATACAATCTTTAAATAAAAAAAATTGCAATCTATCAAATAAGCAAACTTTGAAGTATAGTGTAACTTTGCAGTAAGATTTGAAGGAATGTTTTCATCATTCCAAATAGATTCTCTCAAGAAAGCTTTCTGTAATCATTCTATAACCTTCTTAGAATCTTCAAGGATACTTTACTTAAAACTCGAATACAAGCTTTCATTAAGAATTCATGAAATTATCGTGTAAGCCTCTTATATAGTATATCTTTCTTGAGAGTGATATTAAGTGATCCACCGAGATGTCGCCACTGTGTCTTGTTTACTGTTTTTTAATTTTAGAATCTGTTTATAGTACACAGTTGTTAAATGATGATTAGTATCGAACTTATTGGCCCATGCTAGGACGAAACCACGCTGTAAAAGCTTTCATAGAAGCTTCCAGTAATTATCTGATTTCGGTGGAAAATATTAAGGAAATTCTTCCGTCTAAGTATATATATATATATATATATATATATATATATATATATATATATATAGATTGTTGTAACGTAGATTTTCACAGATGGTAGAATGTGCATTGGTGTTTTTCAATCCGTTCGTCAACAGAAAAATCTTCACAACGTTTCGCGAACATCTCAGCTGGCATTTTCAAATGATGCTTTCTTGACGCCTGCTCGGCTTGCTACTCCAAGCCGTGCAGCCGTCGAGGAAGCATCACTTGTCACGCCCAATTTTGAGACTAGGGACTTATCATTTGGGGATTGGGTCTTCAGAGATTACACTCTAAATGAATTCTTTAACTTTGGATTATATATAAAAAAAATAGTTTATTCAAAATAAGCATCAATAAATATTTTGGACTGTAAGTCATTATAATTAATTTTTTAACTCACAATAAAATTATATTCATCTTGGCACTCTTATCGAAGATTGTCACTAGGATTCTGCTATGCGTCGATCTGCTCTGGACCGGGACACGCTTGGGATTCCCTTACACTGAGTGACTAATCTGCATCGAATCAACTGACCCTTATCACTCACGGCTGACTCATTGAACTGATTGAATCAATTCAACCGATTGGCTCGATTGAACCCCATCCCAAGCATGTCCGTCCTTTTTATCCTGTTTTGTTATTTTCATCAAGTCAACAAATCGCCTTTTTACAACCTCAGTTCATCATGACCCGGAAAGCGATCTTGCTGACTTCGTGAATTTGCAGGATCGATGATCAGTAAATAAACATAACATTTCATAATTGGAAGGTTGTAAAATTTTAAAAGGTAATATATATATATATATATATATATATATATATATATATATATATATATATATATATATAATTCAGTATTAATCCGGGAATACATCCGTTCGTTCGTTTGATTTTCTGTAGAAGTTTGCAGACGTTTCGCCAAAATCTCATTGGGCAACTTCTATGCTTGATGATTGTAGCTCAACTGAAAGAAATTCAACATGCAGCGTACTTTATTCGCGGTCGTTTGGTTGGTTGGCCTTGGCTTCGCCTAACTCTCGAGCGCCACCGTTCGTGTCAGTTTGAGCGTGGCATGCGTGTTGGTACAATGGTCCCGCTTAAAGAGAGTTTTCCAAGTAGAAGGAACATTAAGTGCATCATCTCTCTAATTCAGAGTGCCGTTCTTTTCAATTTCGATGGATTCACGAATCAATCTTGCCTTGTAGTGTACTATGGCTGTATTCTTTTGAGTAATTATCAATTGATCAAAGTGAACAAAGTGAAACTGATAACTTCATGTTCTTTCAGGTGTTAAAATCAATTTTGTGTTTTGTCTCGTGCTGGTGTTGAAAAAGCGCCAATGAGCTACAGCCATCAAGCACAGAAGATGCGAAATGAGATTTTGGCGAAACATCTGCACACTTCTTCAGAAAACCAAACGAACCAACGGATGTATTCCCGGATTAATACTGAATCACATGTTCCCACCGGTGAAACACTACACAACAATATATATATATATATATATATATATATATATATATATATATATATATACGTAATCTTTCCGTTAGTATTTGTCACACATTAGGTAATTACTGGAAGATTCCACGAAAGCTTTTAGAAATGTTGGTTGAAAGATTATAGGAAGCTTTCGTGTAAGGTATATATACCAAGTAGAGACTTTCAGAAACTGAATCGAATCTTAAAGGAACCTCACAAAATATCTTACGTTATGCTTTCCTGAAAGGTTATAGTAAGTTTGGACGTAATATTTCTATTAGTATTTGTTGCGAACATTTGGTAATTACCGCAGGTAATTAACTCCACGGAAGAAGATTTCAAAACTTTCTCGAAGCTTGTTGAAAACCTACTGCACTATTTCATGCTATGTGGGGTATGTATATCAAATGGGGTGTAAGAATGTAATGATTAAATAACATTTTATGTATTATTTTTCCTTAAAACTTCAATTTAGCAGCTATATCAATATTTTACATGGTAAAATCGGATCAAAATTAATTCCGTAGCTTTCGTGATTAGCCCCGACACACAGACAGACTCTGCTAGCAAATTTTCTTTTATGCTACATTGTGCTAATAATTCTAATTTGTATTAATAAAGCTTATTTTTTAGAGATATTCCCTTGTCCCCAATGCAATAAAAAATATATAAGGAAAACCCACTTGCGAAGGCATGTCCGATTCGAGTGTCAAAAAGACCCTCAGTTTGGCTGCATATTTTGCGGAAAAATGTTTCATCAGAGATGTAACTTGAAAGTTCATATTATGAGGAGACATCGGACATCAGAATATTAAAAATCTCAATATTTTATTTAATAGTAACACTGCGTATATAATACAAGTCAAAATTCAATGGTATAAACATTATAAATAATAAAATAAAACCATATTACACAGGTATGCATTGCTATTATTTTAAAGATTGCCTTTATACAGGTTGTCCTGAAACAACGTCAGAGAACTTAAAGGTAATCACTACATAGTATAAAACAAAGTCGCTTTCTCTGTCCCTATGTCCCTTTGTATGCTTAAATCTTTAAAACTACGCACCGGATTTTGATGCGGTTTTTTTCAATAGATAGAGTGATTCAAGAGGAAGGTTTATATGTATAATAACATCCATTAAATAGTGGAGAAATACTGTTATTTTTGAGGTTTCTAATGTGATGTCGTTAATTATCATATTTTTTTCCGCTTACATTGCAAACGCAGGCTGAACCCTACGAGATTTATCAAAATAATGTACTAATTATTTGTACACATTGAAAAGGTCTACAGAAAACTCCGCGATGGTATATGTCTATCTCTCATGGATATCCCACAATAACATTTTTTTGTCATTTACTTTTTACGACAAATAATGGCAAATTTTGAAGCGATTTTAACCAATACAGCATTAATCCTTATCCAATTAAATAGCTTAAATACATTGTTGATTTAATATAGATCTATATGGTCCTTTACAGCACAAGATTTAAATGAATATTTTCGAAGATATTACAGATTTAAAATTGCGGGAAGTAGCGCTTGCGGCGGTACTGGCCGACCGGGGCGGCGGCAGCGTGCCTATAAATAGCGCGTCGGAGGCCGATGTAATAATTGTTGTAAAAATAAAATAAATAGTCACAGTTTTTCTGTAGTGTATTTAGTATCAGCATTGCACCCGTGCGAAGCCAGGGCGGGTCGCTAGTTTTATATAATAAGGTGTAAGTTTGTTAAAGAAAAAATATCAAAATATCTATGGTTTCTTAGTTACAGGTAAATAAGTTTAAATTTTTTATTTGGTTTTTAATTTACATCTAATTTATGTATGGATAGATCAAGTAGATATTTCGCACGAATGCCAAGTGTAATAAGCCGTCACATCTACAGGTAAAATTGTTTCCTTAATTTGCCGCCAGAGAATTCTGGTTATAGATATTACGTAAAAAACTCCAACAATAATCCGTTTTTACTTTTTCATTAATTAACATAATAACTGAAATATAAAGGGGCTTGTAAATGGAGAATTTTAAATTTCGCGCTGTATCTTAGAAAAGGAGAGAGCAAGGAAAATTTTGTTTGTTCCATTTTTTGTTTAACAAAAAAGTAGCATAAGTTCGCGAATGAACAATTGAGAATACCCTGCAAAAGTGTCAAAAATTGGACACTCTGTACATAAAAACAGATTCAATAAATTATTATTTAATAAAATACAAAAATAATATATATACTGATATTCTTTTTATTAAATTTTTAAAATTAATCATTTTATTTTACAAAATTTAGATAATTATTATGCGTTCACAGGTAAGCTACACATTATAGTTGCTTCGCTTCAAGGAAAGGGTCTGCTTCACCCTCCTGTCTTGATATCAAGCATCTGTCTCTAAACTAAGACCATATGGTTCTTATTTACCACGAATTTTATAGTTATCTTTCTCTAACATTCACACTAAAAGCGTGTTTCCCTTTCCCTAAAAATATCTATACAAACGTTAATATATGAAATGGGGTAGGGTCGGTTTGACCCTGTTTTAATACCTGGAATCACTATAGGAATTCAGACACGAAATGTATAGTCTTCTAGTGCTTTAGTCTTGTTTTAGTCTTAGTCGGTGAAATTTTATAACGGGTTTTTGAAAGATTAGTTAAATTTACTTAGCAATTTTAATTATGTTTGCATTTCTGCGTTTTCTTTGTCATTTTATTGGTCATGTAGTGATGTTATTTGTTTATTTGAAAGTAATTTATCTGTTTCTCGTTCAACGTTATGATGGTTTAATTCGCTACGCTATTTCTTCACTAGCCATATAAAGAGAGATGTTTTACAACAATTGGGTTTGTATTTATTTTTCTCTCTTTTTATAAAAAAAAATATTTTGGGTGATAATTTTATGAATATTAAGTGCATGTTAATATAGAATAATTTTTATTAAATAATTACTTTAGATTTTTAATATTGCGAAGTTATTTTAAATTTTGGAATTAAATTAGAAATATAAAATAATATTTTGATATCAGGAGTGGAAAAAAATTTTTTTCTCTGTTAAAACATTTAATAATTATTTGATTTAGTGGAAACATCGAATTTTTCGCAGATTATTTGCATATTCACTATTTTGGGATCGTCGAAAGCGAATCAGAATATTTTTTAGTAGTCATATAATTAAAACATATATATATATATATATATATATATATATATATATATATATATATATATATATATATATATATATATTATACGGTATGACCAGTAAAATCCGGATCATATGGGATTCTTTTTATTAATAGCTTGATTTGACTTTGGCAACAATTTCTGCCTCGATCGAGATGAAAATTACCTATAAAAATAGTAATCACGTGGTGGGCAAAGAAAAAGTTGTTCTAAATGCAATTTTTAGCCCACAGCTGTATAATATAATTTAGATTTTTTGCTCATTTTTTGTAAAGTGCACCACTATTGCAAAATAAGACTCAACGCAAACTTTTTGGTTTTGACAATGCTTCATCTCAGACATTGTTTAAAATAGCGCCATCTTAAATGTGTGTTTTTCTACAAAATCCAAATAAGGATATTAAGATTTGGTCACATGTGATGCAAAGTTTTTTTGACCCTGTACCTAGTAAAATAACTATTTTTGAAAACGTAGTTTGGTCTATAACTCTATTAACTATAGTAACTAACATATAGGGGGGGGGGGGGTTATAATTGGAAAATTTTCAGTTTTGCTCTGTATGTTGAGAGGGCTAGAAAAAGGTTGTTTGTTGCATTTTTTTAAAACCAAAAAGTAGCATAAGTTCACAAAAATCTCAAGTCTCGATCTTTAAGAATAATAAAGATAACCTGCAAAAATTGAACACTATATAGTTTAACGCGAAATGTGCTGTTTCAAGGGGTGCAAATGCGTTTTAATGGAAGTGGTAAGATTAAAAATAATAGATAGGATGACATGCGTAAAAATAGCGTTTTTTTTTTGGAAAAACGATGTGCAACTCCAAAAAAAATTCAGATTCGTATTCTGCAACTCTAAAATAAGAGAATTCCACTACTCCAATTAATTATCGATTTTTTAGGTTAGAATATAAAAAATATTTTAATATAAGGAGTGATAAAGAATGTTCTTTTTCGTTAAAAAGTTTAATATTTATGGTCAATGACTAAATAAACTGAACATAAGGCAGGCGTCTTGAATAAAAATTAAAGCTTCTTTTTTTTAATAGAAATAAAGTAAGAATATACAGGGCGTGCAATTTAAAAAATACATTTTTTTTAGATTTTTAGTTTTTATATTTGTAACTTTATAGCAAATACCCTCTACCTCTTATACTAAACATCTTTTAGATTAAGTTTTTACAACACGTCGGAATTTTTCACACCAAATATTAGATTTTTTCAAAAAAATTAAAGCCACTGTTTATGAGAAAATTTGTACTAGAAAATGGTATTTTTTAAAAAATTTTGTTATCTCAAAAACTATAAAGTTTGTACCAATTGAACGTAAAATAAGGACGTTTTAGGTTTATATGCAGATTAAAAAAAATGTACACTGGTGCTTGTTCTAATTAATGTTTTAATATGAATATATGAGCCAACTTCAAAAGTTCTGTTTTATCGCTATTATATATATATATATATATATATATATATATATATATATATATATATATATATATATATATATATTTATTTATTTTCTTGATTCTTGAACCATAGATTATATCATTTTTCTTTATTTTCTCTTTTCTTGGGTTTTGGTTCTATATTTAATAAATACACAAAACGATTGACGTTTCGCCCTTTATTCAAGCCATTTTCAAAATTTTTTCCTTGATATTTTGCTGTTCTGTTACTAAAATAATAATAATAATAATAATTTTTTAGTAACAGAACAGCAAAATGTCAAGGAAAAAATTTTGAAAATGCCTTGAATAAAGGGCGAAACGTCAATCGTTTTGTGTATTTATTAAATATAGAACTTAATCGATATATATATATATATATATATATATATATATATATATATATATATATATATATATATATATATATATATATATATGTATATCGATTAGCTTCATTTAACTAAATGGGTTTAATGCGTTATGTTCAACAATTTATTACGGTGATTCCATAAAATCTTGGCTAGAAAAGGTGTTTCAGGACACCTTCACTCATTTTTTTTTAATAGATACGTCATTTACAGTTTTTGATTTTTCATTTATTTGGAAAAATTTGTAAACCCACTAGAAAAGGTTTTATCGTTATCTAATGTTTTCTAACGACTGACATGATTGCTCCTCGGAATGTAAGAAAAAGTCACGTTGTCTTCTTCAAAAACACCAACAAGCTAAAACAAACTTAGACAAGGTTGTTGTATTTATTTGGTTATATCAAAAATATATTTTTTGAT
Source organism: Diaprepes abbreviatus (assembly GCA_034092305.1). Lineage (NCBI taxonomy): Eukaryota > Metazoa > Arthropoda > Insecta > Coleoptera > Curculionidae > Diaprepes > Diaprepes abbreviatus. The sequence continues at coordinate 5,404,099 of JASJET010000330.1, read as the reverse complement.
GTAAAAACCGTCCTAGACTAAACGGACCTTGCCTAAATAAAACGGCAATATAATAAATTGGAGAGATGGATGACCGATTGGAAATCAAGTTGAACCTTGTCAAATCTCCGGCAGAGATTTTCACAATAGCGAGATTTGCAGTCCCAGACGGGATCATGCCAAATACCTAAGCAAGGTGTTCTAATAAAAAAATATAACATTATGCTATCCTACTTTTAAACCGCAGCTTGTATAGCTCCAAATATTTTTAAAGTGCCCAAATTTACATTGAAGTATATACAGTTCATTATGGATCTTACCTGTAGCTATCGTTAACTCACCCAGTACATATTTTTGATGTTTTTACAGGATATCTCGGTTATTTGTATAGATACGGAATTGTGATTTCAATAACTTTGTGCTTCTTTTTCACAAAAACAAAGATGCCATATATAAATCTGTTTCAAATTTTAAGATACAGGGTGGTTTAAAAATTTTCACTGTTGTAGTACCCCTAAGGTCTCTGTTACTTTTCAAATTTTTGAACCAGTGAGAAGTGTTTTTAATAAAGTTTTTGAATAGACATTCAATGGAGGATATTTTTTTTTAATTTGTTTATTCCATAGCATAAAGTAAAAGGGCGTCCAAAACATTTAGCGTATAAGCTGTTCTAATTGAAGGTGCACAGTCACCATAATATTTATCAGGCTTGTGTTTAGTCTCCTAAAGCATTTTGCCTTTCATAAAGTAATGTTTAATCAACACACGAAATTCTTTTCCGTCCATTTTTGGAGAATCACTCAACTTCCTCGATTCAAACGAATGTCACACAAAGAAACAGACCGAGCCACCTGAAATTGTATGTGTTCTTCCAAGAGATGCTAATAACTGAAAATAACTTCGATACGACGCACTAAGTAATGCCATATCGCTGAGTTTGCACTAAATTTTCATACCATCCTCGTATGTTTCAGATGTTAAATAACGAGACTATTACTGAAAAAAAAAAACATTTTATTTTAAATTTATACATATTTAGTCATTATCACCTTTAATTCCCCACCCCTTTTCTCCCTCTAACCCAACAAGGCTCCATGCGAATTTTTCAAGATTTGAAACAGTCCTGGAAGTCTTCTTGTGTGAATTCTTTATTGATGTTTGTCGCCTTTTCTTTCACAGCTTCGCAGGACTGAAATATTGTTTCTTTAATGCATATTTGACCTTGTGAAACAGATAAATCACATCGTATAAGATCAGGCGAATAAGACAAATGTTCCAACACTGGCTATAAACGTCTTGACTCTATCTAATATCTCAGTATTATTACAAAGTTTGCTACCATTTAAAATGTATATCAATAATTTTTCACGGGTTTGTACTGGAGTCTTCTATACTTTTGTTTGAAGAGCGTCCCACAAAAAGAAGTTGCACATATTTAAATTTAGAGAACTCGGTGGCAATCTTACCGTTGCCTCATTGCCTCTTTCTGTCCATCGGTTGGGATATTGGTCTTGCAAATATTAGGGTGGGGCACCATGATGCATATACCATAGTGTTCACCGAAGTAAAATAGGCAAATTTATAAAAAACTGATAATGTTTTTTCTTTGCAAATAACTTATATAAAAGATATTTCAATTTATCCTGTCCGAACTCAGTACAGGGCCAATAAGGTAACAATCAATAACACCTTTATATACATTTATTTTAAAGTTATGCTGATGGTGTGTAACTGGATTTTCATCTGCATAAACATGTTCGTTGTGCAGGTTGGTGTGTCCAGATCTTGTTAAGAACGCCTCGTCAGTAAACAACATTTTTCTACCAAAATTTGGATCGCGAATTTTTTATTTCGAACGAATTGTCTTAAATCGACCTATTTTGACATCACGAGTCTAAGAGACGATATACACGTACATTACTAAAACAAAATGGGCATTTTCTTAAAAGATTACTGTACCCATATTGATTTGTTTCTTTTTATACTTCTAGTACTGGTTGTCTACTATTGTGGCGTCACAATAATAATTGTAATCCTTGGTTCTAGTCTACTCCACGGGATGGTATTAGTTCTACATTTCATACCAATTTATCCATTTTTTATAGTAGTTTTCTTTATTTTCAGAACGAGCGAAAAAATTTGAATGCAACAAATGCAGCAAAAAATACAAAAGAAAAATTCATCTTACCTATCATCTGAAACACGAATGTGGAATAGATCCACACTTTAAGTGTCAATTATGCGGTCGAGCTTATCACCGAAATTCGACTTTGAATCTACATCTAAGATCTGTTCATAGAAGTAGTAGGAAGCGGGAAAGAAAACCACCAATGACATTTATTGATACTAATGATTTGAGCGATTATGAATAAAAATGCATTTAGAAACACACCAAGTAGACAATATTTATTTGTAAAAATTTTTACGATTTCACCATGTTCAGCAAGTATTGTTGAATGCTGTCAATGTCAGTTTTAATATGCTTTTTCTAATTAAAGTTTTAATATGAATATATGAACCAACTTCAAAAAAGGAGGGATTCTCAATTTTACCTTTATAGTTTTAATTTATGTATATCGATTAGTGTCGAATGATCGGTTTAATTTTCAGCAATTTACCGCAGTGATTCCATAAAATCTTGATCAAAATAGGTATTTCGGGACATTGAATAGGCTGCTTCATCCATTTTTTTGGTATTAACGCCACAAGGAAGGGTTTTATCGTTACTTAATGTTTTCTAATGACTGAAATGACATTGTAAAAATGCAAGGAAAAGTCGTCTTATTTTCTTCAAAAACACCAAAAAGCCAAAACAAACTTTAGCAAGGTTGTTGTACTTATTTGGTTAAATCTTCTCACCAAAAATATATTTTTTGACGCAGAAAGTGGTTAAGTCTTAGACTTAACCGACCTCACCTGACTACAACGGTACAATAAAGAACTGGAGAGGTGGATGACCGATTGGAAGATCAAGCTGAACCTTATCAAATTTCAAGCATTGATTTTCACGAGAGCGAGATGTCTCAGACGATCGGCTATCCATTTCTAACACTTTCTGATTCTCTAAAAGGATCTTGCAAAATACCTAGGATTACAAAATTGACGGGAGGCTCAATTGGCTATTAAACCCCAATTACCTATTGAATAAAGCCATGATTGTACTAATAGCTCTCTATTCTATGTTGAATCGAAACCCAAGCTCAATTTAAAGCTTATGCTGATGATTTAGAAGCTCTTTGTAAGATCGATATTGTCTTCCGGCACTCCCAAGATTCAGCAAACTAGAGAGCTTCCAAAACATAATCCTTCGCCTCATCTATGGAGCCTCTTTCCATGTCAGGAACACCGTTATCTACAGAGACTTAGAGTACGAAGTTTTCGCCACTTTTGTAGAACATACGTTAACTAACTACTTAGCTAGAGCACAACTCCACCAATGAACTGATCACAGCATTGTCGCCACGTCACAATAGTGATACACATTTACCAGAAATTCATTACTTTATCGTTAACTGGGGTCCTCTCTTTTTAATCAACTGGCCAACGGATCGTCATACCCTACATAAATCAATGAACCCTGTTCGACTTGAGGACCGAAGGTTATATACAAGTCCTCGCCTTGCCTTAAAATCCACTACTTCCTTTATAAAGCGATCGACCAGCTTTAAAAAACTTCTAAGTAAATTTTGATGATACAGTGGCCTTATTCGGTTTTTGTAGTTTTTAATCCATGGACTTAGCCAAAGGGTTATCGCGTTCCCCATTCTTTTATACTAGGTTAACTCTGATATCACCACGGAGCTCGCTGCTCCATGTTATCGAGCTCTAGGAGATGTTATGATCCTCTGCATCTCCCACAAACTTCCTTCTCATTGTGCTCGTCCCTTCGATTGTTATTGCTAAGACTGGCGACTTCTTGCAGTGTTGCGTGCTTGGATGTTTTATCTGTGAAAATAAGGGCTGGTCTGTTATGAGCACTGTTCAATCCTAGTACAACTTGAACTCGTTGTTCTCCAGTATAGGTTCCGAACTGTATCCATAGTATGATACTTCCTCTACCTGCAGCACTTTGGAATTTGATGAAGCTCTTGATAGATAATCTTGAATCGTGTTTGTCCTTATACTCTGATACGACAAATGCTTGGCATCCTCCTGTTGGGTGGTTCTGGTTCGAAGGGTGTCTCATTATATATTTCAGATGGTTTCTCGTTTGGATGACTGTGTCGTCCGTAAAGAAGCTTCTGTAGCCAGGCTTGAACCTTCTCTTGGTCTGGTTGGTGATGAAAAGTCCGTTCATGATCTTTCAATCACAGCAGGGATGAGTCTTCTGCCCCAGATATTTCCTGATGTAGCACAGAACACGTTAATAGCCTTTATAATTATTATTTTGATTATTTAGGGTATCCTAAAAGGCCAAAACTTTTCCTTTATGAAAAATCACAAAAAATACCTTTAAAATATTACTTTTTTTCTATCATTAGTTAATAATTATAAAAAATTGTTTAACGGCTTGTTTAAAATTATTTAAATTTTTTACTAATTGCTTATTTTGTATGTTTTGTATTTATAATACTGCATTTAAGAATTTGTTCTATCACATTTCCTATGTTAACGTGTTACATATAACCCTTGTTGCCCAAAACGATCTCAATTTAATTTATGCTACCGGTACTCGCAACTTGCAAATTATGTTAGTTGGAAATTATTTACGACGCTAAGAGAAGTTTTATTTCTCGCTATTTGGTTGTTATTTTTAGAATACTTTGTGAGATTTTGGATATCCTTTTAATTGTTACACTTTCGCACAGCAAAAACTGTTACGGTAGAGAGAAGTTGATTTTCCTGCACCCGCCCTTCGTGAATAATCTTTACACAAATATTCATTATTCCAATTACATCTGCAACACTCAAGTGTCAAGTAAAAATAAATATTGTCTATAACGCGATGGAAAAGTGACATTTTCCACTATTGTTGTAAAATATACTAATTAAATTGCATAAAACTGGAAGAAAAACAACGTTATTACGCCAGCAAACTTATGTTCTGTACCGTATAAAGTCTCATCTAACTTAGGATAGAAGATTCTTGTTCTGGACTTACTACTCCAGTCAAATAAGCGAAAAAAAGACCTAGTTGGGGGCACTCATTCGTCCAGACAGAGACCCGGATTTTAGGGTAATATAAGTCTATATAAATAAAATATATATGTTCTCTGCACGCGATTTTGTGTCATAAATTTTTTGTAAACAATTAAATGTGGGAAAATGCATTTTTTGGCACTTTTCTGCTTACCAGCCAAAACTAAAGAAATTTTTGGACAAAACAGAATAGCCATCTTGAGAAAAATGCAAAACAAGGTCAAAATCGTTGTAATATTCAATTAACAATAACTGTTGCTAAATGTAACCTACGACTTTGTTGATACGTCAAAAGTTGGGTCTTTTAGTGCTTACTATGCGGTAAAAATTTCAGATCGATTCGTTAAATAGTTTGTGCAAAATTTAATTTGTTTATCACAGGCGAACGAATTTTGCAATAACATTCTAGCTCCATCGATGAAGGTATACCGATTCTGAGCACATCTCATGAAATAGGAACTCTACTATAAAAATTATATCATGGAATTGAGGAAAATTAATTTTAAATTTGTTTAAACTTCATTAAAAAACCACTATCATTTTCACCTTGTAAACAAATTAAATAACTTTTTTGTTTTTGCCGATAAAAAAATTCTGTTTTCAATTTGGGAAGCTGGCATTTTTAAAATAATTTATTCTCAAAACCTATTACTATGTTTTACTATGAAAATCTTAAAAACGTAGTAACTTTTCAATGTATCATATATTGCTATAACATGTATATATTACGGTAGTAAACAATATTTACGTATACAGCTTTTTCTTACACGTAATGTAATGAATATTAATGTTTTATAACAATAATTTAATAATTCAATTTTCCCGACTTATAACCGTGTTTGCCAATAAAAATAGCACAAAAATTATTGATTTTTAATCAAAAAATTGTGTGGAAAAAAAATGTTTAAACAAGTTAAATGTTTAATTTATAAACAAATAAATAAATAGTATGCATATTTGTAATGTACGCAGAAAGGTACCACAAATTAAAAAAAAATCATCAATATCCGTTAACAACTTTCGGAGATATAGCTCATGATAGCAGTTTGAAGTTGCTGTTTCATTTTTTGAACGTGAGGATTTGTTAGCAATTCATCATCCTGCCAAGTCGTTTTTTAAACAATTAATATATTTTAAACGTCACTGAAGCATTTTCCGGACAACTCACACCGAAACCTAAACTCTTAAACTTTCAAATGGCGCTAGATTAGTTTCTTAATTGTTATTAACAATATAGGAATGAATTTTAAATAAAAAAATTGTTAACTTTGGCGCATATTGACCTAAGCCATTTTTTTTTCCAAATTCGTCTAAAAATATAAAAACAGAATTTTTTTTTATCGGCAAGAACAAAATTTTTTTTACATTTTGTTTACATGGTAAAAATGAGAGTGGTTTTCTAATGAAGTTTAAACAAATTTAAAATAAATTTTCCTCAATTCAATGTAATACTTCTCATAGAAGAAGAGTTCCTATTTCAAGTCATCCGATATTCCTGAAAATATGTTTTTAAATCGGCAAAAAATTAGGGGTGTTCAAAATGTAGTAAATGCCTTTGGTGAATACTTTAGTTCCATATACATTGTTGGCAACCAGTTTATTAGAAGAATTTCTAATAACTATGGGAAATTTTGCTTTTTAGAAATTACCGAAATGGAAATTAAAGAGGCCGTTAAAAAACTGAGAGTTAGTAGATCAGTAGCCACTGATAATGTGCCGGCCTACGTTATTAAAGGTTGTATTGATTCATTTATAACACCTTTAAAATATATTTTTAACCTTTGTTTGAAACAATGTATTTATCCCTTAAAATGGCAAGAAAGCAAAGTTATTCTATATTCAAAAGTGGTGATAGAAATGAAATTTCTAATTACTGATCTATTAGTATTGTCTCAGCCTTCTCAAAAATTTTGGAATTAATTCTTTGTAATAGAGTATATAATGATTGTAAACATAGAATCTCAGACTAACAACATGGTTTCTTGCCACATCGATCAACCGTTACAAATTTAGTGAACTTTGTTCAGTTTGTTCAGGAATCAATTCAGGAAGGATGTCAGGTTGATGTAATTTTTAATGATTTGGAGAAGGAATTTGATAGAGTGAACTTTGGTGAAATAGCACTTGCCCTCCAAGATTTTTCTGTAGATCCAAACATTGTTTCATTGCTGATATCTTATTTGCATGATAGAACTTTATTTGTTGAACTTAAGGGGTATAAGTCTCAAAGCTATGTACCCACCTCAGGAGTGCCTCAGGGTTCAAATCTTGGGCCACTTCTGTTTTTACTGGTTATCAATAACATAGCTGTGAATGTAAAATTCGCTAAGGGCCTTATCTTTGCGGATGATTATAAAATTTTTCGTGCTATTAGGGATGAGTCAGATGCGAGGGCTCTGCAAGAGGATTTTAATGCGGTTGTGAGATGATGCAAGGAACATGATTTAAATGTAAATATAAATAAATGTGTAGTAATGTCTTTTACATGTAAAAAGCAAATAATGTATTTTAATTATTGTATAAATAACACGCCGTTAAAAAGAACTGATTTACATAGGGATCTTGGTGTTTATTTAGATACGAAGTTGAGTTTTGGTAGGCACATTGATATTGTAACTGCAAGTGCAGTAAAAATTCTTGGTTTTATTATTAGGAGCTGTAAATATTTCAATAATATCAATACAATGATTGTCTTGTATAAGTCATTGGTGCTTGCTAAGCTTCAATATGCTTGTGTAATTTGGGATCCGCAGTATGAAGATAAAATTTACAGCTTAGAGGTGGTTCAGCGGAGATTTTTAAAGTTTTTGCATTACAAGGCATTCTTGGTATACCCTCAAAGAGGAACTGATGAGAAGCTTTTGTGTTCTTTATTCAACTTTCTCAGTTTGAAGCACGTGCGTATTGAAGCGGGTGTTGTGTTTTTGTTTAAATTGATTGGGAACACAATTGTTGATAAAGAGTTTTTAGAACAGCTTCCATTTAAAATAGGCCAAGTTAACACCAGATCCAGAAATTTATTTTATATTAATGCTCCTAGGACTAACCGGTATAAAAATTCCCCATTAATAAGATTATGTTCGTATTTTAATAAGTATTGTGGTACCATTGATATTTTTAACCTAAGTTGTAACAGGTTTAGAAGGGAAGTGAGAAATGAGTTATGTAGGCAATTGTAGTACCTTTTTATTTCGGTTCGAATTTAGATTGTAGTCTTAGTATATTAAGTTTAGTTGTATCTGTAATTGGCTTTGTAAAAGTTGTTGATACAATGAATAGATAAATAAATAAATAAATAAATAAATGAGATGTGCTTAGAATCGATGTATCGATGGAGCTAGAATGTTATTGCAAAATTCGCTCGCCTGTGATAAACAAATTAAATTTTGCACAAACTATTTGATGAATCGATCTGAAATTTTTACCACATATTAAGCACTAAAATACCCAACTTTTTACGTAACCACAAAGTCGTAGGTTGCGTTTAGCAATAGTTATTGTTAATTGAATATTATAACAATTTTGACATTGTTTTGCATTTTTCTCAGCAACAAATAACAATATCAAGATCGGTATATAACCAATTTGTAGGTTTTTCAATTCTCTAAAAGATGGCTATTCCATTTTATCCAAAAATTTCTTTAGTTTATGCTGGTAAGCAAAAAAAGTGCAAAAAAATGTATTTTTTGATTTTACTTGTATACAAAAAATTTATGACACAAAATCTCGTGCAGAAAACATAGACGGTTTATTTCTATAGGCTATATTACCCGAAATTCCGGGTCTCTGCCTGGATGATTGAGTGTCCTGGCAAAATGCTTATTTGACTGATGTACACGTGTAAATTGTAAAATGTATATGCTTTAATTTGTTTATAATTTTGCTAAATTATTGTAGAAAAAAAGCACGTGTGTCACAAATGCTACAGAAGGTACAAAAGAAAAGTGCACCTTAACTACCATTTGAAGTGGGAATGTGGAAAAGAACCTCAGTTTAATTGTGATTTGTGTTCGAAATCGTTTCACCAAAACTCTTCATTCAAGGCTCATAGAAATCGACATTTTATTGATACCAGTCGGTTATATTCAAACAAATCTTAATTTAAATACCCCATCAAGAATATTAAAGATGAAGCAAGGACACATTGCTTTTCTGTATGTTTTATGCAGGATATTTTGAGAGAAACTTCCATTTTTCAAATAAATTGAAGATAAATGATAAATTTATTGAAGCAAAATTTTCCATATTTTAAGGTATAAGAAAAAAAAGGTAATTCTAGAAAAAAATATCATCAAAAAACATTGCCAATATCAAGTGTATTAATGAAAGTGCTGACCTTCTCGCTTTATTCAATCTTTTCAACAATTATTACATTAAAAATTTCTTTTTAGATTTCAGGAAATTCGAGTGTTACCAGTGCGGAAAAAAATACAAAAGAAGAATTCACCTTAACAGCCATCTTAAATATGAATGCGGGAAGGAACCTCAGTTTGGATGCCATTTATGTACGAAGGCATTTCACCAAAAATCTAACTTAAGAGTACACTTAAATGTGGTTCATTATAAGGCTGGAAGAACATCCAGACTGCCCAAAATGATTTATGTTAGTCCTAGTGAAGCTACAGACGATTATTGTTAAATATGTCGTTGTAAACATCTATGTAGTCGGTGCCTAAAATAAGATTTTTTCTTCCTTTATAACATAGTACAAAATATACAAATGATGGTATATTTTCTGCCTTAAAAGGTTTAATTAAAAAGACATCATGCATAATTTTTTTGCTAATCTTAACTAATTTATTTACTCCACAATTGACAGAGTGGTAAAAAGGTCCGAGATTTCGGCATTTCTCTTGTTTATATTTAAAAATGTTAAATTCAGGTTTACTTTTGGATAAGTTATACATACATTACATTTTTCACCTTAGTAACTTGCTTATTGCTTTTACAAATTCTTACAGTTTATTTAATATTTGTACCGCTTTCGAGTTTTTATTCTTGCTCACTATCCCTTCGGTCGCGCTTACTAGTAATCAAAATTGGAATTGTGCTAAAAATCAGTTATAGTCTAGGAGACAAGGGGGTCCCAGTATCCCCTTTAATTTATATGAATCTAACCAAGTTTTTTTTAATGTATTTTCAGCCCCCGAAGCAGAATTTTTTGGGAAGAAGTCCGCTAGAGTGGTCGTAAGATTGTTATTAACAAATAATTGTTTAAACTTTTGAAAATACAATTTTCGTAAAACCAACTGTTGAATCGTATTTTTTAAGTGATCCTACCAATACGAACATAGAAAAATATACATCGATCAACGCATAAAATATTATTTCAATTATATATCTATGATCTAAATGCGTCCGGTCGAGTGGGATGCCTGCAAGTAAGCTTCTCTTTGCGCGCCACACACGACGGCTCGTGCAAATAAAAGGCCAAAACCTGTTGGTTTAAAACCGAAATAAACAATTAAGGCACACAGTTATTTTTGTAAAAATTGTATTCTAGAAGTTTAAACAATTATTTTTTAATAACAATTTTATCATGACTCCGGTTAGAGAACCTTTGTTTTTACTTTTCGAATACGCCAAAATGTACCACTCATCCTGTTAACTGAAAAAAATGCTGTTTTTCTCGGGATTTAAAAAACTTATTTGGGGTACCTCCAATTCAAAAATTTAACAATTTATAAATATATCCATAAAAACTATTATAGAACGAATGTACAAATTTATTTTCTTTAAACATAGTCGTATTGTAGCAATAATCTAAAATATCGACATTGTTTATACAGGGTGTTTTGAAAATAATATAGTACTATTTGAAGGGTGTCAATAAAATTAATCAACAATATTTTTTATGTGATATAATGCATTTTTTGCCTTAATAAAAAAAGTTGATCAAACTTTTCTATGATTTTCCAATTCCAGAGATATCTCATTTCAAAAGGAAATCGAAATGAGCTGCAGTTAATTATTTTGCTCAAGAACATTCCCTATTGCATAATTGGAACATCTACCATTACTTTATCTGTAGAGTTATTAATGGAATATGATATATATATATATATATATATATATATATATATATATATATATATATATATATATATATATATATATTGACATTTTGTGTCCATTTCAGCGACATTGATCGTATTAAAGGTGTTCATTGGTTGTATATTTGTATCTAGAATACTGTGAAAATAAAAATATTATTTTTTAGTATGTTAAAAACATTTTTGCAAACTTTTTATCGAAGATTTTGGAAAAAAACAACTTTAAACCTCAATAACATTCCTCTAAAAGAAAGTTCTAGCTTTGATGACTTAAATCTTGATTTTTTAGTATACCACATATATAGAAATAGAAAAAAAAAATAATGGTATGATAAGGTAGCTTTTTGAGAATGATTTGGTATGTTTCTTTCCTATCTTATCAGATATTTTAGCAAGAAACTTTCAGTTTTGAACAACACCGCCTTATATCGATGATTTGTTATTTCGGATTTCTTTAATATCATTTCCAGAATACTTCTTTTTACAAAGTTGCCTTTCCATCATTGAAAAACAACGCGCATATCTAGGTTAAAACTTGGGCATAGGTTCGCGAGCAAATAGTTGGCAATACAAAATGTATGCGTTGTTGCCAAACTTCCTTAAATATTTGTGAATTAAATATTATTAGATATATAACTTTTAAAATTTTTTTTGTGTTTATAATGCAAATTTAAGATATACTGTTTTTATGTCCTGTTATTCATTTGAGACACGTTCAAAATGACATATTTTTGGATTCCTTTGCCTCCGCACTCTCATTTATGACATCATTGAATACCCTTAAGACTTTCTCACTTTAGTAAACATAAAGCTTTGAAGCATTAGACTCGAGGGTTAGAGAGATAAATTTATCACCTGTATATTTACAAAATAGGCATCGACGGGTTCTAGGAGATAATAAACCGTACTACATATGTTTCAAAGAATTGCGATCTTCCAAAATAATTATGGTTGTGGCTTATGGGCCGCCCAGTCCTTGGACTTCTCCCTAAATCCAAGAATGATATTTTTTTGTTAGTTCTAATTAAATTTAAACATTTCTTGAAATTCTGATAAGTTTGTTCATCTACAATACTTTGTATACATGATTTTAGATATGTACCTTGTGAATTAATAAACTACTTTTAAAATTTTTGATTTTTAAATAAAAATAACTTCAATCAGGTTTAGAGTTTTTCTTTAAAAAAGTTCCAAGAGTTTCTTATTTTTTTATAATTGTTTTTTTGATTTTTAGGTTTTATTTTTTGTTAATATATTTTAATTTATGATGTTTTCACCCAGTAGATGTACCATGTTTACCAATATTTTGGCCTTTATGTAGCAATGTTCTTTGGTTTAATTTATCTTTATTTTGATGTGAGTATAATTTTCTTTTTTTTTTAATTTTAAAGGACACTTTTTGCAAATAACATACTGAAACCTAAAAAATATATCAAAATTTTTTATAATCTTAAGATAAAAAATATTATTAATTTAAAATAATATTACAAACTTTTTATTTTTCAAAAAGTGTCTATTTCTTATTTCTTTTTTCTTTATTTGTTAGACGTACTTAATTTTATTCCTCTTAAATAAAACTTAATATTTCATGCAACTTCTCTCATTTAATTTTCTAATAAATTATGACATTTTAGGAGTATTAATATTCTATGCATCCGATTTCGACGAATACCAACAGCTAAAAGTCTTCAATCACGAAAATATCCGATACGGCTGTCAAAAATGCAAAAAGACGTATCAACAAAAGAAGACTCTGGGACGTCATCTCAGATTTGACTGCGGACAGAAACCAGCGTTCACTTGTCAACTTTGCTCTAAGCAATTCAAGCATGGGTATATTTTGCTGAAGCATATGCGGAACACTCACGACATCTATATTCAGAAACTAAGACAAAGAAGTTCGAGAATTGTAGGTACTGTAACTGTTAGTACTGGAGTGGGCGGTGGTACCAGTACTATTATTTTAAAAAAAGATTGAAGTGTTATTATGTGTATGATTAGGTTGATAGGGTATTTAGGAAAGCAAATTTTAAATTGTAAATTTCTGTAAGGGGTTGCTTTATTTATAAAAGTAAATCTAATTTATCTATAATAATGTTACGATTTAGTCTCTTTAAAATTTGGGCTTGATACATTGTAAGCTGCTTCATTTTCGAGAGCCCTGTCCAACGCTTGTAGGTTGATGGGATACTTGTTTATACGCAATATAGCTGTATTTGCTGATCTCTGATCCCGTCCGTAAAATACTGGATTGTAAGTTCTTCTCGAAATTCTTCTGTAGCTGCTGAGTTAACCGGATAAACAAGGCGTCAGACATCTGTTTCATAGTCTTGTAAACTCCATTTCTCTATTGTTTTGATTTTATTTGTCACTGATATAACTGGCGTCGATGCTGATCCCCAAATCTTCTTTGCAATGCAGCAGGTTTCATAGTTTCTCTGTTGATTTATGTAAATGGTTTGCAATAACTCCAGTGCTGGTCCACAAAGTGCAATTACTAACGCCGTAGCCATTTCTTCGAAGTTCCAGTTATTTGCAGTAGCGGCAGCTTCAACTTGTCCTTTATCCATTATCCAAGATTTTTCACCATCGTAAGTTGGTGGTTTGATGTTCTGTCCAGGGTTAATCACTTTATCAGAAGGGCTATGTGTCTTTATTTTATTGAATTCTCTTTAAAAATCCTTTATTTTAGAAACTGTAATATTTATTTTCCATTCCATTCCGTCTAAAATTTCTTTCACTTCTTGTCGCACCGCTGTCTTTTCGCATTTAGCCTCTTTCTCTTAAACTTTTGCATTTGTCCTTGTACAATTTAATCGAATTTTTGCTATTCTTGTACGATGACGTCTTGCATCCATTTGCAAAGTTTATTTTCATTTTCAATGCGATGTTTTTCTTCTCTTCTTCTTCTACTTGTTTTTCTTTCAAACGACATTGGTCTTCTTTTAAGCGGCGGTCCAATTCTTATTGTTTTTCTTGTTGGCGACACGCTTTCTCTTCCTGTTTTTCTTGTTGTCGACACGCTTTCTCTTCCCGTTTTTCTTTTGACGATGTTCTTCTTATTATTATTTTTCTTTTAGACGACGTTGTTTTTCTTTTTGGCGGTATTATTTTTCTTTCTGACGACGTTCTACTTATTTTTGTTTATTTTGAAGGCATCGCTGCTCTATATATTCCATAAAATCAGCCAGTGTTTTATTCATTTGCTCCATTTTGGCTGTTTGCTGTTTGGCATTTACCATAAAAACCTCCATAATATTCTCGAAAACTTGTTTCTAAACTTCTGTCTTGATACAAACTTCAAACTCCGTTTCTTGCTATCTCTTCTAGTTTCCAAACAGAATGTTTTGAAACGTCAAAAATTTTGTTCTAAGCTCCTTTATACATAACAAATTTGATGGTGAAATACGTTTTTCCTTATCTCTTTTAGTTTACAAATAGAATCTTCTAGAACTTTGTCAAAAATTTAATTATAGGCTTCTTTCTTAATCATAAATCCGATAGGAGAGTTCGTTTTTCGCTATCTTTTTTAGTTTTCAAATATAATGTTCTAGAACTTTGTCGAAAATTCTGTTCTAAACCTCTTTCATAATGACAAATTCAATCAGTTCTTCGCTATCTCTTTGGGTATCAAAATAGAATGTTTTAGAACTTTATCGAAAAATAATCTTATCTTCTTACTAGATAACAAATTTAAATGAAAATCTGTTTTTATCTATCTGTTCTGATTTCCAACAGAGTTTTCAGGAAACTCAGTGCTATTCTTCACTTTTGACACAAATTTTTACGATTTTTCTCTTTAAAATCGCTTACTCGGTTCGCAGAATAAAACACAACACCTTCTTAACATAGCTAAAACACAGCTTATCTTATTACTACTTCTTAATATCGTCATTCAAATACTACTATCAAAATTCTTATACTGTTCCCATTTATATACCTATAGAATTTCCTATCCAAATCTAGAACATACCAACATAAAAGTTGAGATCCACCTAGAAATATGATTCATCGATATATTCCTCTAGACACATTATAATAAAGATGGCTCAACGCATCGGAATACTTGCATACGGGGGCGTATCAATAAGTTTCTCCTAGTCGTTCGTAACTAATATAAAAATAATTGAATGTCTGCTTGTATGTACAATTTGTTCCGCAAAAACGTATTGACAAAATGTAACTATCTAACGTTTTAGGGGACTTTTCGGTCTAACATGCAGTAGGCTTAATGTAAGTGAATTGCCGAGGCATGCTGTTAACCAACTCCTTCGCAAAATCCAGTGACAAATTTTTCCATATTCTAAGTATGTCTACACTTAATTGATTTCGAGATTTTATGTACGTGATAAATTGAACCTTTATTAAACCTCATACATTTTCCTGTCCTAACAAGAGCGACTACAGTGTTGGAAGTTATTGTCTTTTTGTAGTATCCATGAGTCATAACCAGGTCCAAACCATCATTTAGCAGACTTTATTAAATACTTGTCATAAATTCCTTTAATTCTCACTGCTTTCAGGTTCTCAGTAAAAAGACACAATGCACTTTAACAGGGTGTTAAACTTCTCTGAATAATTCTCTGTTATACGGTAGACTAAACTTTCTTAGTAGAAGTCCAGGCCAAAAACGAAGGTTCGTCAGGAAAAAATGACGACATTTTTCTTGTGCTCATGTTAAATGCCTTTGGATGTGCTTTTCAGACAGTTAAAGTTTTTACGTCATTATTTTCATCCAGTCATAGTCAAGTAGTATTTTGATTATAAGTATTTTAAATTTATTCGTAAATATATATTGTGAGAATGCATCAAAATAAACTTCTTATCTTTCTATTATTTTATCAAAAGAAGCAATGCCGAATCTTTAGTCACAGCGCTTGCCTGTAGTGAGGGAGGCATCGATCAGTGCTTTCAAGATTGAAAAAAAAAGTATTATTATATAAGTGGATTCACATTTGTGGTACACAAATGGATTCATGATTAGAGCTAGAGTGGGTGTGGAAGCAACAGGCTCAAATTTAAGACTAATCTTAATGATTAATTTCAGAAATAATAAAACCTTTTTTAATATTTTAGAAGAAATTCGAAAATACAAAAATGAAGATTATAGTACTGAACAGAGTTTTATAAATAAAGTAACTCATAATTACTGTGCATAGATATTAGAGAAACGAAATCTTCAAAGAGACTATCTTAAAAGGTAAACTCGAGCCTTTTACGTTAATACATTCCACAATTCAAAAGTCCTTTTTTGAAAGTACCTCTATAACACGTGCACGCTATTTTGTGATTTCGCTTCTGGTCAGTGATTTGTGGGCTGATGTAGAGACTATGAACAGGTATTTGCCCCTTATCGACAAAACAAAAACTAGTAAATAGAATAAGTAAAAAGTTGATAAAAAGGAACATTTGTTTTTGGTTTTCTCCTAACTGAAATCAAAATTTTCCCCTTGCTTCTTTCTTCTATAATATTTCTTTTTAGTTTGCTGCTTTACCAATACCAAGAGAACACAAGTATAATATTATTATTATATTATATTGAAAATTTGTAATAAGTCATTTTCTCGTATTAGTCTGACCTTGCTTCAGTTTAACAATATATTTTCTAGCATTTTTTATATAATTATATTAAAATTAAATTATCACTAATGAAATTATATATATATTTTTTAAATTTCTTATTACGCAATGAATAATTGCTATTCATTGAAACTCTTTCGCGATATATTTCAAATCATGCACAGTGTTTATACTACAGGAAACTAAGAAAATTGTATATTAAATAATTACTTAAAGTAACAAATTACTTACATAAAAATTCGGCGAATGATTCTTAAAAACACATTTCGTTAACTTATAAATGCATGTTTATGTAAACTATTTCTTAGAAATTTAATCACGTTTATTTATTTATCTTGGGGTTTTTAGAGGTTACCTTATATCTATTCTTGTCTGGATTTTACAAGACAATATTATATAATACCAAGAGCATAATAGTCTATTAGTGAAGCACTAATTAAGATATTGACAACTTACGTATGTTTTCTTTATCAAAATTGTTTCAAGCAAATGTGAATTGTCACATATAAAATAAATTAAAACTTAATATATTTCTTATTACGTAAAAAATAGATATATTAAAGTTTAGGAATTAATATTTACAGTAATTTTAATGGTGTTCGTTTTGTTATTAATTGTAATGTGGTTCAATATTTTTAATCTTTTTCTACTATACATTTTGTCACTGTTACTTTTAAATTTATGTATATATATATATATATATATAATATATATATATATATATATATATATATATATACATACATACATATATAGATCAGTGCTTATCTAGTTTTAGGTTTTCCCAGAAGGTGATATTGAAAATCTAGTCATTTTTTTTATACATTATTTTATTTATTAATTTATACATTTATTTATTTGTTTGTTTGTTTGTTTATTTACTTGGCTAATAAGCAGCTTCAGTACAAAGATTATATTTTTAAGTAGAAAAATAGTATGTTTTTTTATGTCATGATATTTCTAGTAGATGAATTAACTAAAAATCTTTTGAAAAATACTCCTTGTAATACAAATATATAGGTTAGGGTATTCATTTAATTCAAAAATGAAAAACCCATATTTTAAATAATGGCCATAACATTAAGATTCTTTATTAAAATTTAAAAAATAGTATGTTTGCCTAACTCCAATTTAGAGCTTAAAAATTGTGTTATTGTATGTTACAAACATTTAGACTTGTACTGAATTTCGAAGGAAGAAACAACAATGAATACTGAATTGAATTAATTCATAAAAATTTTAAAATTCTCGAAATTCAGACACGAAATTTTGATTGCAGTTTTTAAACTGTTTCATCTCAAACTCCGTACAAGTTTGAACGTTTATGGACAGCTTTAGTAACAAACTAAAAAGTATTTTATATATAATTTCCATTGTTTTATAAATAATTATTTGGTCATTATTAATACTTAACATATTTAGGGTGTGAAATAAAAGCTAATAAAGAAATATTATTCAAAACATTGTTCCTTTATTTATAATTATTATACAGCTTAATTGAAAAAGACTTCGTATCACTATATTTGGGCGAAAGAAGGTAGGATCTCTGACATAAATCTAACAAAACAGGCATAATGGATATGAGGACAGAGCAATCACAAAATAGCATCAAATAACTCAGGAGAGTTAAAATTAGATGGTATAGATTAACAATGAATTTATCAAAGTTTTTTAATAATGGCGATGAGGAAGCTGAAATTTTTACTAATTCTGACTACTATTTGTAAAATATTTTAGAGGTAAATTCCATCAAGTATGATTGCCGATGACTTTTTGCCACTGCATCAGTTACAACATTCCCAAAGATTATATCATTTTATACATCTGACAGCTTTGGAGGTGTCTTTGAAATGGAAGAGTGGAATTTTCGTTACCTTGATTTTCTCGCGACTTTTCTGTGAAAAAGTATTAAAATTTGAAAGAAAAACTGCAACATAATTATATTTGGCAAACAGTAAAATTAAAGCCTAAATAAATGTTAAAACTACCTTTTAATTAAAAGAGAAAAAATCTGATTCAATTCTAGTATAACAACCTAGTTATTTTTCGTTTACTTGTTATGTATAGCTTCCGAATAACTTGAAAAAAATTATATATGAGTGTATTTTTAGAATCAGTATTAATAAATATATTAAGCGTTCTTTACAAATATATGTAATCAAATTTAGAACACTGGCTCTTCTATATTTTGTCAGCTATTTAGACAAATATTTTTACACTAAATTACTAGTAAAATTTTGTTAATTAGGACTATTACATAATTTTTACCTAGCTAAAATTTGTTCACCACGTTCTTGTGAAATTTAATCAAAGGCAGTTGAATTGAAGACCATTTTTCGAGCGAAAGGGCAAAGAAATGATCGACAATGACTTAATTGTCTATCCCCGAGATCTCTCAGCATTTGTCAACCCATATTTCAACACTTTTTCAACCATTTCACCACTTCTTTGCCGGGTTCTTAAAATCTTGGGCCATTTTAGATGGATTTATGCCATCGTTAGTCACAGAACCACGTTAGTTCAACTACTGTGAGGTTTAATCCAATAGAAATGCAGTTCTGGTGGGAACACCTTTTCCCTCATCTGTAACATGAAATAATCTGTGACATTATTATGAAATGTATTTCATAATATGCTGTATCTAGACGAAAAAGAAGTGTATAGAGAGGAAAATCGATCTTTCAGTTTAATTTTCATTTATTAATTTGATGCACTATTTATTGAATATTTAAATATAAATATTACTTAGGAGAAAAGACTAAATATGAAGCAAATTTCAAATTACTCAGGCACTCTCGATTTCGATGGATTTGCCATCAGGAGAAGAAAGAGGTTAAGGAAACTCGATTTTTTTATACAATAACAACGATAAAGTTATATATTGTAAACAATAAAACTCTCTCTCATAAAGTATTTCCTTTATAAATGATTAATAATCATTAATAGTGTTTATTTTCTAAAATTTTAGTTATACCACGATTTCACTGCTACTGTGGCAGAAGCTATAAAACAAACGGCGCACTGACACGACATAAGAAGTATGAATGTGGGAAAACGCCCTTTTTCCAATGTAGTTTTTGCAATTCAAAAGCCAAGCACCGATTTGATATTTATAAACATATGAGGAATATTCATGGAATTACAAATCCACTCAATATGGAGGAAAATATGTATTAATGCTCTAATGAATCCTTTTTTCTTTTTTTTATAAGTCAATGTTATATTAAATTTGTTGATATACCGCACTACTACTGGTCGTTATCACGAAGATGCTACTAAATTTTTTTTAGATATGACAATACTGTAAATTAGTGTTTTTAAATTAAAATTGGTTCCAATTTTATTACTTAGAATCGCATACTAGGGTAACTGTTTATATATGGAAAATAACAAACAGAAACAAATATTTATCGTTGAAATTGGTTGTGTTATTTATCAGAATATTCTCCACAATGATTAATACACTTTTGAATGCGTTTGAGTCAATCCAAAAATAATTTTTGCACTGTGAAAATGGTATTTTCAAAACATGGTTTTTTGAACGCATCAACTATCTCTTTTAGCGTAAAAAATTCTTGATCCCGTGCGTTTGTTCTTCATTTACGGGAACAAAAAGAGATCATTGGGTCCCAAATTAGAGCTCTAGGGCGGATGACCATTAATTCCACGTTTTGAGTGCTCAAAAAGTTATTTGTTTGAGCCCATGTGATTCGTTGTCTTCAGTTTGTTCTCCTCAATTCACTTTTGACAAACAAATAGTTGTGAACGATTGCAACATGGCCAATTTTTCTGAAAATATAGGCGACTATTTTCATTGTGCGCTAGTAACTTTTGTTGGTTTGCCTCATCATCCCAAGGCTGCGACTCGTTCGTGAGCGAATGACAGCCACGATTCTTCTTCTTCTTCTAGGTAGAACCAAGTTCTGTTATCTATACAATGCTTCATCGATCCTCGTTTGAGGTTGAAATCCAGCTGTCTCTACATCTTTTGGGGGACCGTCCAGACGGCCGTTTGGTATTTGGTTTCTCTCTCATCACGGTTTTTGCTAGTCTGTCATCGTCCATTCCTTCCACGTGATCTCTCCACTGCCTACGACGGTTTCGAACCCACTTCACAACATCCCCCACTCCGCTGTCCTCGCGTATTTTTGCTTTTCTTATTCTATTTCTTAAACTTGTTCCCGTGATCATTCTCAGCGTTTTCATTTCTGTGATTCTCATAATTTGTTTTGTCTTTGTGGTTTCATTTCTTGTTTCTGCACCGTAGGTCAGTATCGGTCTTACACAGACCTTGTAAATTCTTGCTTTACACACAGCCACGATTGAATTCACTAATCCAATGATATACAGCGCTGAACGAAGTTCATTGATTCACTTTTCTTGAGATCATCCACGTCGAAATGTTCACGAGTTAATCCATCTTTTGATAAAGATACATTTTTAAAGTTAATGTAAATAACACGATTAGCGTCCGTTTGCCAAAACATTCTGAGTACATGTACGGTCTAAAATGTCAAATAAAGGATATATCAGATAATAACGAACAAAAGTATTGTTGCCAGTTCTCGAAATATGAACGGCCACCTTGGTAATACTCATGATTTATAGCCTCACATGAAGAATAATGCGGTCTAATCGTACATTTTTATTACATCTAAAAACTTTCAGTATTAGCTTCGTAATAACACCAAAAAATATTGATTGAGAATTAGTTTGACAGTAAGACGGAATTTAGAAATAATTTTCTTATTGTATGTACAGAAGGAGTCAACGATCTAGGAAGTTTATGAATTAAATAAACTATATCTATTAAAATATGAAGTTGTTAAATGTACTCGTTCTTAAAAGTTTTTGGGACTATACAGGGTGTATCAAAAATATAAACTCATTTCTTTCAATCGTTGACTCACCCTGTAGATCCACACATAAATTTACTGCAGATAATAACGTAGCATGGTTGTATGTTTTGTATGTCTTACGTTCCGCGATATATTGGATAAACAACCAGTGGTGGCTTGTGATTTATGTACTTGGAGAAAAAGTTAGGTGCGATACCGTAAGTGATAAGTTTGTTTTTCAGTATTTTACTTAAATATATGTGTATTTTATAAAGCTAGGTTATGAAACATGTTATGTTGTTGTTATTAAATTAGAATACATTTTTTTGGTATTTTGAAATATGGCATAGAAGGCAGCGCCTTCCCCCCAGTCCTTCATCACCTGCCACCACTGTATATATCGCTGCGTTGTCATCTCCGCTCTAGGTTCGTGACAAAATTTGAGAATTTTTTTTTGTTCTAAATTATATAATGATGTTGTAAAGTTTTATATGAAATAAAGACAAGTTATTAATAATAATTTTGTTTTATTTGTAACAGGTTGAAACTCTGGTCGATAATAACAAAAATTTGGGTTTTATGCAGGGTATTTAGCAAGTACTAGACCATAGAGTAGTTCCTAGATATTATAATAATACAATTAAGCTAAATATGTGGAGTGCTACTGATATACAGGGTAGTACAGTGTACATTTTGTCTTTGGGATGTTGCGTATAAAATTTACCATTTTTTATTATATCTTGTGATTTGATTATTCACTGTTTATATCTTAAAAATACAAGAATTTTACCAGGTGTATCACAAAATAGGTCAGCTCTATATGTTACGTAACTGCAATCGATGGGAAATGAAATGAGAGACGTAAATTTAACCTGTGAAACATATTTCTTCCAATTTTTGAAGCGTCAAGTTTCAAGATAAGTAATTGAGAATTGGAAATTTGTTTTTTTAAAATTGTCTGCGTACAATGCTTGCTTGGGTCGCTACCGCCATCTTGAAAATAGTCGGTTGCTCGAAAGTATTAAATCATTATGCCCATAAACATATATATATATATATATATATATATATATATATATATATATATATACATATATATATATATATATATATATATATATATATATACATATATATATATATATACATATATATATATATATATATATATATATATATATATATATATATATATATATATATATATATATATATATATATATATATATATATATAGAATTAAAATTGAGCTGATAAGGTTTGGAAAATTACTCAAACACTTCAACTAATTTATCAAATTGCGCATTTTTTAGCAAGTTCAAAAAGTGTGATACTTTTTTAAATGATACCCCCTGTATATTTAGAATTTGTACTAGTTAATTTTTAATTTTAATTATTGCATTTTTCAGATCTATAGAGAAATTCAAGCATATTTCATTTAATATACTCAATGAATTGATCAATATCAAAAAGTAGGTACAAATTTTATACCTGTACTTTTTAAAATGCCAGGGTATTTTTTTTTTGTTTTGAATAAGGTGATTAGCTTAAGTAGGCTGTTAACAGCCATAATGCCATCAACCAATTACAGCTGGTCTCGTTTGTCCGCAGCCTACTAAGTATTTCGTGCAATTTAAAATTAAAAAAATACCAGGGCAATGCAAAAAGTATTTCAATCGGTAAGTTTAGAATTACCAATGCTTCGAAAACGATTTATTTTTCATATATAGTGTGCCACTTCAAATACGCTCCGAATGTTCAAAGACTAAAAAAAAAATGCAATTATTTACAGGGGATTACATTTTAAAAAATCATAGTTTTGCGCAGTTTTTTAAAATTATCTTTCATTCTTTTTCAACTACCTTCCCTCTCTTTTTTATCACATTTAAATTAGCTTGGCATTACAACATTTTGATGCTTAAAACCTTAATTTTCGAATGCCGAGGGACGATTTTTGATTTTTTTTTGTTTTCATTTAAAAAAAAATCATAAAAGTGCTCAAAAATTTTCAACTTAATTCTTTTAATTAATTTCTTATCAAAAATTCATAAATTTAGTCCCATTTCTTTATATATATATATAAATATATATATATATATATATATATATATATATATATATATATATATATATATATATATATATATATATATATATATATATACCGGGTGTCAACGAATCTATTAGACAAGTCATAATTTCTAGAGTATTATGTGTATCAAAATGAGAATTGGTACAGATAAATGGTATGTGAAGGGGAGAGTTTTCGCATATTTTCCACTTTCCGGCCACTTCCGGTTTCACCGGAAATGGCCCCGGTTTTGAATTTTTAAATGGAACACCCTGTATATTTTAACATTTTTGGATTTATGAGACAATTCTAGATCAGAACGTGACATTTTAAAAACTTTTTACGTCTACTTAATTTTTTTAGAGCCACTTTTAAGGTGGCCATGATCGGACGCAAACTAATCTAACGGCCTTAGATGATGTCAAAAAAATACAATCGCAAAGTTTTAGTTACTAGTATGAAAGACAGGAATAAGACAAGTTGACAAAATTACGTTTTCATTTCTAACTATTAATTTTCAAATGGCGACCCCTTTTTGACAACTACTTTTCGAAAAAAACATTCTTTGACGAATCTAACGGTACTAATTTATTTGCGATTGGATTAGACATAAGAACAGAAATTAAATATTATTAAGAAAAATACTGGATAATTTATTTACTTATGACAAGTGCGTCATGGACAGCCATGATGCATAATAATTTGCAACTGTTTTTATCAAGTCTTCTTTGGAAAACAAAGCACTCACTTAAGTAGATAATGACAGTGACATACCCTCTACGAACAGATGTAAAAGTTTCTTAATTTTCGTTAAAATACTGTATACTCGTCAGCATTCCTTGAATTTCTATGACACTCTCCAAATATTAACAACATATCCACTTTTTCACATTGAGTATACATTATTTTAACGAAAATTTAAACTAAACTTAACGAAAATTAAGAAACTTTTACGTCTGTTCTTAGAGCGTATGTCACTGTCATTATCTACTTAAGTGAGTGCTTTGTTTTCCAAAGAAGACTTGATAAAAACAGTTGCAAATTATTATACATCATGGCTGTCCATGGCGCACTTGTCATAAGTAAATAAATTATCCAGTATTTTGCTTAATAATATTTAATTTCTGTAGTAAGTAAATAAATTATCCAGTATTTTGCTTAATAATATTTAATTTCTGTTCTTATGTCTAATCCAATCGCAAATAAATTAGTACCGTTAGATTCAT
This sequence comes from Diaprepes abbreviatus, assembly GCA_034092305.1. Classification (NCBI taxonomy): domain Eukaryota; kingdom Metazoa; phylum Arthropoda; class Insecta; order Coleoptera; family Curculionidae; genus Diaprepes; species Diaprepes abbreviatus. The sequence continues at coordinate 5,379,213 of JASJET010000330.1, read as the reverse complement.
CAAAGAATGCTTTTTTCGAAAAGTAGTTGTCAAAAAGGGGTCGCCATTTGAAAATTAATAGTTAGAAATGAAAACGTAATTTTGTCAACTTTTCTTATTCCTGTCTTTCACACTAGTCACTAAAACTTTGCGATTGTATTTTTTTGACATCACCTAAGGCCCTTAGATTAGTTTGCGTCCGATCATGGCCACCTAGATGTAATTTTAAAAGTGGCTCTAAGAAAATTAAGTAGACGTAAAAAGTTTTTAAAATGTCACGTTCTGATCTAGAATTGTCTCATAAATCCAAAAATGTTAAAATATACAGGGTGTTCCATTTAAAAATTCAAAACTGGGGCCATTTCCGGTGAAACCGGAAGTAGCCGGAAAGTGGAAAGTATGCGAAAACTCTCCCCTTCACATACCATTTACCTGTACCAATTCTCATTTTGATACACATAATACTCTAGAAATTATGACTTGTCTAATAGATTCGTTGTCACCCGGTATATATATATATATATATATATATATATATATATATATATATATATATGTATGTATATATCTGAATTTAACCCTTTTAGTTTGAATCTCACACATTCCCAAAATCTACCGAACGCTAAATTTACTAATATGTAGTTAACAATATGTTTTTGAGCAACCGTCTGTAAACAGATTTAATGTAATAAATGTTATACCGTAATAATTTTCGAAATTTTAGTTCTTAAAAACAATGCAAAGCTAATATTTTAATTTGTTACTAATAAAACGAAAAATTTTAGGTGTTCGTTGCGACTGCGGTCGAAAATTCAAAAACGACAGATACAAAAAACTGCACAGGATGAAAGGGTGCGGTAACCCACCGACCTTTTATTGCCCCTATGAGGATTGTGGGTACAAGTTTACTGAATCGATGTTCCTAGGATTTCATTTAACAGGGTTCCATCTTAAGTTGGTAAACTCCCAACCTCAATTGTGATTTGCTTTAAGATGACAAAAAAGTATATTTTTATAGGTGTGAAGGCATTATTATTATTATTATGAAGTATTAATCATGGGGGTAGATTTTAAGTAGTAAAATTATTCTATTATTTATTTTTGTAGCTTTTATTTAAAGTTTTGTAAAGTATACTTATAATTTATTGAAGAGTGTTGTTATTTGTCTATCAACGTGATCGTTTTTGGTCCGCTGTTAAAAGACGTTACCTCAGATGGCGAGGATTAAAACGTACCTGTCATCGACGAATGCGTTTGTTCTTTTCTTTACAATCAGTATTGTTTTTTAACAATTGATATTTCTAAATAGTTTTAGACCACAGGATAACGAAAATAACCAGTAAGGTTACTCCACAAAAGTTAACTCATTAAATCATCCTTTTGCCACTTTTATTTTTAGGTAATTATTGTTTTTAAATCTAAGGTATTTTTTTCTCTTTTTAGTCTTCATCTATCCATTGCTGAATATATGCCTCTTTTAAATTTATCTCTGTTGTGTGCTAGTTAAAACCATCTTGTTCCTGCTATCTGTTTAACATTATCCAGTTGCCTTTTTTGAGGTTTGCTGACCCTTCTTTTTATAATTTTTGGCCTGCAATATTGGATGAGTCCAGTTCTTAAGATCTTGTCTAGACACATGACCTGTCTACTTCCATTTATTTAATATTATATCTAACACTCTTGTTTTTTACCTAATTTTCTCTTTTAACACTTTATCCCTCAGACTAGGTCTTCTCATCATTCGTTTCATTGCCATTTGTGCAGTTCTTAGTCTGTTAGCCCTTTTTGTGATGAAAGAAGTATTTCAGTCAGTAAATTTAAAATTACCAATGTTTCGAAAATGATTTATTTTTGATATATAGTGTGTCACTTCAAATACCCTCAGAATCTTTAAAAGACTTTCATTTTATATGTCATTACGGGTATAGACGCATGTTGCGTAGACTTTTGCTTTTAGATTATTTAGGATGTCTGCATTACGGAGGATATGTTTTAAGTTTCCAAATCCCTCTCAAAGCTGATTTTGCGAGTAATCTCAGCCGTTTAGTTTTCCTTTCCGACCATGCTCTTATGTCCCATTTATTACCCGAGGCTGTGATTTTCTATGGTAATGATTGTTTCTAATGTGCTGATAATTTTTGTTTTATACATGTTCAGTTTTTATGCAATACATCATCTGCATCGGAAAAAATTGTGTCTTCTTGTCTGACTCCTTTTCCAATATGTATCTTATTTCTTGTATTTTTTCAATTTGTACCTCTAGAGTTGCATTGCTGTATATATACTTCAGCAGGCTTATATATCTAGAGTCAATTCAAGCATTTATTAAACTTTCCAAAATTGACTAAGTTTCGACTAAATCAAAGGCCTTATGGTAGTCAATAAAAACTAGATGTACTGAGACGTTATATTAAGTGGTTTTTTTGAATAAGTGAACACAGAGTTCGCAAGTGATCGATAGTGATGAAGCCCCTTCAGAATACTGCTTGCTCTACTAGTTGACAGAGGTCTAATTTATTTGACAGTCGATTTATCAGTAATTTTTACATGTGAGAAGTAGACTAATGGGTTTAAAGTTATTAAGTTTTTGTTATCTCCTTTCTTAAATACTAAAACTTCCTCTGCATTTTACCAGAAATTTGGGATCCTATCTTCGATATGACATTCATTTAGTAGTATAAATGGACCAATTGAAGCATTTCTCCTAATTTTCAACATTTCACCGTAAATTTTATCTTCTCTAGGGGATCTTCTATTTTTCATGAGCTGTAGGGCATTTAAGAGTTCCAGACATCCTCTGAACTGACGTATCTACATTTAAATATATCTCTCTCTACTCCGGTTTACCTCTGCGTGTATTTTGCCTTTGTCCCATAAATTTGTTTGTCACATCTTAAGTTAGATAATCCAAATTTCAATCAAATAGCACAGTAAACAACAACAACCATACAACATCTCAAACTTCTTGCCTTAGATTTAACAACAATAATCACATAATAATTTATATCATATGGACATAAAGACATTGCTGAAATTATCGATAAATTCTATTGTAAGTTTTATTCCTCCGACAACCTGCAACAACCAAACGTTACTCTCCAAAACATAGGATGAGAAGAGATCCCGGATATTAGAGCAGAAGAAATAGAACACGATGCTCAAGTGAAAAGTGGCCATGCATCAGGAAAAGGCGATAATACTGCAGATATGTTAAAACTTAGTAGTGCTGTCACAATCAAGACAATGAAAATATTTTTTATCAAATGCCTTAATGAAAATGAAATTTTGATCAGCTGACAAAACACATGAATAAGAGTACAAATAACTTAAAATGATTATCACCAACAACAGACTAATAAATAAGTTCGAGAAGTCTCAACCATCACATCAAGTGGGGTTCCGTAAGAACTATAGCACCATAAAACGTTTCTACGTAATCCGTACTCTGATAGGAAAGTGTATTGAGTACAATGTCCTATCTACCCTTACCACCAAAACCGCTTTAAAACATATTGTTTTCATTTGTAGCAACCCTAAAAAACTACTGGCAATGCTAGGTAATCGGAAGACACAGGCTTTAGAATCTTCAAAAACTTAAAAATCCAAAGATACCAGTCAATCTATAAAGATAAATTTGCAACTTGTGTATTCTTCCAGTATTTATATACAGCTTGAAAACTGAGACAATGACTCTTGAATGTAGATATAGGGTTAAGAAACAGGATTAGGAATGAGAAAATTAAAAGGTGAACTGAAGTAGAGGATGTGGTTGAGAAGATAGCACAGGCAAAATGGATTTGGGTGCTACATATAGCGAAGCGAGAGAAAGCAAAACAGACAGAAAAGAGAGAAGAAAAATGTTCAGTAGAGAACCAAAATCATTTATTAAAATGTTTAACCTTTTCGAAAAGGAAAAAGGATGATTTTTATAGTTTAAAAAAATGTATTCGTTTACTAGTAAAGCTTGAAAAATGGCTGATAAAGCCTGGTGACCCTACTGGTTATTTAAGTTACTGCTGTGACAGAGGTTTAAAGATAATATTTTATTTAGTTACGTATACTATGGTCAGTCCAAATTCGGAATGGCAAATACAGTAATTATAAAAATTATTCATTATTTTTGTTTAAATGTATATCTTTGGCAGGTAGCTAAGATGTCAGTGATTTTTTTTTATAAAAAATAGTATAACGATCAACGAAGGCTATTAAAAAGCACTGGAATATGGCTAATCATTCTTAATAATATATACTTAATCTTGTTCTAAGTTGTGTCGATTATAAAATGGTGTAGAAATGTAATAAAAAAATAACAAAAATCAAGAAAGTATTGCATATTTTCTCTAGAATATACAAAAGAAAACAACTTCTTACAGTATTCAAATTTGATCTTTACAGATGTTTTTTCTTATCAAATATATCTTAAGATACATTTGTGTTAAGAATAAAACTATGAATAGTTAAATCAACAACAAACCGTGATAGCATAGCCTTAAGGAACTTGACTAGAAAGTGCCGAATTTGGAATTACCTAAGTAAACGTAACTACTTTCCAAAGTACAAAAGTGTATTTTACTCTCTTAAAATTTCAGCCAAAAAGTTGATATTATTTCTGGTATTTGTATTATTAATATGGATTTTTTATGATCAAATAATATACTGTTAGAAGTCCATTTTAAAAGATGGATTTGTTTTGTTTAACTTCGAAAATGACTTCCAATTTAAGACTAAAGTGTCCTTTTTTCTAAATGATTTTTATTACTCAAAAACTCAAAATTTTGAAAACATACATACTCAAAATATTATTTTCTTGTAGAAAAAATTTGGAAGGTTAGCTCAACAAATAAATTTTTTAATGTTTTGGTCAATCGGGTCATTTTATTGGAAATATATAATTTATATCTGGACTTCTCGCAGTACATATTGAATATAAAATTTTTATTACTATTATTTTAAATGGTGTATTAAAGAAATGTGTTGAATAAAAATTATATGGTGTTAAACAAACATGAGTTTTGAGTGTAAACAATTTAACAATAAGCCAAATTTTCGATTACTTGGTATTTTGTAGACATGTGTTTTATTTAAGAACGTATCAAACTGGAAGATCCTTCGGTATATATATATATATATATATATATATATATATATATATATATATATATATATATATATACAGTGCCTTCATTTCAAAATGAACCATCCTTAATAACTTTGTGAAATAGAAAAATTTAAAAAAAAGAAAAAACACGTCAATTTAGATATACAGGGGGAAGTTTAATTTTGCATTTGTTAAAAGTCTGTCAATCACCTCCTCACCTCCAGCTAACGTCACTTTGATATGTCAAATGGGAACCCCCACCTTGTGACACATCATTGTAAGCAGCATAAAATTGTCTATCCAACCGTCTAAAAAAAATTAAATCGGTTGACGTACAAGCGAACAGTGTGCAAAAATGTCTTGTAATAATGCATAATATATCGGCCTCGAACTTTAGTATGTCAAATGATTACCCTATAGTGTGATATATCATTTTAAAGGACGTACGATCTGCTATCCAACGATGTCAAAAAAAATTAAGTTAATAGACGTTATAGGCAATTAAGATGCAAAAATGTGTGTTAAATATAAGCAGTTTATTCAGTTTTATTCAGTTGAAGAAAATTATTTTATTAAATGTTCAAAATGTGCGCCGTTATTAGCGAGACAATAAAAAAGCCTATTTTGAAATTCCCCACGAACATTGGCAAGGGTTTCTCTGCTAATTCCTCTACATTCCCGAACAATTCGATCTTTTAAATCGTCAATATTTTCAGGTGGGGTTTTATAAACCTTGCTTTTTAAATACCCCCAAAGAAAAAAGTCTAGAGGGGTTAGGTCTGGAGACCGTGCTGGCCATTCAATTGCACCACGTCTGCCAATCCACGTCCCTGGAAAATGTTCATCAAGCCACTCTCGAATTGCCAAAGCGTAGTGCGGGGGAGCTCCATCTTGCTGGAAATGCAAATTATTTTCATTTAGTACCATAACAGCATTTTCATCCACTTGATTTTCTAAAGATTGCACAATGGTAGGGTATATTGTGTTTTCTAAAAGGTTTAAATAAATTTGCCCAGTTAAATTATCTTCCAAAAAAAATGGCCCGATGATTTCATTGCCATAAATTCCTGCCCACACGTTAATTTTTTCGGGATATTGAGTATGCCCTTCTCGGAAAAGGTGCGGATTTTCATTATCCCAGTATCTGCAGTTATGTCTGTTAACCAGTCCATTTAGAAAAAAAGTTGATTCATCACTAAAGCAGATATTCTTAGGTAAATGGGGGTCCTCGTCAATTCGTTGGCACATTAATTCGCAAAATTGAATTCTCCTATCAAAATCGTCTTCTCCGAGTTCTTGAAGAATTTGAATTTTGTAGGGAAAAAACTTATTTTGTTTTAAAACTTTATGCACAGAGCCAGCAGAAATGTTGGTTAAATCTGCGACCTTTGAGATGGATAAAGTTGGATCTATTGCAAACTGTCCTAGTACCTCGATTTGGCATGCTTCATCTACAACCCTTTTCTCAATATATTTTTTATTACAAACGGATCCCGTTATGGCCCACGTTTTTGTCTTGATGCCTCTCGTTAAATGCTCTGGCGGTTCTACGAGCGCACCGATCTTCAGCTCCATAGAGAAAAATTATTTCTATTCTTTCGGCTAGCGTATACACCATTTATATTCACGTTTCAACTAGGCGTCACAATGACAATTTTAACAATAATAAACAACTGGTGTTTAAAGATCTTAAAAATTTTATTTATTGCAGTGATTTTTTGTACCTATCAGGTACCGCAAAAAATATCATTGAAATAAATACACTAGATTGATTAGACTGCAATGAATTTTGCGATGAATTTTAAAACAGGCTTAGTTTTTTTCTCGCAAATATTTTAACTGTTTATTATTTTAAAAAAATATTTATTTTAAATTTAAAATAATATTTTACTCTATGAAGTAGCGATTTGACATAATAAAGTTTAATGTGATAAGGTGTCTATTATTACCACACATCTTTTCTTACTATTCGCTTGTACATCAACAGATTTTGTTTTTTTTTATTGGCTAAATAGGAGATAGTATGCCCTTTAAAATGATGTATCACACTATAGGGTAATCATTTGACATACTAAAGTTCGAGGCCGATATATTATGCATTATTACAAGACATTTTTGCACACTGTTCGCTTGTACGTCAACCGATTTAATTTTTTTTATACGGTTGGATAGACAATTTTATGCTGCTTACAATGATGTGTCACAAGGTGGGGGTTCCCATTTGACATATCAAAGTGAGGTTAGCTGGAGGTGAGGAGGTGATTGACAGACTTTTAACAAATGCAAAATTAAACTTCCCCCTGTATATCTAAATTGACGTGTTTTTTCTTTTTTTTAAATTTTTCTATTTCACAAAGTTATTAAGGATGGTTCGTTTTGAAATGAAGGCACTGTATATATATATATATATATATATATATATATATATATATATATATATATATATATATATATATATATATATATACATGATTTTAAGATAACTGAAGATTTATAAGAAAATTTCATGTTTCAAAACTCGATAAAAATGCAAAAAAATGCTAATAAATGCCGTTTTTTGCGATTTTGACTATGTTTCACCACTTTTAAAAATCTGAAAAAATTCATGGACATAGTTTGGCGTCTAAAAAATAACAAATGACGGCCCTGCTATTGTCCGAGTTTTTATTTTATTGAATTTAAAAATTTTCGAACACCCATAAAAATTTGAATTTCGTGCCAAAAATTTTTGTAAAAAATATCTTATTGTAGGCAATAAAAAAAACCTACAAAATGAAAAAAGGGAGTTTCTACTGTGTTTAGAACCGAAGATATCGTCAAAAAAAAAAACGAAAAAAGACGTTTTTTTTTTGAGGTTATGTAACGATAAAGTGGCTAAAAATTTTTTTGTATTGGTACTTTTTGATGTAGAACAACCGAGTGTTTTTTAGTTTTTTATTACCGAGGGGACAGTTTCAACTCTCTTAATCGGCTAGACCCTTTCTTTGGAAAACTCGAGTAAATACACATTTTTCAAGAAGAAAATTTATCTTTTGAAGTGTAAAAATTACTGCTCTTGAAATCAAATAGTTTCCTTTCTGTTTCTACCTTTTTCTTTAATTGAATAAGCCAAACTCTATTAAGCTATTTTACCGTTATTATTGTAAATATTGCCTCCTGTTGTGTAGCAATATTTTGCAGTAAGTATAATTAGTAAAAGTTGTAGATACATTAACAGTCTAGTCAGGCTGCAAACTGCAATATTGTGATAAATTTTCTAACAATTACTTCTATTTTAGTCTCGAAAATATCCTTATACAAAAATCTGATAAAGACTGAAACTTTTCAATATTTACCAATACCAATAGTAGAATTACAAGAATCATCACCAAAAAATATCATAGAATGTTTGGCTAACATGAAAACTGAAGAAAAACCTGCTCACAAAAAAGTTTCCACAAGAATTAAAGGAAATTTTTCTTGCGATAAATGTAACAGGACATATATTCGCAAAGACTCACTACAACGCCATCAAAAGTATGAATGTGATAGGGAGCCTCAGTTTCCGTGTCCTTTCTGTCCTCAGAAATGTAAGAGAAAAACTCACCAGATCCGGCACATTAAAAGACAGCACCCGGATCAACTTGGGATTTTGCAAGAAAATAACCCTGAGTTAAAAACTGAAATGATTGGTCATGTTATTAAATAACATCTTATGTTTATTTTTGTACGTACCCATATTACACATCACAATTCTGTTCAATAATATTTTCTTTTTACTATGTTAGTATTTTTTTTTCTTTTTGTATGTAGGCGAGCGGAATTAGCATCTGGAAAAAATTTATTGTTAGACTTTTGACATCGTGAAAACCTCCAGAATGATAATAGTAATTCTGTAGTATCTTATGTTTCATTTTTTTTTGGAGAATATGTTTTATTTAATAATTAAAATGTGAAAAAACAGTCTTTTCGGGTTCTGGGAAAAGCTATCAGAACGCCCCCATCTACTGCTCACTTTCTGACTCAGAGTAGGTGCAACTTGAAACTATTGCTACATCAACAATTTTAAGATAATTGAGTTGAAAACTGCTGCGCACAATACTTTGCCATCTCCCTATAAGTTCCTACTTAAATAATCCCTTAATGTTAATAAATAATTCCTCAGCGATTTTTTGAAAAGAAAAACTCTGTCTCAGTTTCTAATGGCGGTACAGAATTTGTTTTTTTTTTAAATGTGCATCAAAATCTCAGCTATCCCGTCCGCTTATCGGTATTTCGATATCAATAACTGTCGAAGAGTTATTCTATTTGTTTATAACGAAAAATGAACCCCAATTTTGTTTATCTGTTTCAACAATTTAAGATCAACAATTCATTTCATTCTTTTTTGTTATTGTTAGTGTATGGCTGAGAATAAACAAAAAAAAAACATAAAAAGTTATAAACAAATTCACTGTGTAAAAAAACTATTGAATGTTTGTTTGAAGGTCATAGACAACGATGTTTTTATGCTGCATTTAGTTTTAGTTTACAATTTCTAAGAAGTGGTTTCTACACTTCTCTTATATCTAAAGATGCTTTACTAAAACAACTCGGGTTCTGATGTATAACCGCGGCTTCTTTGAATTTCCGTTTTCTCCAATGTTGTTCTCGGTGCAGTATTTTAGCTTCAGACCATTTTATGTGGTGTCGGTGAGTCCAGGCATGGTTGGCGGTACCAGATATTTCTGTTTCTCTTCGAGATGGGCAAGTTATAGCTCAGATACGTAGACGATACTTTTATTATTTGGAGTAGAAACGACGAAGAACTTCGAAATTTCCTTTTTCATCTCAACAATATCAGCCCAACTATTAAACTCACCATGGAGAAAGAAGTGGAAAATAAATTACCATTCTTAGATGTCTTGGTTGAAAGAAATGGCAGACAAATTCGAACTTCAGTTTACAGAAAATCGACGCACACAGGACAATACCTTAATTATTCATCCAATCACTCCAACAACACCAAACAAGGAATTATAAGAAATCTGTAGATAGAGCCTTAACTCTCTGCAACTCCAACGAGAACTTGATGAAAGTGATAGATTACATTAAAAATGATCTGACAGCCAACGGATACCCAGTATATCTAGTGGATAGATTTCTAGAACAACGCAGAAATAGGACAATATCGATAACGAATGAAAAACGAAAACCAGTATTGAACATCTCCTATGTTAAAGGCATTTCAGAAAAAGTTAGAAGGATAGGAAAACGATATAAAATCAACGTTGCTTTCAATTCAAATAACTCTCTGAGAAGTCGGCTCACTAGGGTCAAACCAACAACTTAAACGGACACGAAGAACTGTATATATCAGATACCATGTGAATGTGGCAATTCCTACGTTGGCAAAACAAAGAAACCTCTTGACGTAAGGATCAAAGAACACCAAAAATGCACATCTCGAGGAGAAACAGAAAAATCTGGTGCCGCCAACCATGCCTGGACTCACCGACACCACATAAAATGGTCTGAAGCTAAAATACTACACCGAGAACAACCTTGGAGAAAACGGAAATTCAAAGAAGCCGCGGTTATACATCAGAACCCGAGTTGTTTTAATAAACCATCTTTAGATATAAGAGAAGTGTGGAAACCACTTCTTAATAATTGTAAATTAAACTAAATGCAGCATAAAAATGGGATTTTATCATAGCAGGCATGACTGCATTCATAGTCATGTAGCTAAGGGATTTATTTAGTTTCACTTGAAAACGGCTGGAGATAACTACTAGCCGAAACGTCGTGATATTCAACAAAAATAAAAACAATGGAAGTCCAACAGATATCTACTACTTCGCAAAAAACTATTGAATATTTTTACTTGAAATTTTGCACACTGGGTGCAGTATAAAGTTAATGCTATATATTTTTCTATTGTTTATAAACAATTGAAAAAACAGCCATTTTAACAGATTTTTTACAATAACTAATGAACGGATTATCCGATGCGGATGGGCCTTAGGTCATTTTGTAGAAATTTTCTATGCGCACAACTTTCCTTTGAAACTTTTTTATTGAAACATAATAGCTTGTCCTTGAACTCGAATAAACTGTTTTTTCACATCTTAATTGTTAAATAAAACATTTTCCCCAATAAAGAAAATGAGACATAAGATACTACATAATTACTATTATTATTGTGAAGGTTTCTACGTAGTCAGAAGTGTACTAACAATACATTTCAAAATCACCCCATATGAGGCTAATTTTGCAGGCCAATGTTGTGAAAGACATTTGAAAAATTTGTAATTTATTGGAATTTTCTTTCAGTAAAAACAATTATGGAAGGATGTTTTTCTTCGGCTTACCAAAACAATCATTTTTTTTTTGTGTATGCTTTTGCCAAAGTAATTGTTGATTATTAAAAAATGCAATTTTTAGACTATGTTTGAATTAAAATCCAAAAAAAAAAACTAAATTATAATATTTTTAATGCAACTTTGAACTTTTTCTACGAAAGTGGCCGTTTATATTTCGGAAATAAGAAACAAAAACATATATATCGTTGGAAATGATTTTATTGTTTTTCAAAAGCATATTTGCCTCTGTGAAGATTGTATTCCCAAAACATGATTTTTAAACGCATCAACCGCCTCTTCTGGTGTAAAAATCGTTAATCGTGCAGATGACCACGATTGAATTTACTGAACCAGCGATATACAGTGGTTTTTGTGTTTCATCGTCATGTAAAGAACCCCATCAAACGTTGTAATAATTACTCGGCTTAGTTCCATATTTTAGTTTTGAAGTTACTGTAAATTACAAAAATAACTTGTGTACAACATATATTTACCATCTAAAATGTTGTGTTACAATGCATATGTCAGATGGCATCTAGCAACGCCACTGTTGCTAGTTTCTGAAATATAGACAGCTACTGCCAATTATTATAAGTATTGTATCACTGTAAACTTTACCCATAAGACTGTAAAAATGCCTTAATTACTCAAAGTATGTTAGGTTTACAGAGTGTATATAATATTTAGGTTATGTGTCATTTATTTTAGTCATAGACATTAAAATATATAGACAGCAGATCGTATAGAAGAAGCACTTTATCTCAAGCTTACAAACAGAGAGGGAGAAATAAAACTACTCTTTTTTAATGGCGGTCTGGCGAGAGGGGTACCCAATGACTTTTGGGGTATCGTGTTTAGCTCCACTCGTAGAAAGAGAGGTCTACTGCCTTATTTCGCTCTGTTACTTTCTAAGTGGAAGCCAATGCGCTTCTATAAGGCCCGCACAGTCTGTATACTTCTATATTGATGGATTTAGTGATGTTGTAGTCTATATCTCGTGGACTTTGCTGATTTGTATTTAGTTTAAGAGATATTAGTAAGTGAGAATGCTAAATTATATATATATATATATATATATATATATATATATATATATATATAAATATGTAGATAAGTTTTTGTCCGTGTAATTTAAAATAAAATAGAATAAAATATTTGGCGAAGCGGACGTGAAAATTTGTCAATCTACATGATTCTCGTATTAAAAAGTGCGGAGCACTCCAAAGTATGGAATAACTCCGGGTCCGACAGATGGCGACAGCGCTGTTTCGTCCTAATATGGGACTCGTCAGGCCACCGCAGTCGGTACAAACCATCATCTCGCCTTTGCATCGTATAAGCCATACTTATAATCAAAATACGGCAAATAAGACGACAAAGGCGACATCTCGATGGTCCACTTGATAATACAAGAACCATACAGATTAACAAAGTTTGTAAGAGAACCGTCATATGGTGGCGCGACGGTGAATTAAAACAGAAATATGTAAAATCGAGTACACGAAACGCGCTGCCCAAAAGATAGGGGTCGCATTTTTCGGTACTGGCAAGCAAGCATACCGCTATTTAAGCAGCCAAAGCCACGTGCCGCACCAAACGATCCCACCATGAGAGCATCGTTTAGCGTGTTTCAAAGCCAAACAAGTAAATAAATATGTAGATAAGTTTTTGTCCGTGTAATTTAAAATAAAATAGAATAAAATATTTGGCGAAGCGGACGTGAAAATTTGTCAATCTACATGATTCTCGTATTAAAAAGTGCGGAGCACTCCAAAGTATGGAATAACTCCGGGTCCGACAGATGGCGACAGCGCTGTTTCGTCCTAATATGGGACTCGTCAGGCCACCGCAGTCGGTACAAACCATCATCTCGCCTTTGCATCGTATAAGCCATACTTATAATCAAAATACGGCAAATAAGACGACAAAGGCGACATCTCGATGGTCCACTTGATAATACAAGAACCATACAGATTAACAAAGTTTGTAAGAGAACCGTCATATGGTGGCGCGACGGTGAATTAAAACACTTTTTAATACGAGAATCATGTAGATTGACAAATTTTCACGTCCGCTTCGCCAAATATTTTATTCTATTTTATTTTAAATTACACGGACAAAAACTTATCTACATATTTATTTACTTGTTTGGCTTTGAAACACGCTAAACGATGCTCTCATGGTGGGATCGTTTGGTGTGGCACGTGGCTTTGGCTGCTTAAATAGCGGTATGCTTGCTTGCCAGTACCGAAAAATGCGACCCCTATCTTTTGGGCAGCGCGTTTCGTGTACTCGATTTTACATATTTCTGTTTTAATTCACCGTCGCGCCACCATGTGACGGTTCTCTTACAAACTTTGTTAATCTGTATGGTTCTTGTATTATCAAGTGGACCATCGAGATGTCGCCTTTGTCGTCTTATTTGCCGTATTTTGATTATAAGTATGGCTTATACGATGCAAAGGCGAGATGATGGTTTGTACCGACTGCGGTGGCCTGACGAGTCCCATATTAGGACGAAACAGCGCTGTCGCCATCTGTCGGACCCGGAGTTATTCCATACTTTGGAGTGCTCCGCACTTTTTAATACGAGAATCATGTAGACTGAAAAATTTTCACGTCCGCTTCGCCAAATATTTTATTCTATTTTATTATATATATATATATATATATATATATATATATATATATATATATATATTTCTATATTTCTATGTGTCCTTTTACCCTGATGAATGCCCACAAGCTGTGTCTGCTATAAATCTTGCTTTGTATAACTTGGTTCAATTTTTTTGTGGTCATTTTGTAAAATTTCACCCAGAAAAAACAACAGCAATTTTATTTGGTAAGAAGAATAATAGATATATTTTTATGCACGACTACAGCGAGCTTATAAAGGTAAATATAACATGATCTTTAAAAAACTGTTAAAGATCTCTGTATTTACCTAGACCCCATCACACAGTTCTGAAAAAAAAATTCCTATAAACCTAAAATTTATTTTTCAAAATCATCATTTTCTTAATAGGGAACTTAGGACTTCACTTTGCGACAGCTTAGTGCTCTTGCATCTCAGTTACTGTGATACTGTCTATGGCGTTTGTCTGTCTGCCTTGGACACTAAACGAATACCAAAACTACAAAAGTCTTGTTTAAGACTGATTTATAGAATATGAAATATCGAATATATTACTTATAAATTAAAAGAAATCTGTTGCTGAAACATGCGATAGCAGGTTTCGATGTGACGTACATCAATCAATGTTCGATTTAAAGAAATGCTTACGTTCTTCCCCCCCCCAATTCACTGGAGTTGTTTAAGAAATAGTTTTCTTATAATATTGCTAGATATTTGAATGAATATGCCATTGATTTTTTTGGGTGAATCAGTGTCAAAACGGAGGATCATAGTTTTGGAGAGCAGAGTCTAAGTGAATGTGTGCTTTTATTTTGAGTATGTCTTTTGCTTTCGATTTCATTCTTTCTCTTTAAAATTTATTAACAAGTTATATTTTTGAAATTAAAAATCTAGGTATTTTGAAATTAATGTTTATATTGTTAATTTGTCTTTAAATTTGCTGTAATTATATTATTTTTCGTCATTTATTCCTTTTTATTTTTTTGTTTATTTTCTATTATATCTAATTTTGTGGTTGTATTTATCGGAACTCCAAAGATTATATGTCTAGGACGAACCGGAACTCGCGCAACATTTTCGAAAAGATGATTGTAAAATACTTTATTAAATAAATACCTTTATTATTAATTATGTGTACTTTTGCCGTTATTAACAAATATATCAAGCATAACATTATTACATTTGCGTTTCACTTCCTTGTCAATTGTATAATATCGCTTTCAAAAATTGTTTCGTTTAAAACCTCCTACTCACGTTCCAGTGTGTAGGATTCGACTCGCAGGCCAAAAAATGTTTATAACCTTGTATGAATATTCGAGAATTTATTAAATTAAATCTTCATATTGGAACGTTTATAGGAGCGAAATATAATTATAAAAAATTCATAAACGCTTTTTTGAGATACGAATTTGGTACAAGGACATTCAAGAACATGCTTTCTTTCCACTGTAAAAACTGGGTCTGCTGGGATATGGTGTATTAAAATGGTAAATACAATATGTTAAGGTGTATTTCAGCTTTGGATCTTAAGAAAAAAATGTATTAAAGAAATTGGAAAATTGTTTCAAAAAAGTTATTTTTTCTTAAGTTTACCAATGCCTTTAAAATATATTTTTTGTGCTGACATAATCTTTTTTAGCTCAAGATCTACGCTTACCAAAGCCTTTACCTCAATGGCCACCTAATTTAGCGTTACCCATGATGTTATTAAGGGAAAATTTACAGCAGTCGATTTTTCAGAACTTAGGGGCTGTGCAAACTCTTCAAAATCCGTTTTTGGATATGGGGAAGATTCCCAAACAAAAAGGTATATATATTATTTATTTAATGAAGTATCGGTTATTATTTCGATTAAATGAATTCTAGAGAAACGTAGATTTTTCCAATTCAAAAGTTACAGTTATTTCCATAAAAACTTTCTGCTGCGTATTTCAATACCATGCTTGTTTGGGCCTTTTTACGTGGTACGTTCAATACTCGAGGCTCTTAACTAGTTGATATTTGCTTGATATTCGTGAAGGCTATCAGACATATCTATAATGAGTACAAAATATCAAAGAGAGAGAGAGAAAGAGAGAATTTATTATTATTGACGTATCAGTGTCTTTGACTGTCTGGGACTGAGCTGCAAGGATTGGGACAAGCGAAAATACTTCCTGGGAACTACGATCAGAAGAGATTCGAAGAATGCACAAGCCTAAGTAAAAACCAACTCAGAGTTCTGACAGATGTCCTGCATTGCCACCTGAAGGGACACCTCAAGAAACTCGGACTGGTAGAAGGAGGAGAGTGCAGATTCTGCCAGGAGGAGGACGAAAACTCAATTTACTTCCTTTTAGAGTACAGTCCTCTAGAAAACTCTAGGATGCGGATCTTGGGAACACACCAAATCGAAAAAGATGGGCTATTACCCACCTTGAAGCCGTACAAGAACTGGACGACCTGCTCTAGTCCATAAGGGAACTCTTACGACTTGGCAGCAGTAGGGGTACAATAGATCTACTAGGTTGCAAGGTACAGACCCCCAATTCTACGCATATACATTCATACTTTTGTGGCTATTTACTAGCACTTAGACGAGGCTTTAGAAATTTAGAAAATTAGCATTAATTAGCGTAGAGGAAAAGTTCCTGATATTATGAGAGATAAAAATAAAATCAAATTTTATTGTATAAGATAATGATCGCTACCGTAAATATCATCAAGAGTTTTCCATTGGTAATGAATAACCAATCATGGAGAACAAATAGAAAGGTCGATCTTAGATAAAGAGCCGCAGACACAGCTAACAAAGGTATTAGAATGATCGTTTACTATGACTAGGGAATAAACTTTAGGCAGTGATTGGATTAATTGTCTTCTCACATCACATCTCAGTTCCAGATAATGTTGTACGTGTTAAAGTGTCCTGTTAGGAAGAAAGGAGATGGAAGTTCGGCCAATAATTCCGGAAGTTGAGGATGTATATTGAGCAAAAGGTGAAATAAGAATCGTCCGCTACTGCTTCCAGTTCTGTGTTGAGATCTAAAATTGTAAATTGAATGGAGTCTCTAATGAGTATAGCAACTCCTCCAGATGCTCTTTGATTATTGGTATCTTGAAGTAATAAGATCGCAGGACTACACTTTGATATAATTAATTTGAAGTTATTGCATAATCCCAACTTGTTCCAATGGATGAAAGAAGGGAAGAAAGTGAGAGTATTTTTTAGGTGTAATCGCTTGGAATTAAGACTTTATTATTGACTTTCAAGTCAAACGGCTTCGCACTTCCTCCAGGGAATATTGACTCATACCAAGTATACAGAAATACTAAAAGTATGAAGCTCTGTGGGGACCCTTTCCATGTTATCGGGTCCTAGGTGACGTGGTCTGCTCTATTTACCCCAAACTTTCCGACAGTCCGCGCGGTTTCAAGAAAAAGTGCTTTCTGAATCGGTTTATATAGAGGCTCACTTAGGCTCAGTTTCTTGATGTTCTTCAGGATGTTCTTTGGTATAACTCCAGTAGTTGGTAAAATTATGGCAATCGTTTGGACGCTGTTCATTGCTCATTGTTAGGTATAGCAATGTCAATTAATGTAGTTCACCTAGAAATTTTATCTGTTAGTATAATGTCTGGCCTATTATAAGCAACTATTTGATCTGTTGGAACCGTTCGATCCCAATATAATTTGAACTCGTTGTTTTCAATAATAGACTCAGAATTGTATTTGTAGTAAGGCACTTTTCCTACCTGTAATAGTTTTAACTTATCTGCTAACTATTGGTGGAGTATCTTAGCGGCTGAGTCGGGTCTTTTCTTATACTCAGTTGCAGCAAACGCTTGGCATCCTCCAGTTATGTGCTGGATTGTCTTTGATGTTTGACAGTCATATCTACATTGGTGGTTTTCTGTTGAGGGATCTATGATGATCAACTTCCGATAATTCTTCGTAGGAATAACATGGTCTTGGATAGCCAATAACAAGTCCTTCTATCCGGAAGCATTTGTCCTGAAATCAACTAGTAGTTCGACGCTAACTTGCCATTGTCCTTGAATTAGCTTCTGTAGCCAGGCTTATACCTTCTCTTGATCTGTTTGGTGGTGAGAAGCAATATCTTGTATTGTTCCATGTATAATGGAAGAGTCCGCTAACCTTTGGAAATAAAAACGTAAGTTTATTATTTGTTGGTCGAGCTGCTTACCAATTCTTATCCTCCTTGATGTCTTGGAAGCATTGTACGTGCAATAACACTCCGAGGGTGGTGTTTGTTTTTATTAAGAGTGTTCTTATTTTTCTTTGCAGGAATGTCCATCCTGCTCTATTTTACAATTTCCAAAGAGTAGCTAAGCGCAGAGCATGTCTAGATGTTGAGCGCCTTAAACAAATTTCTACTCTTTAAACTAGTTTGTAATACCGGCCTTGCTTTCCTGGCAAGGCAGAACCACAATGGAGTTAATTAATCGCCCTGAAATATTCCCCTTCGTATTGGGATTGTATTCGTTTCGATGGTATCATTGGATGGCACTTGCAATTGGATCCTAGTTTTCCAGATTGATATGATACATTCTAAAAAGGAAACAAAATGAATATCAACCCTATATATTCTCAATATAAGTGTGAGCCACTCATGTGGCACTGAGTCTAAGGTCTTTTTATAATCCACGTGAGCAGCAAAGAGGTTTCATCGGTTGGTACAAGCTTGGTTACATATGACAGAGTCAATAATCAATTGTTCCTTGTATCTAATTGCTCCCCCGATGCATCCTTTCTGTTGAGTTGCGATTATGTTATTTTGTTCAAAATGTCCATAGATTCGTTATGTCAAGCAGGAAGTGTGGAAAGGCAGGTGATTGGCCTATACTTAGCTGGGTCATGTGTGCTATGTTGGTCCTTTGGTAAGAGATGCATAATACCTTCTGTCAGGAACAATGGTATTTTTACTGGGTTAAGAAAAACATCATTTATAAGATTATTCAGTTGATCCTGTATATACCAGGACTTCTTGAGCCAGTAGTTCTGGACCCGGTCGAGACTTCAAGCTTGCCAGTTATGGAATTCTTTGATTCTTCTTGAGATTTCCTCGGTGGAAAATGGCTCAAACTAAGACTTATATTGTTATTATCTTTTATTACAGAAGGACAAGAGCTTTCTTAGGTTCTTGCTAAATAATTAGTCAACCACCATAACGCCGTTTTTCTATATTTCACTTAAACGAATAATTGTCCAAAATATGTATATAAAAATCTTGTTAATATTTGTTTATTATTTTTTAGGATTAAAAATCCCAGTAGACAACAACGGTTGCCACGCTTGCCCTGACTGCGGCCGAATGTATAAACTAAAAAGCTCCCTCAGAAACCATCAGAAGTGGGAATGCGGCAAGGAACCGCAATTCAAATGTCCCTTTTGCAGTTACAGGGCAAAGCAAAAAATGCACATGTTAAGACATACCGAAAGGATGCACAAAGGAATGGATTTGTCCGGTATTAAAAAGGAAATGAGCGGCGATGATGAAGCTCATAGTCTCGAAATATCGGAAAATGATGAAGTAAAGGATTTATCTTTAAAAAATGTTAATTTGGAAGTTAAAAACGTAGAAAAACACGACAGCGTCCTGAAATGACAGTTGCTGCGTGTCCAGCAGTATTTTGTCATATGTTATTCCGCATGTTATTTTTATTGAATTATTACAATTTAAAAATATATTTTTACGCTTCAATTGGTTAATGGTACTTCGCATTTTTAAAAGAAATTTTTTCATATATACTATTTAATAATATAATTAAAATAAAATACAATTTTTTTTAAATAATACGGGTTATTAAATGTACCGACAAAAATACATTTAAAGGTTAATTTTTAAGTTAAATTGTCGGTAAATTAAGCATGATGTCGTATGTAATAATCATGACTTTTATGTACACTGATCGGCAGAATTATTGCATCATAAGAAAATTTTTTATTAAGCCTTAAAAAAATCAAAATATTGCAAATAGTCTTTCTCTGCACATTTTCAAACCTACAAATAAATAAAAATAGATTTGAAAAATTGTACTATATACAAGGTCACAACAAGAAATTGTATTAACATTTATATTTAAAAGTTTAAAATATTTAGAAATAGAATTTTAATGTACAATTTATACTTTTGCGTTATTTTGATGGTTTTAAAACCTTAAAAAATATAATAAAATCCCTTATGGTGCAATATTTTTGCAAGGTTATTGTAAATACCAAGAAGTTTACGATGATTTTTATTGTTATTAAAAATTTTTGCAGAGAAAGAGAGCGCAGTAGTCGTTCTTTATTCAATACATATCTTGCCGATGCACAATAAATTTAACTTTAATCCAATATATAAATGATAAAAGCAATAGTTTAAAAAAGACAGTTATAGTTCCTTTTAAGCCATAGCTATAAAATACTCCCATTTGTCCACTTTTGCCATAGTTCCTAATGTTTTGCACATCACACTTTTTTTAAGCATTACTCAATAGTGAATAGTTGAGTTTATAGCTGTTTACTCAAAACTTTTGAAGATTATTCAAGACGTCATAAACCATGATGATGAAAGATAAGGCAATGTGACAAAATCGGAATGTAAACCTAGTCACATCGTAATAAATACGTTTGCGTGTTTGTTTTATTAGCTTCGTCTCCTCATCAATATGTTTTTTTAATACTATTTAGCACAGTGTAAGCGTACTGCTTCATAATATGTTAGGTTATGTCCACGATTAAATTTTCTTTTCCTCGTTAAGTTGATAACACCGAGTAGTCATGTCGAGCTGATATGAGTAGGTAAAAAAGAGTTATTGTCAAAATCATCTTTCATGGTTTTGAGTATAGAGCAATTCATTTAATTATTATATATTTTTAAGTCGTACTGCCACCAAATCTCAATATCCATTATTCTTTCAGTATAATCGCAAATTAAACTGCCAACATTTTTTTTTATCAAAATGTGTCGCTAATTCAAGTCAATATTGTCGTTTTGTTGATGATCCTTTACACGAACAAGAGTTTTTGAAATACTTAGTGTTAAAATTGTTTTGAATTTATGTATGAAATCTTAATAATCATGTTAAGTATATCAGAATACAGGTAATTCGTTTTTCTGTATATCCAGACAGCTATTAGTTCTATGATATATTTTTTTTTATTCCCGGGTCCGACCTAAAGCCGGACGCACTGCGGCCTATTGTGCTCATACTAGACATTACAGCCACTCTGTCAACCTAGCCCCCTGGCTCAATCTGTACAGTCCTGCTAAGGAGTGAGTGAGTATTTCTCCAGGTTCCAGACTTACTGACCCGAATGTTTGTTGTCTAAATCTCTCCAGTGACTCACAGTCACATATGATGTGCTTCACCGTTTCTTCGGCTTGTCCACATAGTCTGCAGCCGAGGTTTCCGTTATATATATTTATTCTATTAAGATGTACTTTGACGGCCATGTGTCCCGTCATTATACCCGTAATAGTCCTTAATTGGTTCCTACTTATTTGGAGTAATTTCCTTGCCAGTTTCGGGTCAGGATTCTCAATAAATAGCTTGCTGTGGTTTAAACCTTGTCTGGTCATCCAGTGGTTTTTATGTTCTCTTTTGATCCATTCTTTGACTGCTTCTCGGGCCGCACACCGCGGCACCCCAAAGGCCGGTTCTAGACCTATGTATTGAGATGCTGATCCTGTTCTAGCTAGCTCGTCAGCTTTTTCATTTCCATGTATGTCTTCGTGTCCAGATACCGACTTTAACATAACTCTGTTGTCTTTTGTTAGAATTTCCAGCTCACTCTGACATTCCCAAACCAGCTTCGATGATACCTTTTGGCCCTTGAGGGCTTTTAGGGCTGGTTGGCTGTCAGAGTAAATGTGGATTTGCTTCCCTTTTAAGCTCTCCTGTTTATCTCGTCTGCGCATCGCAAGGTTGGGTATATTTCTGCCGGGAATACTATTGGGTTTTTTCCAAGGGGAAGGGTTAATTCTTTCCTCGGTTGTAGCCTATATATCTCAGCTCCAGTACCCTCACTAATTTTTGAACCGTCAGTGTACCATATACTTGCACCCGAAAATGTTTCCGGTTTTTCTCTTTTACTTGCCTTTCGATCCTGTGTTGTGACTTCAAACGGTATATTATAACGGTAGCTCTAGTTCATATGGTCTGTGTCCATTTCCAACTTGGGGCTCCTGATTTTTTTACATATATTTTTGTGTCCTGGCAACGTTCTTTGTGATTTTTCTGTTGAGTGATTTAGTCTAGTTCTATGATATATTGAAAGAAAAATTATTGCATTTAGAAAGTTCTAGTTATAAAAAAATTTGGCTGGAGCATTTTGATGTTGAACAGTGTCATTTGTCTCTCTTTATTCAATTTTTTATATTCAGTTATTAGATACCTTGTCTTACTTTGTTAAAATTTAAAAACACAGGTTTGAGAGGTCACTGGTTATTATAATCACTGATTTTTTGTGGATAAAAAGTTGCTTTTTTAAATAAAATTTTAGTGCAGTATTACAAAAATTCTTGTTTGTGTAAGCGCGTTTTATTCCACATTTTTAATAATATTTTTTTCATTACTGATTCTTGTAAGACCCTTTTTAATTTTTCTCTACTTTAATAGGTTACCAACTTTATTACTTTACGCCTTACTTTATTATGTAAAATATTTCTTTTAAAGTTTGTAGAATTGCTTTTTACAGGATGTTTCATATAAAAATGTACATTATATAAGTATTTCGTTAACAGCACAATTAATTAGAATGGTTTTGAGTTGCGTTATCACAAAAACGGGCGTCCTTTTTTTGACTTGACTATTTGACTGACAATTTCATCCATTCCGCGCTTACATAACCTCATTCGGCGACGCTCGGTGAGGCTTATTTTTTTTTAACTTTCGGGCTCTTCATATTAAGAAGAATATTTCAAATGATATATGGACTTGCTCTCCCCTGATAGATTGTTGCGCATGAGCATTTCTTTCAGCCACGTCACTTACGTAACAAAGCCTTACATGCTCTCCTAGCACAGAAAGAGATCGTTGCATGAACATGAATTGTACGCCTCATCACTTACTCCTCTAAAATTTAGTGGAACTCCTTCCAAAAAGCGACTGATTCGCAGTGAATTCCAGACACGAACTCTTTTTGTGGTTATAATATTTAAATAGCATAGGACTGCATTGTTATTATTTTATTAAAAATTTATGGATCTATGAAATTTTGTATTATATGTTTTTATATGGGATACTCTGTATATTTTTTTACAATATAAGTTTTGTGATAATGGTCTAAATATATACATGTGTCTAGAAAATTAAACTATAAAAACAATGTGCCTTAATAATTACAAAAAAGAGTAGATATATTTCTTATCTAATAAAAATAAATTTTTATTTCTAATATTAAAAGGGTACATTGCCAGATCTAATGATTTCGGGCCAAAAAAGATGATCATTTTTACCTTTTCGGAGATTAAGTTAAGCGAAAATAATCAGTTCTTTGTTAACATATCAGAATACCAAAAAAAAACACAAAACTAGACATATAACTTTTAAATGCCTGTCATCTTGCGATTTTTATGTTCATAATTTTTGCATCTAATAATACTATGGGCACCCATGTTCATCAAGTTTTACGGTCAATTTTTATGTACGAGGGCAAGGTGAAAGACTGTGATTTTCAGTTTTAAAAAGATTATGTTTTTTTACATAATCTCCCTTGACTTCAACACACTTCGTCCAGCGTTTCTCCAATATCAGTATTCCTCTCCGGAAGTGTGAGTCTGGAAGGCTCTTAAAATATTCATCTACGGCTCCCTCAACTTCTTCAATGGATGCGAAGCGCTTTCCAGAAACAAATTTCTTTAAGTGTGGGAAGAGGTGGAAGTCTGAGGGTTCCAAATCAGGAGAATAAGGGGAATGGCTGAGCAAATCGTAACTAATATCCCGCAGTTTTCCCATTGTCAATACACTTTTGTGAGCAGCTGCGTTGTCCTGATGAAAGATGATTTTTTTCTTCTTCAAGCCAGGCCTCTTTTCGCGAATTTTGTCATCCAGCTGGTCAAGAAGATTAGTAGTAATATTCGCCTGTACTTGTTTTTTTCTTTTTCAAAGTAATCAATTAACAGGATCCCTTCGGCATCCCAAAATACACTGGCCATGACCTTTCCGGCAGATGCGATATTCGCTTTCTTTGGCGCTAAACCACCGGCTTCCACCCACTGCTTCGATTGCTGCTTGGTTTCTAGCGTGTAGTGGGGGATCCATGGTGACAAATCGCCGGACAAAATCAGTCGGATTCCTTTTGAATCGGTCCTAACATTACTGCGAATGTCGTTAGCACATTTACTTTTAATCCGTATTTAGCAAGTGCGGCACCCACCTTGCGCAGAGCTTTCGCATCCCTAGTTCTTCGTGAAAAAGGCTTCGCATCCTTTTTTCCGATATGTCCATGG
The DNA here is from genome assembly GCA_034092305.1 of Diaprepes abbreviatus. Taxonomy (NCBI): domain Eukaryota; kingdom Metazoa; phylum Arthropoda; class Insecta; order Coleoptera; family Curculionidae; genus Diaprepes; species Diaprepes abbreviatus. The sequence continues at coordinate 5,354,737 of JASJET010000330.1, read as the reverse complement.
CCTCAACTATCTCACACACCTTTACTCATCTATCGTTCAACACGATATTGTGAACCTTTTCGATAGTTTCCGGTGTGGTTGCAGTTTTTGGCCGTCCTTCACGTGGGTCATCTTCGAGCGATGTGGTCCACGTTTAAATTTAGCTGCCCACTTTTTAATGGTTGACATTGAAGGAGCAGAGTTTCCGTAAACTCTGTTTCGGCCATTCAGACTCATGAACATTTATTTAGTTTTGTCTTCGTTGATTTGAAGTCCCATCTTTTTGCTTCCCTTTCGAACCGTAATCTTTCATTTTTATTCTACTACTACCAATCATATCGACATCATCTGCAAATGCCAACAGTAGATTTTGTCCATCTTGATGGAATACAGATGTCGGTGCTTCAATTTTCTAACTTCTGATTATATATTCCAGCGCTATGTTAAAAAGTTGTGATGAGAGCGCATCTCCCTACTTAAGACCGTTGTTTATTTCAAACATTTCAGAGTAGTACTGTCCCACTTTCACTTTGCACTTCAACCCCTCCATACACATCCTTATTAAGCTGACCAATTTTTTGGGAAAGCCAAGCTCCTGCATTGCTGTCCATAGTCTCGTTCTGCAAACTGTATCAAATGCCTGTTTAAAATCGATAACTATCTGATGTAGTTCACGACCGAATTCTCAGCTTTTCTCCATTATCTGTTTTATGGCAAATATCTGGCCAACAGTTGTTCGAAAGGACTTTATAGGTTGTGTTCAGTAGGGTTATTCCCCGGTACTTGCTGCATTGTTTCTTATCGCCTTTCTTGTGGATTGGCACAATGACTCCCTCCTTCCATTCATCTGGAAGAATTCTTTCCTGCCAGATTCTTTGTATTAGTTTATGGATGGATCTGTGGAGTGCATTCCCTCCGTGCTTTAGACATTTCGCTGGTATATTATCATTGAATGCGGCTTTATTGTTTCGCAGTTTCTTGATAGCGCGCATCACCTCTTCGTATGCAGGGCATCTGTCTTCTATTTCGGCTGTATGGATCTCTGTGTTTGGCAGAGTGCTGTCAGATTTTTCGTCCAACAGTTGGCTAAAGTATTCTTTCCAGGTTTCTAGTATTTTCTTCTCATTGGCGATAAGGTCTCGGTTCTCTCAATCTAAGAAGTTTCCTGTCCTGGGCTGTTATCCTGCCTTGATACGTGATACTCCCCTGAAGTATTGTTTTACTCTGCAGTTGATTCGATTCTCTTCAATTTCCTTAATTATTTGCGTGTGGTATTCTCTCTTTTTTCTTTTTATCAATCCTCTTGCCGCTGTTCTTGCGTATTTGTATTTTCCGACATTATTGTCTGATGGGTTCTGGAGCATGTTTCTTCTAGCCTCATTTCTTTCCCTTATGATATCTTGGCAGTCCTGATCATACCATTTTTGGATTATTCCCTTCTTGTTTCCCAGAGTTTCTTCCGATGCGCTTATCAACTTTGTTTTTATGTTCTTCCATATTACGTCTATGTTGTCTTGATCTTTCGTTTGTTTTAGTTTTTCGTGGATACTTCTTTGTAATTTTTCTCTTGCCTCGTTATCTTGTAGTCTGTCTATTTCCCATCTTTTTGTTTGCGTACTCTGGAGATTCTTTTGAGCCGATATCCTTATTCTGACTTTAGCTCTCACCAGGAAATGGTCCGTGTCTCCATCCGCTCCTCTTAGGCTTCGTACGTCTAGACAGTTGCTACTTCTCCTACCTGGTCTATTTGGTTTTTTGTGACGCCGTCGTTTGACACCCACATTTCTTTGTGTATTCTCTTATGGTCAAACATTGTTGATTTTACGACCAAATTATGGGATGCCGCGAGGTCAATCAGTCTTATTCCGTTGAATACGTGGTATTAGATGCTTTTAAATAAATTAATAAAAAATTACAATTTTACGTAATGGTCCGGAACTTTTTATTTGGTATTTTGACTAATTATTAAAGGAACCTATAAAATTTATACATACATGATGTAATTATGGGGTTATGCGAAATATAAATCAGATATTTTTAATTTAAAAATACAGAAAAAAAAACTAAAAAAAAACTATAAAACTTTAAAAAAACATGACGGTTGATATTCCTAATATATTGTAGGTGTAGGGAACCAATATTTTATATGAAAATATGATTTATTTATGTTTTTTGACATAAATGAGTAATGTAAGTTATACAGTGTGGCCAATATTGGCGGTGGTGGATTTTGGAAACTGGAAGTTTTACCAAATAAAATTACAATCGCTCAAATTGGTTTGAGGGAGGGTTTTGATGTGGAACAGTGTTACCGAAGGATTTTTGTGCATGACAAATTAAAGTGGTTTGAATTTCGTCGATACTTTTTCAATTCCTCTGTAGTTTCCAAGACCTCATTATCGCTTAATCGAGTCACATTGTACATTGTAATATTTAAATCCTCTATAATACTCTATATCATGTTAACTAGAATATATTTTACCATATTTTTGATAATCGTATACCATTTTTTGGATCTTTTTATTGTATTAAAGTAAATAGTTCCTAAAACGTGATGATGAAACTTATATTTTCCTAATACGGTGATCATATCTATTCCATCATAGTTTTTATAATGATAGCTTTTTTGGATGAAAAAGGGCAGATAAACCAATATACGTGGTTAATGTATTTTTTGTACATCGACAGGCTCAACGTGAGAATACAAAATACTTTCATTATTCAATGTGTGTGTTCTGAGAGTGAACAATGTTCTTAACCATCTTTAAGCGTCATCATATTACGCTTTTATCTCGCGTTATACCTCAGCCAGGAGATTTCTTTTCTCTCTATCTATTCCGGAGTTTACCGCTGTACAGTAAAACATTGACTTATCTTGTTTAATATACCGGTTGTCCCGTTAAAACTATCGACAGGTTATATCTAGGGAAATATTAGTCAGTGAGCTTTAAAAAAATATATACATAAGTAAAGTGGCCAAGATGAATTAAAAAAAAATGTTTAATTTTCCAAATAGGCCGTAAGAGGGGGTATTTTATTATATAAAATAGAAAAACCACATTTTTTCTAAAAAAAAATCATATATGGTGCTCTTTTCCCTTTGATATCTATTGCTATATTTTGAAACTTTTTACTCTGAATTGTTTTTCTATTTTATATAATAAAATATGCCCTCTTATGGCCTATTTAGATTTATTTTAATTCATGTTGACCACATTATTTAAGCATATTTTATTCCGCAAGCTCAGCGACTAGTATTTCTAAAGATTTAGTCGGGCGAAAATCTTAACAGGACACCCAGTATATAAAATAAAATTGTTTATAATATTTTGTTCGGCTAAAGCCACTTAGATCTTAATTTGTAAAATATTTCTTTGATCTCATCTAATTTCTTCAAAAAGAAAAACAATTTTAAAGAAAAAAAAATTAAACTGATGTAGTGATAAAATTGTTTTTGATCTAATTGATTAAACTGTTGTTTACACAGTGTATCACGAAGATTCTCTAAAAAAATTTTGGTACGCATTAATACACTCTTAATATTATCAATAATTAATCTTTACAGGGTTTGTTACAAAAAATATATGCTACACTTAAACTATTCGAACCAATTAAATACTAAACGCATTTTAAAGTTACTCTTTTGTTTATTACTTAGTAAAATTTGTGGAAGTAATTCTGCACCTATTGCCAATACAATATCAAGACCCATTTAATCCTCTTGCTACTCCGAACGTATGCGGGTCTCTGGGATGCACTGTGTAAAGAAATCAAAAATGAATGGTTTATTTGTTCTTGCTTTCTTAGTTCTATTAATAATAATTATTATTATACTAAAATTATTTTACAACCCTTGTTTTAAATCTCTACAAATAAATATTATGCATAATAAAAAATAATCTCAATATTAAAACTTCTAAAGTGAATCTTTCCAACAGATGTTTACACCCTTCTTTAGAGTGTTATTATTGTTTGTTGACATATGTGGTATAAATTATAACAATATCAAAAATACAATAAAACTGACCAATTAGAAAATTTAACTTTCATAACGAATAGGATCTTTTTTAAAACATCCTCGTAAGTGACAGGGTAAAATTAGATTTATTTTTTATTATGCCTATATATTATATATTTACAACTTAAGATAGGTTAGTAGTAGACCTATTTTCCTCTATTTTGTAATAACTTTATCTACCTCACAAATAGCAAAAATAAATCGATATAAAACTGGGTTTGTAAAATAATTTTCATTTATTATATCTTTGCTTTTTAAATATTTTATAATATATGTTAAATAAGAAATTGCTTTTATAGGGTAAGGTGTAACTAGATTTTTTAAAATAAACTTTTAATTTTTTGTCTTAGCGTCTCTATTAACTGAATAATTTTGTTTCCTTAGCTATAAAATTAGTTAATTAACAGAGACCGCGTATTTTTGGTCATAATTACGATGAATGCGGGAGTGATATAAACAAATTAAGTTTACAGAGCGAGTTTCATGCGAAAACTAAACAAACCATGTCTTTAGAGTAAAAAATTTAGAAAAGAAATATGGCCATTCTCTGATAACAGTATAGTAACGATTGCCTTAATTTAAAAATATTTTAAACGATTCTTTTTGGCTGTATTTATTAACATTTTTTTTATTGCAGTTTTTGAGGTAAAGCCGCTAGCTAGCTTTAATTGATCACTCTGTATATATTGTGGATATATTTTTCTCTATAAATGCGTTTCTTTCTTGTTCATGATTGTCTCTGTTAGTTAACCAATTTTGTACTGTCTACATAACACAAAACGCATGATTTCATAACTACTTTATTTTTAGGTTTTAATTTAGATCTGCGATATACCTGTCATGTTTGTGGGAAGCAATACAAACATGCTAAAAACTTGGATCGTCATAAAAAGTTCGAATGTCAGAGAGAGAAAAAATTTCATTGTACCTATTGCAACTACTCAGGATATCAGAAAATTCACGTTGTTGTTCATATTTCCAGAAGACACCGAGACATGCTCGGGCCAACTAATTTTGCTTTAAAATAATTAGTTTAGTTCATTTTTTCCAATAAACAAGTCAAAATCTTTTTCAAATTGATGATAGTGTTGTTAACCATTTCATAAAATTTCCCTATTTTCATTGAATGGTGATTGTTTGTAGGGATTTTTATAGATAACATACAGAGAACAAGAAAATTTAGGCATCATATGGGAAAAAATTGTTTATTAAATTTTCATTGATGCGGATGTTGTCAGTCTTTTCTGAATCATTGGAAACCCAAAAATCATTAAACAGATACTTTCGCTTTTAGGTTTTTGATGTGATATTTAAAAACAGAAAAAACAATAGCAAAATTCGTACTATTAATTCTTGTAACATCACACCAACATTTACATGAACAATAACAAATACGGGGTGAAATAGGCACGCTAGATATCAACATATCCTATACATTCTACACCTATTTTACATGCACTTTCTTTTCTTGATTCACTAAATTCTTGCACATTTACTCATATTTCTACAACCACTGGACCTGCGATGTCATTAACTATCACTTCTTTGCCAAACACATTTACTATGCTTTAACTTACATCCACAAATACACGATAAACAACGCAAAAACATACAAATTTTACACTATTTTATACTTTTTACATTAACTTTTCTAACTTGGCTCACCCTGTTTTTGGAATTTCAGTCAATAGTCACTGAACTTGTGACGTTATTTTGCGTTTCTTCAGTTACAAGAACCATTTATGCGGGAATTTTTTAATTTCAGAAATTCTTCGATGTTTTCAGCACTTCTTCGTCGTGTCACTGAAATTTTTGGTCTCTTCGGATGGTTAGAGTCCATCGAGCAAACTTGTCATAGAACCACGTCTGTATACCTACTAAAAATTTTGGTGGAGCCACGTCCCTTCATCGGCTACTAAAATCCACTAGGCTCCTGAACTATTAAGCAAAATTTAGGTTGATAAATATTTATACTTATTAAATTCCACGAAAAGGACTGCAATAAACGTAATGAAGTTATTCTTCGATGTTTTCAGCACTTCTTTGCCGTGTCACTGAAATTTTTGGTCTCTTCGGATGGATAGAGTCCATCGAGCAAACTTGTCATAGAGCCACGTCTGTATACCTACTAAAATCTTTGGCGAAGCCACGTCCCTTCATCGGCTACTAAAATCCACAGGGCTCCTGGACTATTACGCAAAATTTATGTTGATAAATATTTATACTTATAAAATTCCACGAAAAGAACTGCAACAAACGTAAAGAAGTTATTTTATTTTACGTATTACAACAAAAAGACAGACCTACAAATTAAAATCAATAATAAACGACTTCTTCTTTAGTAGCCCTACAACCCGGGGTGGGTCTTGGCTGACTGCACAACTTGCTTCCATCTCACACGGTCGTCAATGATAGTTGGGTCAGTGGGTAACCCCACTGTTCTTAAATCTGACCATATGTTATTGCTCCATCGCATTCTTGGGCGTCCTAAGGGTCTTTTCCCTGTCGGGACCTCCGCTCAAATTAATTAGGTAAGGTGGTTATTAGGGAGCCTATGGACATGGCCAGCCCATTTTAGGCGTTGGGATTTAATTTCTTGTACGATGTCGCTAGCGTTATATATCTGATTGACCTCGACATTTGTTCTTATTCGGTATTGATTAGTATTGGGGTCGTAATAGGGTCCGAAAATCCTTCTAAGGATTTTCCTCTCAAAACATCTAAGTTTCATTTCCATTGCTTTTGTCAGCGTCCACGTCTCACAGCCATAGATGAGCATTGGTCTAATCACTGGTCAATATACCCTGATTTTTGAGGTTCGTGTTAGGTTCTTGGATTTGATGGTGTTGTTGAGACTATACATATATCTGTTTGCTGCCTGAATTCTCCCTTTTATCTCCTCTGTGATATCGTTATCTGCGGTGATTGTCGCTCCGAGATATTTAAAACGCTCCACTCTTTCAAAGTTATATGTGTCTATTGTTACATTTTGTCCTATTCTATCTCTATCCTTTTGTCTGTTTATACACATGTATTTGGTTTTCTCGTCATTGACCATTAGATCGGTTTTCCTTGCCTCTATCTCTATTTTGTTATTTCCAACAATATCAATGTCGTCCGCGTATGCTAGTAGTAATTTTGGTCCATTTACTGTTATTAGTTCTGTTCTAATTTGTGTTGTTCTCACCACTATTTCCAGGATTATATTAAAGAGGAGGGGTGACAGTGCGTCTCCTTGTTTTAGGCCACTGTTTATTTCAAACGATTCTGAGAGTTGGTTACCTATTCGTACCCTTGACCTACAGCCATTTACGCATACTTTGGCGAGGTGGATCAGTTTTTTTGGAATCGAAAATTCTGCCATTGCATTCCACAGTTGACCCCTTTTAATGCTGTCATATGCTTGTCGGAAGTAGATGAAAAGATTGTGGATAGTTCTATTGAATTCCCATCCTTTTTCAAGTAGCTGTCTTATAGTAAAGATCTGATCTATAGTCGATCTATTTTCCCTGAATCCGGCTTGGTATTCCCCTAGGAAATTTTCTACATAAGGTGTTAGTCTACTTAATAGGATATTCGATAAGATTTTGTATGCCGTGTTAAGTAGGGAGATTCCTTTATAGTTGGAGCACTTGGTTTTGTTTCCCTTTTTATGGATAGGGATTATTATGCTTTCGTGCCATTCTGCTGGCATTTTCTCTTCTTTCCATATAAGTGTGATTAGTGTGTGTAATTGTCTATGTAAAACTTCCCCTCTGTACTTGAGAAATTCGGCCGGTATATTGTCGGAGCCTGGGGATTTTGCGTTCTTTAATTTGCTAATTGCTTGTACTGTTTCTTCTATTGTGGGGTCCTCTACCGGTGGGTTCACCCCAATATATATATATATATATATATATATATATATATATATATATATATATCCTCTCTATGTTCTTCCTCTTGATGTATGTTTAGTAAACTTTGGTAATATTCTTGCCATAATAAACGACTGTTTTCAAGAAATGTTCCCTGCTTTGTGGCAATTTGAATGTACAGTTTTAGTTTTGCTTCTTTTTGTTACTCCACCACTAGTTGGACTCGATTCAAGTGGTAACGATACTTCTCCGAAATGTGCAATTTACATGGTTTGCTACATTTTGGACACACCAGTTGATTAGCATTAGCATGATGTCCCAAGAACAGCCCTAGTAGTAAAAATTCTTGTACTTTCATAGTTATGTTTTGGGAAAACACACCTTCAATAGCTAGAACAGCGCTATTTTAATAGCTGCAAGCGACAGAACATTAAGAAAATAAATATAAAGCTATGTGTTTGATGTTTTTTCGGGTTCCCAATGATGAAAAAAAGATTGCCTGTTTTTTTTTTTTGGTTGTATCTAGTAATAAATTTTTTATTCCAATATTCTGAAACTTTTGAGAAAAGCCTCCCGCTAGTTTTAATTGATCACTTTGTATAATCCGCCTGGTCCTCGTTAACTAGGCTTATACAATAAATACTTTTTGCACGTTGTTCACCATTGTCTCTAGTAATTAACTAACTCTGTACTATCTACATAACACAAAACGCATGATTTCATAACTACTCTATTTTTAGGTTATAATATGAACCTGCAATATACCTGCAATGCTTGTGGAAAGCAATACAAATATCCTAAAAACTTGCATCGTCATAAAAAGTTCGAATGCCAGAGAGAGAAAAAATTTCATTGTACCTATTGCAGCTATTCAGGATATCAGAAAATTCACGTTATTGCTCATATTTCTAGAAGGCATGCGCCCATGTATGGACTAAATAATGTTATGCCAAATTCTTTTTATTAGTTTTTTTTTAAATATAAAGTCAGAATCTTCCATATATGTAAATTTGATTGATGTTCATAAGAAAATTGGCCAGAGCTTTGTTTACCATTGTATTAATAACATAATTTTACGATTTTCGTTAAATTGTGACTATTTGTAAGGATTTTTATAGAAAACATACATAGTTCATCCAAAAGGTTCCGCGACTAATTTTTTTACTAATAAAAACATGAATTTAGAAAAAAGATTTTATTTAGTTTTCAACATAATGTCATCCTCATTCTATGCAAATTTTGCTGCGCTCATATACCCGCAGGAACGACCTGGAACTTTTCTTCTGAAATAGCTTTCAGAGCTCTGCTTACATTCCTTTAAATCGCTTCAATGTCATCAAAACTTTCTCCCTTTATCGTCATTTCCAATTTAGGGAATAAAAAAAGTCTGCTGGAGGCAGATCTGGCCAGTCGGGCGGATGATGAATCATGGAGACCAATTTTTGAGCCAAAAATTGTGTGATGAGTATTGAGGAATGGGCTGGTGCATTTTCATGCAACAGAAACCAGTGACCAGTGCGGTACAATTCATTTTAAAAGTTGATCCAAGACATTTTTGTAGAATTGTGCGTTCACTATTTGACCCGGGGGTATGAATTCGCTATGAATAATTCTGCGAGAATCGAAAAACCAAATGAGCATCGTCTGGATTTTCGACTTTGTCGCTCGAACTTTGATGGTCCTCCCTTCGTCCTAGCTTCGCCACTTAGCGATTGGACGTTTGGTCGGTGTATCGTATTGAAAACACCATGATTCGTCGCTGGTTACAATTATATTTAAAAAATTTTCATGCGTGTCTGTCCATTTAATCAAATCGCGTGAAGCTTATACACTGCGCTCTTTCAGCTCTTCCGTTAACAAGTGCGGAACGAACTTCACATACACTTCTTTTTTCCAAGAACATCGTTCAAAATGTGGTTCACGCTTGCTCCACTGATGTTGAGTTTCTCTGACATTTCAACTGTAATTTGCCGATTGCGAGACAATGCGACGTTCACACATTCGACATTCTTATCGCCCCTCCTGGGAATCGTCTTTCACACCTTGCTACGGCTTAAACAAGTCTCACCATACGCGGTTTTTAATAATTCGAATTTTTACGAACCACTTTTTTCCAATTTGAAATAAAATTTGATTGCGGCGCATTGCTCTATAGCGAAAATTGTGACGCAGTGGCAAAAAAAAACGTCTACTTCAAACGGATACAGCTGACTAATAAATGAAGTTACAGCACTCACATCTCCACTGTTGGTAACTAAAGCATGATATTACATAGTTCTGCTGTTGTGTAACAAATGGCACTAGTTGTAGATTTTATACAAAATTAGTCCCAGAACTTTTTAAATGAACTGTGTACAGTAAGGAGCAAAATTTACTTGTCATAACGGAAAATTTATGTTATTAAAATTCCATTAATACAAATGTTGTCAGTCTTTTCTGAATCATTGGAGTCCTAAAAACCATGAAGCGATAACACAAAAGAAAGGCAAAAAAAACATAAATAAAACCAATTTGTAGTAATATATCACAACATTTTGATAACCTTTAAGTAAAATTTAGGTTGATTAATATGTATAGTTACAAAAATCTACAAAAGCAAAGCGATAAAAATTATATTCACTGGTATCTTATTTTAAATTTTACAAGAAAAACAGACCTGTTTTGTTGCAATTTGAACGTATAGTTTCAGTTTTGCTACCTTCTTTTGGTTAGTCCTCCCACTGATTGTACTTAATTCGAATGGTAACGATACTTATAGTCTGGCAGCCACGAAGATTTTCGAAGCCTTTTTGGGTCTCTAAGATTAAGTAAGTGTTTTCGATGTATTTTTTTCCCGCTAGATCCGAATATGAAACTTGTTTTTTTGTCAAGTGGTCAAGTTCTATCCTGTTCACTTACAACTTGACTCCTAATTATCGAAATAAGCTCTATAAGAGCTCATTGGAAAGGTGAAGCCATCAGCTTCAAAATAAGACTTTACAACTTACGTTTCTATTGTTTATAACAAAGTTACATTAGTTTAAAGTTGAAATTTTTATTTAAAAAACTTTGAATAATTTTTTTATATGCATTCTAAGCTGAAATGCGATTGGGATATGTTATGTGTTATTAGTAAGATAAATTGACAGTAGAATAGCAAATTTAGATTAAACAATTCCATGATTCAAAATAAAGATATATTTTAAAGCAGCTACTGGAGGTGGCGCGCAACCAACCCTTAAATAGCTGTATCTCAGCAAAAAATGGGTTAAGCGTATTTAGAAAGTTGCAAAATAATTGTCGTCTATCAGAAAATACTATTATCAATCATAAATAATGATATCCCAATCGCTTTTTAGCTTAAAATGTATTTAAATAAATTACTCAGCGTTTTTTAAATGAAAATATCAAATTTAAACTAATGTAACTTTCTTATAAAGAATAGAAACGTCGGTTTTGAAGTCTCATTTTGTAGCTGATAACTACATTTTTTAAATAAGCGTTTGTAGAGCTTTTTTTAATGATTATAAACAAATTTATAAGTGAAAAGGTTTGAATATCTCAAAATTTTTCATTTTTCTAACAGTAATTTCGCAATAACTTTGGTTCCCATTAATACGTTTAGAAGAATTTTGAACGAAGTTTTTTGTATTTAATACAGTTATCGATATGCATTGGTTTTTTATTGAAAGTTATCATGGATAATTTTTTACGGCGTTTTAAACAATTAAATTGTCTGACTATTTGACGAAAAGATATTTCATAGTTGGATTCAGCGGGAAAAATAAGTCAAAAACATTTTCTTGATCTTGTGGTCCTAAAAGAGCCACGAAAATCTCCCTGGTTGTCAGACAGTTATATGATTGGTTACATTTAAGCTACATCACTTGAACGTCATATAAATGCAATACATGAGGTTCAACGAAGTATCCTAGTAAAATTCTGGTGCTTGCACATATACGTGTACACACTAAGTAGCTAAAATATCACTATCGTAAATGCTGCAAATTGTAGGACTTTTAAAAAACCAGTTAATTTATAGATAAAAGTATTTGTTTGATATTTTTTCGGGTTTCCGATGATGAAAAAATGATTGCCAACATTCGTATCCATGGAAATTTATTGATCCATTTTTTTCTTATCATGCATAAATTTAGCCTATCAATATATATTAGTTGTTTTATTCGGATAACCACTAAAATGTGCCGGCAAAATAGACCGATTTTTTGTAATAATTATTCTCTTTTTAATGTAATATATTGAAATTGACTGTTACCAAAGGAAACTGTAGTTGTAATTTATTTTCTTTTTAAATTAAATTGTTTGTCATTCATTTTTTATTCATGGAATTTCGCCAAAATAATGTTGCGGGAAATTTTATTCACGTTTTGAGACATTTCCATTTAATTGGCTGACTTTATTTACCTATTTGCTATATTTCAAATTAGTACAATGTATAAAAGCCATAACCAAGATGCGTTTCCATTTGGAAACAAAATGTAAATACTGCTATGGGAAAATGTTTTTAAATTATAAGCAGTAAGAAAATCTTGTTAAAACAGTTTTAATAGTCTCATCATACATTTGCTGTCTTTTATTTAATAAGGACATTTAATGATACTAAAACATATTATACAGGGTCTGTAAAAAGTATAGAACTAGTCAAACAACTCTTCAGGTAAAGCGCCACCAAGAAAAATGTTTCAGAAAAGAATTTTAGGGTTTAAAAAGAGGTATCTGGTGGTGACCTTGTTGTTTACTCTAGATTCAAATTGGAGAGGGGGCGATTTGAAGGTCAACTTGGAAATATTAAATAGAAACCTCGAGTTTTTCTCAACAATCTAGAAAGAGCTGGAAATCTTACGTTAAAATATGTCATGGTCATGTTGGAAGTCAAGGTAACCTCTAGAAGTTATTGAAAAGTCAAATTATACTTATAGAACAAACACCTGGTAGAAGGTGTTATGGGCTATTTGTATTTTGACGTAGGTTTTTCCCGAATCCAAGGTCCTTATTTTATTGTTGGATCAACGATACATTTAAGGTCGTTTAGAGGTTACATAGTTATTTTGAATGTTACAACTATACTTTTTTATATAAAATGAAGTATATCGCATGCTTCAAGGGATTATATATATATATATATATATATATATATATATATATATATATATATATACATATATATATATATATATATATATATATATATATATACATATATATATATATATATATATATATATATATATATATATATATACATATATATATATATATATATATATATATATATATATATATATATATATATATATATATATATATATATATATATGCAGTGTGACTAGCAAGGTCCGAATCATATGGGATTTTTTTTATTAATAACTTTATTCGAAATTTGATTTTGGTATCAATTTCTGCTTCAATGGAGATGAAAAAAAAATAATAAAAAAAATCAAATTGGGGTTATTTTTCAAAATATCGAAAACAGTTATTAGAAATTCTAAATGCAATTTTTAGCCCACATGCGAAATTTCAGCTGTATAAGATAATTTAGATTATTTACCCTTTTTTGTAAATTGCACCACTGTTGCAAAAGAAGACTCAACGCAACCTACATAAAACTTCTTAGTTTTGATAATGCTTCATCCCAGACATATTTTGTTTAAAGTATCGCCATATTAAATGTGTGTTTTTCTACAAAATCCAAATAGAGCTATTATAGTTTGGTCACATATGATGATCGTTTTTGACCCTGTATAGACACAGACTACGTTTTCAAAAATGGTTATTTTATGAAGTTACTTTATACAGGGTCAAAAATAAGTACCAAATTTTAATAGCCCTATTTAGATTTTGTAGAATAACATATGGCGACACTTTAAACAAAATATGTCTGGGATGAAGCATTGGCACAACTAAGAAGTTTTATGTAGGTTGCGTTGAGTCTTATTTTGGAACAGTGGTGCAATTTACAAAAACTGGGCCAAAATCTAAATTATCTTATACAACTAAAGTCTCGTATATGGGCTAAAAATTGCATTTGGAAAAACTTTTTTTAATAACTTTTTCCGAGATTTTGAGATATAACCCCCCACTTTTGAATTTTTTTTGGAGAAAAATTAAAATTTGACAGACAATACTAATCACGTGGTTACTATTTTTTGGTTAATTTTCAGCCAGTGGCCACATTGTATATATATATATATATATATATATATATATATATATATATATATATATATATTTTTATTAGAAAAAAAATATTAGAAAAATATATATATATATATATATATATATATATATATATATATATATATATATATATATATATATATATATATAAATCATTTTTATATTACAATAAGTCTCTTTTATAACAAATTGCAATGATTTTACTATTAATACAATTTAACACATTTTGCTTGAATATTGATAAGTATAAATGACTTACTTTGACTTCCAACATGACCATGGAATATTTTAATGTAAAATTTCCAACCCTAGATTGTTGGTGTAACATTTTTTTTTGAACCACTATGTATATTTCAAATAATTGTATATATATATATATATATATATATATATATATATATATATATATATATATATATATATATATATGATCATAATTGAAATGATGACCCCTTTAAATTTTGACTAAACAAACAAATAAATATTTCATTATTTTTGAAGTCAGGATCTAAAATACCGGTTGAAAGATTTGATTCGACCTTCAGAAGATCTCCAAAACCTGTATCAAATTCAAAAATCCAACGTCATCACGTCATTGCCTCTTTTGATCCCTACTTTTCTCCATTATGACCAATTTCTACAGGGTATTTGTACCAGTTCTTGTTACATTTCAAATTCATTTGAGCACCTTAACTTCTGAATTAAAGAATTCTTATTTTAAATTTCTCAGTTGATCTTAAAATTGACCTTTGGGTCAAGGTTAAGGTCATTATCACATAACCTAATTCGAGTCGTAAAACTTTTATTTGAAACATTTTCCTTGGTAACACTTCTCGAAGAGTTATTAGAGTATTTCCATAATTTTTGCAGACCCTGTACTGTTAACACTATGAACCGTTAACAGTGTAAACTACGACAGCAGACTATCTTAACGGCCAAGAGAATTTTTAAACAATCAAAATTTCAGTAAGAAATAAAGAAATCTTTCTGCCGTATTTAAATAGTTTGTTATATACGTAATTCTCCTTTCAGGAAGAGAATATGAAAAATATATGTACAAACAGTTTATTTCCTGCAAATATCGCTCTGGTCCTCTCTCCATACGCGTTTCGATCACCTCATGATCTCGTCAGTGGAGCTGTATCGGACCGAGAGCAACATTAGCAGGAAATAACTGATATATGAACCATAAATTTCAAGGTATGTCGGCGATATTTGCAGGAAATAAACTATTTGTACATATATTTTTCATATTCTCTGCCTGAAAGGAGAATTACATATATAACAAACTATTTAAATACGGTAGAAAGATTTCTTTATTTCTTACTGAAATTTTGATTGTTTAAAAATTTCACATTACTCCGTTGATTCATAGATGTCGTTCGACTGGCGATATTTTTCAGTATGACATCGAAGTTGATAGACGGCAGGTGTAATATCCTGCCGACATACCTTGAAATTGATGGTTCACATATCAGTTATTTCCTGCTAATGTTGCTCTCGGTCCGATACAGCTCCACTGACGAGATCATAAGGCGATCGAAACGCGTATGGAGAGAGGACCAGAGCGATATTTGCAGGAAATAAACCGTTTGTACATATATTTTTCATATTCTCTGCCTGAGAGAAGAATTACATCTATAACAAACTAGCCAAGAGAATTGTTATGCTGAATATTTACAAGAATACTTTTACTCAGCTGATAAGTACATACTAGAAAATACTACTAACAAACGAGCTATTAAAATAAAATGCGTTGAATTCCAAAATATTTCTGAAACATAAACTTTGGGTTCTATCTTTAAAACGCCAAAGGAGTGAACTTATATGCGCCCTTAACTCCAGTTTATAAATATGTGACTTACATTTCCAATGCATTTTAGTGTTATTGAACATCCCATGTTAATTTTTGCAGTTTTTAGAAAGAAATTTTTATTTATTTATTGTTGTTATATATATTTGAATGCTAAAAATAAACAAAATTTTAGGTACCCCAGTTTTCTGCTGCGACCGTTGCGGAAAATCTTACCTTCAACAACGAAACCTGTGGCGTCACAAAAAATACGAATGTGCAAAGAAGAAATCTTTTTCCTGTCTGTACTGCCCGTACAGTTGTTATTATAAATACCATTTGCGAAATCATATGCTGAACGTACACGGTCAAGCCTGTTAACTTGTGTATTAAAAAAAGAAGAAAGGAAGGACAAATTTTTTTTGTTTCGAGTTCAAATTCCTTGAAAAGGATATTTTGTGATTTTTCTCAACGGCTCACTAACGAGCATTTGGCCTCAAAAACCGGACAAAATTAATAACGTCGTTGTTTTTGACTCTAGGCATGTCAAAATCGGTATCCGGGGATTTTTGAGGGCGCTAAGTTGATTTCTGGCATTATTTTACTAATCGGGTGAAGGAGGGCTGACTTATGGAAGGGAGGGGGAGGGGATATTAAAAAAAAACGTAATGGTTATCGTTTTATATGTTTTCAGGTGCTCCGATTTCATTTCTGGCATTACTTTACCAATCGGGTGAAGGGTCGCTAACTTAGGGCGGAGAGGGAGAGGGGAGTAATATGTTTTTAGGTGTAGCGATTTTATTTCTGGCATTATTTTACCAATCGGATGAAGAGGCGCTGACTTAGGGTGGAGAGGGGGAGGGGGAGGGGAGTAATATAAAAAAAAACGTAATGGGTATCGTTTTATATGTTGACTTAGGGTAATTGTACGTTTTCCCATAAAAAATCTATCTCAAGATAAAAACAAAGTCTCTTTACTGTGTGATCAAGTAGGTCCAGAAGCATAACTTCAACACTCGTCTCCGTAACTCGGATTGACTCTGGTTTTGGATAGCAGAGTTTCTTTGCTTCTCTATTTAGAGTATAACAGAGAAATATACCCTTATTGGAATCGTGTAACAACTCCCTTGTAAAGTCACCTTCAACAAAGATTTGCAAAGCTTGTTCAGGTATGTAATTTTTTACTTTCCGTTTCTGAGCAGTATTTATTACCTTCCTGTAAAGTTTGGCTCTTGTTGGTGTTGACGTTGCATCTATTATAAGCTTAGAGGCCGCGGCATTTCCAGACATTCGTACGCTGGCTGCGTAGGTAAACTCCTCAACAGGTACTTGTTCGCGGAGTTCTTTTGTATTTCGTCGTTTACCACGATCATGTAATTCTTGGAAATGTTTCCTTGGACGTCCCGTAGAATTTGTGGCCCAGTTATGTACTGGTATTGATGTATTAGGCCATTTCTCGTTTTTTTTTTCAAAAATCTTTCTTCATTATAGTTAGATGATATTCATCTTTTCTTCAAATCACTATTAAAATATTTTAAATCGTGATTTAAGGTATGGTACTCGTTTTGGAGACATTTCATCATTTCGCAAAGCTTATGTTCCATAAATGATACCTTATCTTCAAGTGTTCTGGATGTGCTTTGTTTAAAAAGCATGTATAGCATTTTCCGATATACCTCAATAACATTTGATGTCAAATTTGTACCTATAGGAAAAAAAATATGTATGTCAGTAAAAAATAACCAAAATTATTGCAAAAAAAAACCGTGGAACTCAAAGCGATTTTTTTTTAAGAGGTGGAAATATGTGGAAAATATTTTGACTGTTATGAAATGGCTAATGTCTATAGTTTATTATAAAAAAAGAATTGTAGCCCGACCTAGCTCGGAACATTTTCAAAAACACTAATTAGTTAAAAAGAAAAACAAAAAAATAGAAAATTTTCTTGCATGTTGTTTTAGGTCCATAAGAATACTGAACAGTCATTATATTTTTAAATAATATATATTAAAATTAAACACATACCTTGTTCTTTAGATTCCATCGCAATTTTTTTTTTAATATTCACTTTACAAAATACCAAACACAAATCTAAAAGAAATCTATCAAGAACGAATGCATGTGTATTGAACGAAGCTTAGATTGCAATTAACTGTGCGGAGCGTAGCTGCGTGGAGGGGCCACTTTATCATATTTTTATGATAGTACGGTTACTCAGGTATACAAAAAAAATAATTTCGATGATTACTTGTATAGTTTGCATTTCTCCTTTTTGTCCGGTTTTTGAGGCCAAATGCTCGTTAGTGCGGCTGATAGATGTTACGAGAAAAATGTAAAAGAAAATTTGAGTCTTGTTTTCTTCTTCCTTCTAGTCCTTCTTAATATTCTTCCAATCGGAGAGTTCTTGAAATTAATTATAGTATTATATGTGTATGTATATTTAAACCTTTCAATTTTTGAATTTTAAAAGAAATGGCTCTCCATGGAGGAATACATGGAGAATTTTAATTAAAAACTCCTAATCTTTGTACTTAAGTCATGCCCGTCATTGAAAGTAAACCAGCGAACTCTCTACCATATATAAGTTAGCCCTTCGGGTTTACTTGGTAGTTTCTCAGCGACACACATAAATGTCACTAAATTGCACTATTTTTCTGTAGTTAAGTAAATAAAGGATTTATCGCATAAAGTATTTTTAAGGCATTTAATTTACGAGAGGCACCAGAGAAGAACAAATAAGAACGCAAAAAGCCATTTTTTTCAATCTCCCTTAACACACATTTTCTCTTCTGCAACCACCTTATTCCGATTGGCATCAATATCCTTTTGTAATCACAAGGTGTTTGGTCAAATTTCTTAATCAAAGGAAGCTGCAAATCTAGAGTACAGAACAATAATTTGATAAATTTTTGGAAAAAAAGAGCTACAAAAATGAGCTAGAGAGGAGCTAAAAAGAAAAATTGTAGAATTGAGGAATTAAAAAAAAAGAAAGAGCTCAGAACTTCTCTTTTTAAGAGTCCATGTTTAAAACCTTTTCTAAGGATAGCTTGGTTTTGTTATCGAGTACACATTTTGATAAAATTATCCTCTCTAGTGATAATTTTGATTTCAATATTTTCGTACTTCTATTTTCTTCAAATGTGTTGAATATTTTTTGAGTGTTATGAGTTCTCACCACAAATAGATGATTCATATTTATCTTTTCCGTTGTGATACATTCCTCACCTGGTGTCTTCTCATTTTTCATCCCACTTGATACATATTTAATTTCATGTGTTGTTGCGAAGTAATAGATATCTGTTGGACTTCCATTGTCTTTATTTTGTTGAATATCACGACGTTTCGGCTAGTAGTTATCTCTAGCCGTTTTCAAGTGAAACTAAATAAATCCCTTAGCTACATGACTATTTATACTAAAAATAAATGCAGTAGAGTATGACTGAGATGGGTGCAGTCATGCCTGCTATGGCAAAATCATATTTTTTATGCTGCATTTAGTTTTAGTTTACAATTTCTAAGAAGTGGTTTCCACACTTCTCTTATATCTAAAGATGCTTTACTAAAACATCTCGGATTTTTATGTATAACCGCGGCTTCTTTGAATTTCCTTTTTCTCCAATTTTGTTCTCGGTGTAGTATTTTAGCTTCAGATCATTTTATGTGGTGTCCATGAGTCCAGGCATGGTTGGCGGTACCTGATTTTTCTGTTTCTCCTCTAAATGTGCATTTTTGGTGTTCTTTGATCCTTACGTCAAGAGGTCTCTTTGTTTCGCCAATGTAGGAATTGCCACATTCACATGGTATCTGATATACACAGTTCTTCATGTCTGTTTGAGTTGTTGGTTTGACCCTAGTGCGCCGACTTCTCAGAGAGTTATTTGAATTGAAAACAACGTTGATTTTATATCGTTTTCCTATCCTTCTAACTTTTTCTGAAATGCCTTTAACATAGGGGATGTTCAGTACTGATTTTCGTTCTTCATTCGTTGTCGATATTGTCCTATTTCTGCGTTGTTCAAGAAATTTATCCACTAGATATGCTGGGTATCCGTTGGCTGTCAGATCATTTTTAATGTAATCTATCTCTTTCATTAAGTTCTCGTTGGAGTTGCAGAGAGTTAAGGCTCTATCTACGAGATTTCTTATAATTCCTTGTTTGGTGTTGTTGGAGTGATTAGACGAATAATTAAGATGTTGTCCTGTGTGCGTGGCTTTTCTGTAAACCGAAGTTCGAATTTGTCTGCCATTTCTTTCAACCAAGACATCTAGGAATGGTAATTTATTTTCTACTTCTTTCTCCATGGTGAGTTTAATAGTTGGGCTGATATTATGATTCATGTGTTGTTATTTTTAATAGTAGCTCAGAGCCTACATTCAGAACCTTTTCTGTTGGTAAGAGATTGTTCGGTTTTGTTGTCGAGCACACACATTTTGGTTTAATGACAGCGTTTGCTATTTCTTTTCTGTTAGAGGCTGTTCTGCCCTCACTATCTTTTATCCTTGACATTCTAGTCCTTTGTAGTGTTAGTTTTGATCTCAATACACTCGTACTTCTGTTTTTTTCAAATGTTTTGCCTATTTTTCAGTATTATGGCTTATCTTATGTGTTGCTTTATCTGCCTCTCTATTTCCTAAAATTTACCTCTGCCTTTTTTTTAAACAAACAAATAGATGAAATGGTCAGTTGCTGTTTTGAGATGATTTTAAAGAGACTACCGTATTCAATGTGATAACGTTGCCCAATTATGTCAAATATATAACTTCTAAAATTAAAATATCATGAGGCATAGTGTTGTAAACTTTTGCAACTAAGTTGTGTTGCAATGAACCTAAACAAAAAAAAACTCGAATGCGAGTGTGGCGAGCGCGCCGAGGGTTCCATGCCATCTAATATGTGCGGGTTAATAAAGGTCTCTCTAAAAATGGTCTGTAAAAAACTCTGGCGTGAATTCCTGAGGGTAAAATATCAAGATCTAGCCCACTTTACTTTAGTCCAAAATTCGGGGATATAATTTTTTTAAACTTTTTTGCAAATATTTATTCTATTAATAGCTCGAGTTGCACAAAATTTGGCAGATTGAGGTTTTTTAGTATGATAAATCAAGATCTGTTTACACTTTCGATGTTTACTGCAGAGGGCACCACCAGCAGCACTTTGCATACATTTAAAGCTTCATAACTTTTTCGTACCTCATTATTTTAAATTTCTAATACGTTTTTCTTCAAAAGTTTTAAAAAATTATAATTTTCACATCCCGTATTTCGGAAATTGGGCTAGATCCTCATATTGTAAGCTCAAGAATTTGTGTCTGCATTTCATAGAGATACCCTGTAAGTAAATTGCAAGCATCGTTTTAAAATTGCTTTTTATATATTCAATTCACGCCGCATTTAATCAGTAAATAAATTTGTTTGCTCTAATGAAACAAATGTTTCAATATCATGTTTATGCATTCTATCATAATTAAAATGTCTAGTCCACTAATCAATAATTAAAATGTTTTCAATAATCCAATTTTAGGCTTATTAGAATTAAATTTTGACAACACTGTTTAATTACAAATATATCTTTTGAAATTTAATCACGTTATTTTATGTAACCTCCGCTTTTTTGCTCCCAAATTTTAAATAAAATATATTTATCGTTACCTACTAATGTATTTTTATAGTTTTTGTTACAGAACACAAAAAACAATACATTTGTAAGACTTGTGGGAAACAGTACCATCACCAACCGAATTTGAGTAGACACAGAAATTTCGAATGTCAAAAGACTAAGTCTTTCTTATGTCCTTTTTGTACTTACGCGAGCTACCATAAGTACCAGCTGCGATGTCACGTAATGTGTCAACACAAGGAGAGATTTGAAGAATTTAGGGCTCCGAATGAGTGACGCTTAAATATATATATATATATATATATATATATATATATATATATATATATATATATATATATATATATATATACTCCCCTGCACATGTTTTTGCCATACCTAAATGAAAATCAGAAAACACAAAAAGTTTTATAATTTCAAAACAATTGATCGCAGCATAAAAATTCAAATGATATCTTAAAACTCACGTATAAGTCTTCAAAAAACCGTCACATTTATCTCCAAAACCCATAAACATAGGTATTAAGCAATATACACAATCCCAAAAAATTTCTGAGCACGAATGGGAAGAACACTTTAAAACACTATATAGAAATACAGATCAATCACAACAGAACAACTACCCACCCGAAAATGCATCTGAATATGATGAATACACCAAGGAAGTAAGCCTCCAAACGACGAAAGACACGATAGCCAAATTAAAAACGAGAAAAGCCCCAGGACCCGACAATATTCCCAACGAACTAATTAAATATGGTGGAAATGCATTACACGAAGAACTAAGAAAACTCTTTAACAAAATAATTAAAGACCAAGAGATACCCCGAGATTGGAAGAAAAGTATAACAGTACCTATTTTCAAGAAGGGTGATAAGAAAATCACGGAAAACTATAGAGGAATAACTTTATTAAATTCAATAATGAAATTATTCACCAAAATCCTTGAAGGTATAATAATTGACTATTGCAGAATATCAGAAGAACAGCAAGGTTTCCGCAAAAACAGATCTACAGTAGATGCCATATTCATTGTAAGACAGATAGCAGAGAAATCTGTTGAATTTACTAAGCCGGCTTTTATGTGCTTTATAGATCTCACTAAAGCCTTTGATAGACTGGATGATATTCTGCAAATAATGCGAATTAAAGGCATCCCAAACAATTTAATTAACATAGTTGAACAGCTAAACTCCAACACCACAACACAAATCTCAGTAAGCGGCAACCTAACCAAGGATGTACCGATAACGTCGGGCATACGACAGGGGGACTCTCTGAGTCCATTACTGTTTAACATAGTAATGGACCAAATAATTGAGAACGTCAAAAGAGCGGCACCAGGGTACAGAATGAATACCGGGGAAATAACAATAATATGTTACACTGATGACGCCATCATAGTCTCGGAAAATGACAACGATCTCCAAAGACTTCTATTTGCATTCCACACCATAAGCAAGCAATTTAACATGAAAATATCCATCGATAAAACTAAGTCAATTGTAATAAGCAAAGTGACCTTAAGATGCAAACTAGTAGTGGATGACAAACCAATAGAACAATTCATGACCTTTAATTACTTAGGAGTTGAGATATCCGCAAACCAAGACAGAACAAGAGAAGTAAGAAACCAAGTAAAGAAGGCAAATAGAATCTCAGGAACCCTGGCGGATATAATATGGCACAACACATACATGAGCAAGGACGCAAAAACAAAAATCTACAAGACCTGTATTCGACCGATAATGACGTACGCAATAGAGACGAGAGCTGACAACACAAAAACAAAATCAATTCTAAGAACTGCCGAAATGAAAGTACTAAGAAGAATATCGGGATACACATTAAGAGATCACATACGCAATTCAACAATATGCGAGGAACATGGAATGCAGGATATAGTAAGATGGGGATGGAAGCGCAAGAACGGCTTGGAATGAGCACGTAGGAAGAATGGCGCAAAATAGGATAGCGAGAATCGCCCGAGATGGAACACCGGAAACCAGAAGACCAATAGGTAGACCACCTAAAAGATGGAGAGAGTCCTGGATTTCAACATCAAATGAGATGAATGATTGAGTTGGAAAAAACAGGCTGTAAGCCTATAACAAGAGGAAGAAGAAGAAGATTAAGCAATATCATAAAAAAGTAAAAAAATTGAAAAAATTTTGATATTTGTAGTTTTTTTATTTTTAAAGTTACCATGGCCTCTTGCTTTTCAGCATCCAGCCATAACTTTGTTTATTAATTTCACAATTTATGTACAAATTTAAAATTGTCTAACTCTAATGACAGTAACCAACACCCAAGTCGGACCCGGGAATCGAACCCGGCATCTAAGTGGTGCTAGGCCACAACCATACCACTGCACCACCCAGATGGGCTCCATTTGTACTGTTATAATTTCAAGTGCAAATATTGCAGAATACAAAAACTAAAACAGTTTGAAAGAGTATTGCTTCACCTTTAAAATGAATGGTAGATCGTCCAATTTGGTCCATTTGGATCAAAGTTAGACACATTTTTGTAAGAAAATATGTTTTTTTTTTTTAAACGCGTATGTTTAACAAACTAAACAAAATAGAAAAAAAGTGTAAATAGAAAAAAGACGCTCGTTTTAAAGGTGAAGCAATACTTTTTCAAACTGTCTTGGTTTTTGTATTCTGCAATATTTGCACTTGAAATTATAACAGTACAAATTCGATCAAAAGTTTTTCAATTTTTTTACTTTTTTATGATATTGTTTAATAACTATGTTTATGGGTTTTGGAGATAAGTTTAACGGTTTTTCGAAGATTTATATCTAAATTTTAAGATACGATAAGAAATTTTACGCTGCGACCAATTCTTTTGAAGTTATAAAACTTTTTATGTTTTCAAATTTTCATCTAGGTATGGCAAAAACATGTGCATATATATATATATATATATATATATATATATATATATATATATATATATATATATATATATAATTTACATATAATAGGAATTGTGTAATTTTACTGTTACCAAAGATTTACTTACCTGTTGTATTTTGAAGGCAAAAAAAGTTGCTTAAATCTTAATCTTGCTCCTCTATAATATGTTTAAATAAAAATGTTGTTTTACACATCCTAGGCTTTCAGTTAAAACCTAACGGATTTATAGAGTAATTTCGTATTAATCCGAAAATTCATTGGTCCGATTTCTTATGCAAAACTGGCAGCCATTTCGCCAAAATCACATATACAGTGTGACCAGTTAAGTCTGCATCATATGGGATTTCATTTTCAATAAGTTTGACTTTGGCATCAATTTCTGCCTCGATCAAGATGAAAATTAACCAGGAAATAGTAGTTACGTGATTACCATTATCTGTCAAATTTTAATTTAAAAAAAATCGTCTTTTAAATGCTATTATTAGTCCATATGCAAAATTTCAGCTGTATAAGATAATTTTGATTTTTTGCCCATTTTTTTTGTAGATTGCACCACTGTTTCAAAATAAGACTCAACACAACCTACATAAAACTTCTTAGTTTTGATAATGCTTCATTCCAGACATATTTTGTTTAAAGTAGCGTCATATTAAATGTGTGTTTTTTTACAAAATCCAAATAGGGCTATTAAAATTTGGTCATATGTCATGCAAAGTTTATTTGTTTTTGACCCTGTATAAGGAACTTGAAAACGTAGGTTGTGTTTAAAGTCGTACACATTATAATTAAAACAAACATTTGCACAGTGTCATCAGTATTTAACTTTACGTAAAGTTTATCTAGCATAAACGATTTAATTTAAAACTCCATTATTAAAATTAGTTATGAAGCTATGTTATTAAAAAAGTTAAAATAGTCTTGTGCTATTTAAGTGCAGTTTCCAAAAAATTAATTATTATTCTACCTTTCGATGATGATAAAAAAAAAAATGTTAACTTTACAGGAAAAGCGGCGCGTTTTTTTTTCGTGGTGTCCCCTGTAGGCCTAATCCACAGATAATGCACACTTTCGAAATTTAGCGCAATCTCCTTCGCTTTGCTTGCGTCTTGGGCGTCGATCGAGACGTCGCAGACCGAAATTTCATCGGCATCATCTGCAACGGATATAGCCACAATAAATCTGAAACGGATGGCATAACTACCAATGGTACCTAAACTACCAAAGACTGTTGCAGACGGCATTTGCTTTAATCGTGGAATAATCTGATCAGGAGCGATAGCAGTTGTAGGTGTTACACAATGGATACCGCCCATGGCATGGAAAGTGTTATTATCATCTAATGTCTGCGTATTGAAATCAGCGTTGTCAAAAACAAATTGAGAAAATGCGTTATCATCGATATTCAACGGTGCGCGCATAATAGCTGAAACTTCGAGTAACATTACTTCGGTGTATGAAGAGCAAAATCCAAGAGATGATAATACATCTGTTAATCGCCGAGATCCATACTTATGAAATAAAAATGCAGCTAGTCCAATCTGTAAGGATGATATAAAAGATTTTGGCCTTGCTTCTGCAATTATAGAATGGGCGAGAGCAATGCTTTTTTTCTTCCATTTTTCAAAAGACGCTCGTTTGTTTCTTAAAATCGCTCCATCTAGGAAAACGCGTAAAGTTTCAGGTATATCTGACTCAGAGTCTTGAAAAAAATTATCTGATGGAGGATAATGTTTTATCTCATAGACCGTAGAGCGAATATCCTCTATAACAATTTCTGCTGCTGTTTTTACAATACGCCGACGTTCTTCTGCATTGTCATCACTTTTTTGATTGTACCAGGCTTTCGTTAATAGCTTAAACCCTGTATTTCGGAAACAACCACCTGAGCCTTATTGGCAGTGACGGCAATTAAAATATCATCATCGTATTTTTTGAGGAGTTGTGCTTTCACTATTTTTATGTGTGGGCGGTAATCACCTTCAATTTTGGTTATCAATTCGTCCAGAAAAAACTGACACTCATCGGAATTCTGCTCAAGATAAGAATAAATGAACTGCATCTCAGTATCGATCTCATTTGCATACGGACTTAATACAATTTTTTCATGCAGGAATTGTGGTACTGTGCATCGGTTGCGACCAAATCATTCACAAGCTCAAGACGCTCAACAATTGCTCGACCTCAATCATCATTACGAGCTTTAGCAAGTTCTGAAATACTATTTTTTATTGATAATTTCCGCACACTATACACAACATTACGCTTGCACAACCGCGTCTGTTTTTGTTTTGCTATAAGCTCTGCTGTTATCTCATCAGCGCATAAAAAACAATGGTCTTTGAATGAGAATGTTGGGTGCGAGGATCGCAGTAGTGGTTGAGGTGTCGTGACATCGCTTCCTCTACGCAATGATGCAGCGATTAACTTTTCATTATTATATCGTTTTCGACATACATCATGAACCACTATCGATTTTAGTCCCGCCAAAAGTTCAACTTTATTGTCTTTTTTTTAACACTTGACTTACAAAAAGTCTTCAATCCTTTTTCCTTCACTTCAATTGTTTCACTTTCTAATAATGGATTATTAGAAATAAAACAATTTACTTTATCAGAAGCCATGGCTCTATAAACACAAACAACACTGTAAGACGATAGACGTATACTGATGAGAGACTAAATTAAATACTTCTCATGAGTTTTACCGACAAATGTTTCGTTTAAGGTCGAGAGAGGGACCCGACGCAAAGGCAATGCATTACTCTTATCCCTGTTTTTTTAATATCTGTGACAATAGTAAACTATTTTGGAGAAATATTCGAAAAAAACGTGGTGGTGTAGATGAATAATATTTTGCGGCGCTCGTACGCCAAAACTATTGATTTTTCAAAAAAAATTGTTAATATATAAATTGTAGGAAATTTTGTATATAAATATTTTTGTCGTAAAATGCGTCGTAAAGGAGATATTGTAAAAAAACTGTTATTAGGCGCCATTTTTCCAATATGGCGGCGCGAGCGGCGGAGATACCAGATGGCAAAGTCGAAATTCGGAAAGAGCACATCGAAATCTATAAAATCACCAATTTCCAAGACTTCCGGAAAACTTTCCAGGTAACCCCCATATTTTTGACCAAATGACTGGGCTAAAAGGCATTTTTCAATACTTCAGTATTCGATTACAACTTTATCGTTATATCGATAAAAAAATTTGATAGGTGGATTGTTAATGAAGTTAAGGAGACACATTTTAAAAGTTGCTTTTCTTATACAAGGTGTCCCAAAAAAGCGTGGTCCAAATTTTTTTTTTTTAATGTAACGACCTACTTTTCTTTATCGAAATTGGAGTTACGCTTAAAATATTTTTACCTTAAAATGTGTTGTCTAATTATTAATTTTGTGGGTAAAAATAAAAATCTTACTTGAAGATTCCTACTTTTAAATATGTTTTAGATAAGCTCAAGCCATTTGCATGTAATCGCTGTGATAAAAGATATACTAGTCTATCAAATGCTAGACGCCATATGAGACAAGAATGTCAAAAGGAACCAGGTTTCAAGTGCAAATGGTGTCCGCAAACTTCTTACCAAAAAAGTAACATGCTGAAACATATGGAACGGAAGCATCAAAAAGAGTTGAATTTTGTAGAGTAGGATTACGGATATTTAATTGACTTTTGTTTCTATTTCTTGACCGTGTAGTTATTAATTAGTTTTTACTTTTTTGGGTTTCGGTCATATTATTACTTTATAAAAAATTAACACGTGTTTTTTTCTGACGTTTCGGTTTATTTTATTGATTAAACCATCTTCAGAGAATTACTGTAAATATGAAAAGGAATATGTAAATTTATGTTATATAAACTGAAAATTTTAATTTCTTACCTAATGTTAACAGGTGATTCACTTGAATAACTTACATTTAACTATTTTATTACTTTAATACAAATATAATTAAAAACTTCTTTTTTAATATAAATATAAATATAGAAAACTATTATTTTTTGAATGCATTTTTTACACATCTGGTTTGTTTTGCTTTTGACAGAGTACTACTAAAGAGTTTGAAAGTTTCTGGACCATCTGCAATTTTATTACCCTATTAGATTGGTATATACATTACTCAGGTCATTTGTGTCCGTTCTGAAATTCATTGTACAGGGTGTTCTTTTATTATGGATCATTTCTTTAATTGTTCTTTTTTTGTAATTAATTTCTTTGTCTAAAATCTCCACGTTGTTAAAATCGATTGCATGTTTGGCTAAGGCGGTATTATTATAAAGAAATGATCCATATTAAAAGAACACCCTGTACAATGAATTTCAGAGCGGACACAAATGACCTGAGTAATGTATATACCAATCTAATAGGGCAATAAAATTGCAGATGGTCCAGAAACTTTCCAACACTTTGGTAGTACTCTGTCAAAAGCAAAACAAATCAGATGTGTAAAAAATGCACTCAAAAAATAATAGTTTTCTATATTTATATTTATATTAAAAAAGAAGTTTTTAATTATATTGTATTAAAGTAATAAAATAGTTAAATGTAAGTTATTCAAGTGAACCACCTGTTAACATTACGTAAGAAATTAAAATTTTCAGTTTATATAACATAAATTTACATATTCCTTTTCATATTTACAGTAATTCTCTGAGGATGGTTTAATCAATAAAATAAACCGAAACGTCAGAAAAAAACATGTGTTAATTTTTTATAAAGTAATAATATGACCGAAACCCAAAAAAGTAAAAACTAATTTAATTGACTGAAATATGAATGTGTTTTTTACATAAATAAATAAATTTTACACAAAGTACATTTTTACTTTTTTTTTGCTAAATATATAGGATTCAGCTATTTATAACCTCAATAAAGTCAAAGGGTCTAGGCGATTGAGAGGGTCGAAACTGCCTCTTTGGTAATAAAAAAATAAAAATCACTCTGTTCTTCTACATCAAAAAGTACTCATATAAAAAAATTTTTAGCCATTTTTATCGTCGCATAACCTCAAAAAAAAAATTAAAACGTCTTTTTTTTTGTTTTCTGACGATATCTTCGGTTATAATCATCGTAGAAACTTCTTTTTTTTTTTCATTTAGTAGGTTTTTTCATTGCCTACAAAAAGATATTTTTTTCAAAAATTTTTGGCGCGAAATTCAAATTTTTATGGGTGTTCGAAAATGTCTAAATTCAATAAAATAAACAATAGCTAGGCCGAAAAAAAAATATGTTGTTTTATAGACGCCAAACTATGTCAATGAATTTTTTCACATTTTTAAAAGTGGTGAAACATAGTCAAAATCGCAAAAAACTACATTTATTAGCATTTTTTGTTTTGAAGCATTGAATTTTCTTATAAATCCTCAGTTGTTAAAACTATGTATATATATATATATATATATATATATATATATATATATATATATGCCAAAGCCATTGTCAATCATTTTGTATTACTGAATGATCGTTTTTTCCCTTGAAGGTATGATTAAGATAAGATATATATATATATATATATATATATATATATATATATATATATATATATATATATATATATATATAGTAATTATATGGACAAAAACTTATCTACTTATTTACTTACTTGTTTGGCTTTGAAACAAGCTATACGATGCTCTCATGGTGGAATCGTTTGGTGCGACACGTGGCTTTGGCTGCTAAAATGAGCAGTAGGCTTGCTTGCCAGTACCGAAAAATGCGACCCCTATCCTTTGGGCAGCGCGTTTCGTGTACTCGATTTTACATATTTCTGTTTTAATTCACCGTCGCGCCACCATATGGCGGTTCTTTTACAAACTTTGTTAATCTGTGTGGTTCTTGTATTATCAAGTGGACCATCGGGATGTCGCATTTGTCGTCTTGTTTGCTGTTTTTTGATTTTAAACTCAGCTTTATAGGATGCAAAGGCGAGATGATGGTTTGTACCGAATGCGGTGGCCTGACGAGTCCCATATTAGGACGAAACAGCGCTGTCGCCATCTGTCGGACCCGGAGTTTTTCCATATTTTGGAGTGCTCCGCACTTTTTAACACGAGAATCATGTAGATTGACAAATTTTCACGTCCTCTTCGCCAATATTTTATTCTATTTGATTATATATATATATATATATATATATATATATATATATATATATATATATATATATATATATATATATATATATATATATATATATATATATATATATATATATATATATATGCCGAAGCCAATTTCAACCATTTTATATTACTTAATGATAAATGCTAGTAAATGCTGTTTTTTGCGATTTTATCATTAAGTAATACAAAATGGTTGAAACTGGCTTCGGCATATACATACGAGGTGTGTTCAGAAAATAACAGTAATTTTTAAATTTCTCGGGTTTGGAGAGTCCGATTGTCAACATTTTTTTCTATTATGTTGGTGTACATGCCCCTGAAGTATGATAAAATTTTCAGCTGTTTTCACTGTTTATCTTTTCTGTGGCAGCCGCTAAGGTTAGACGTGTTTTTATGAGCTCGGCGATTTTCGTTTGTTAAAAGAAATGGACCAAAGAATTTGTATCAAATTTTGCGTAAAAAATGAAATATAATATAAAAAAGTGTGTGAAATATTAACAAAGGCCTATGGTGAGTCTGCTATGAGTAAAGCAAGAGTTTACGAGTGCTATAAGTGTTTCCAAGATGGCCGTGAAGACGTGAAGACGGCGAACGCCCCAGTCGTCCCAGCACATCAATAACCGATAAAAACGTGGAACAAGTGAAAGAAATGGTCATGAACAATCGCCGAATCACAATCAGAGAAGTCGCTGATGGTGTTGGCATATCGATTAGCTCATGCCATGAAATTTTTTCGAATGTTTTGGATATGAAAAATTTATTCCAAAATTGTTGAATTTTGAACAAAAACAGCAGCGAATGGAAGTTGCTGACGAGTCACTAAATAAAATCAACGACGATGCAGAATTACTGAAACGTGTTATAACAGGTGACGAAACATGGCTTGACGGATATGACGTTAAAGGGCCGTCGTTTTACAAGCATAGATGGCATTAAGTGCTCATCGCTGAAAGAACTAAAGGCTATCCCAAAGATCGAGTTTGAAAAGTGTCTTGAGGATTGGAAGAAGCGCTGGCACAAGTGCATAAAATGTAATGGGGACTACAGTAATGTAGACAAATGAATAAATATTTTTTTTTCAAAAAACGAAAATTCCCGTTTTTTTCTGAACCCACCTCGTATATATATATATATATATATATATATATATATATATATATACCATGCTTCAAAACTCGATAAAAATACGAAAAAGATGCTAATAAATGCGGTTTTTTGCGATTCTGACTGTTTTACCACTTTTAAAAATTTGAAAAAATTCTTGGACATAGCTTGGCGTCTAAAAAACACCGTTTTTTTTCGGCCCTGCAGTTGTCCTAGTTTTTGTTTTATTGAAATAAAAAAATTTTCAAACACCCATAAAATTTTGAATTTCACACCAAAAATTTTTATAAAAATAGACAATAAAAAAACCTACAAAATGAAAATAAAACGATGTTTCTACGATGATTAGAACCAAAGATATCGTCGAAAAACGAAAAAGACGTTTTATTTGAGGTTATGTGACAAAAATTTTTTTTCATGTGGGTACTTTTTGATGTAAAACAACTGGGTGTTTTTTTATTTTTTTTTGTTACTGAGGGGGCAGTTTCAACCCTCCTAATCCGCTAGATCCTTTAAAATGTAAAAAGTACATTTTGTGAAGTATCGGATGTACTTCTTAAAACTTTATTTTTACCACCCAGTCTTCCATTTGAGTTTCTCATAAATAATTTTTTCTTCAGATGAAGCGAATATAATGATCATAAATAAAAGTATTCTTATATTTTCTTAAATATAACAATTTTTAGATAGTCAAAAACCTTATAAGTGTAACAATTGTGGCAAGAGATATGCTAACCCGTCAAATGCCAGGCGACACGTGCGGCAGGAATGCCAGAAGGAACCAGCATTTAAGTGCAAATTTTGTCCGTATGCCTCATGCCACAAGAGTAACCTTAAGAACCATATAGGACGAAGGCATAAAAATGAGTTAAACATAGAATAAGATATTTTACTGACAAATGTACAAACGAAGTTTTGGTTATATAATTAATTAGGCGTCACTTCAAGTAGTCGTAAAATTTTAATATATACTATTGGATAAAAGTATAGCGACTAAAATATACATATGTGCTTGTGATGCCTCATTTACCCAAACTAGCCTTTATTAAATCTCACAGTAAATCCACATTTTACTAGAAACGTTTAATTAACAGATGAAGCTGGCTTCACAAGGGACGGCGTTATAAATTCTGATAAATTGCACGTTCGCATGTAATAATACTACCTAGACATCAACAAACATTTGAACGGGGATCAATAGAAATGTTCGGTTGGGTCTTTCGTTTTAGAAGAAAGACAAACGGATGTACTCTATTTACAATTTTTGCACCAAAATTTAAATAACCTTTTAGAAGATATAACCTTGTAAGTCTCCACCATGGTTTAACACTTTAGGTAATCGGTGATTGGGTAGAATGTCCAGCAAGATCTCCTGATCTAAATCCGTTAGTTCAAGCATTCGAACATCTTTCTACAGTGTTGCTCTACATTTGTCCAATAGTGTATATTATTCTGGTCGACTCACAACTTGCATTTTTGTTGTTTATATTTCAAAATTATAAAATATTAAAAAATTTTCATGTTTTTTTTTTGGTTTTGTAATATTTTCTAGTACAAGACAGGTTTTTTTTACCATACCAAGTTTTGTTATTGTTGTTATTATTTAGTAAATTTTTTTCGTAGATAGGAATAAGCAAATATAATATATACTTCGATATTTTGTAAAAATTAATAGGGAAGCGGCACTCACCACTAAAATGACCGAGTAGTGACCATCGGCGTGCTAGTCTTTATAACTATTTTTCTCAATGTTTTGGAGGTCGCTCAACATGAACATGAAGTTACTTTTCCCCCAGAAATGGGAGAACATTAAAAAAAAGTTTTAGTAAAAAATTAGGAGAAAAATCTTATTTTATTTAAGTTGCTATACAAGGGTGGTTTGATCAGTCCGTGGCTTCTCATAAGGTGGCGCTTCAATCACAAATTTGAACCCTCTGTACACAAGTCTCATCTTATACCAGTCAGTTTGTCGCATGGAAAATTTTTGACAGTCTTTTTAACCTGGTGTGATAGTGTATCTTCAAGTGAGTTTCGTGCGCTTATTAAGCACTACTTTTTTTGAGGCTCGAACCAAGAAAGCCATATGTGCTTTCCGGGCTTGTAAACGACCCTTTGGGTGCACATGGGGACTGACACCTAAAGTGCTATTTTAAATATACACTATGGTGATCCGTCCCATGATAACGGACGCCGCTATTGTATGGTGGCGTAGTACAATAAAGCGCTTGACCAAGTTGAAACAATGGCTTGTCTAGGAATATTGAGTGCGATGAGGACTGCTCCCACCAGGGCTCTTGAAGTTCTGGTGAACGTGCCTTCCTGAAGACTGTTTATCGTCTCAATTGCCTGGGATATCTTGGTATTGGAACGGGCTGCTACTCAGGTGTCTGGGAAAGCATGGTGGAGAGGTGTCCATCACTCCCTATGAAGACGATTACATGACGTCTCTTTTAAAACCCGATCTCTGCCTGGAGATATTTTTGCCAAGTAGAGAGGATTGGGAGGGAGAGCAAAATCTTCCGAAAAATGGATCCTGGTGGTATACTGATGGATCTCGACAAGATGAAAGAGCTGGAGCTGGAGTTTTTGGTAGGAGCACAGGAGTTAGAGAGTACTACCTTCTAGGACAATGTGTGATAATCGTCACAGCGGAAATTTATGCTATTCTGCAGTGTGCCCATCTCTGTAAGAGGAATATAGACAGGAATAGGGTAATAAAAACATACTCAGACAGTAAGGTTGCAATATTGGCACTGAAGTCCACTGTCGTGACTTCGCGACTGGTGTCTTAGTGTAAAGACATACTGATGAGTATTGAGTATATGAAATTAGGAAGCAGACCGTCTGGCAAAGTTGAGTTCGGCAACTGAACTCCGTGGACCCCAACTAATACTACCTGTCTCAATTGCTATTGGCAAAAGGGAATTAAAATCACGGCTGGAAAGCAAATTTATTGAATTGTGGAGGGGAGCACCCGGAATGAGGTGTGATAAGGAACATATAACTGAACCTAGTGCACGGTGTACTAAGAAGTTTCTCTCCTTGGGAAGGAAAGTTCTGCGACTTGTGGTGGGATTGTTGACACGACATTGTCACCTCAAGGGCCATCTTCATAGAATCGGTGTCGAAGACGACTCGACGTACAGATGATGTTTGGAGGGGGATGAAACTGCTGACCAACCCCTCAGAGAGTGCTCAGCACTCAATGGACTCAGACAGAGATATTTCGGAGATACAGTTTTGTTACCGAAAGCAGTTAGACAAGTTAAACTAACGAGGCTGCTTGGATTCGCAAAGGCGATCTGCCTCGAATAATCTGCAGGTATGGTGAGATGTAAAGGGCCCAATAGAGGCCTAAGCATAGATAATCTGGTATCACCATCTCCTTTTTCATTCATTCAAGCACTACTTTTTGCGAGAAAAACTACCAAGAAAAGCTTAAGAAATATTATAGAAATGATTTACTGAATTATTTTTAAAAATCAAAATTTCAGTAAGAAATAAAATAAATCTGCTGTGTTTAAATAATTGCCTATATGTGTTCTCCTCTTTCTCTCAGTCTGACATCAAAGTCGGCAGGTTTTTAATATTCTACCGACAGGCTTCGGAATTTATATTTTATATAACAGGTGTTTCCTGCGAATGTTGCCCTTGCTTCAATACAGCTCCACTGACGAGACCATAAGATGGTCGAGACGCGTATGGAGGGAGGGCCAGAGTTGCCGGTAAGATCATAGCAACGGTTTTTTGGGATCCATATGACGAAATATTAATTCGATTATCTACAAAAGACGATCACAGACAAATAATATGCTTCACTATTAGACCGATATGATGTGCTGCTGGAAAAGAGGCCACATTTGGCGAAAAAAAGCTTTTTCTACACGATAATTAACCAGCTCATGCAAGTGCAATTACAAAGGCAAAATTTCTAAATTTAAATTCCACTTAATTTGCCAGATTTAGCACCTGGTGACTATTTTCTGTTGCCCAACCTGGAGATTTGGCTTGGATGTTTGATAAAAGATTATTTTTCAGAAAGAATCGAATGTTTGAGAATCGTTTCAAGTATATAGAATTGAAAGGAGGTTATGTTAAAAAATAAATAGACATATTATTAAAAAATTGTTTGTGTCCTTCAATAGTCACAGACTTATCAAACCGCTCTCGTATCCAAGATAATTATACATATTTCATTTTGCTAAAATTTGCCACCTAATCAGTAACTGCTTTGGGAACTCCGATCAGAACTTGTTTTAGGTAATACTAGTGACAAAAATATCAAAAAGAAATTGTCTGAGATATAGCAAGTTGAATATAAGAAATTATGAAAATTTTTTACTGATTTTTTTACTAAATATATTTTTTTTATTGTTCACTCAGTTTTAGGGGAAAATAACTCCGTATTTCTTACTACAATGGCACATTAATAAGATGAAGACTAAACTGAACCGTACCAAAACTTGGGCAGTGATGTTCACAAGAGCCAGATTTGTGATTCCATACGATCTGCAATCGATTTCTAACACTTTGAATCTCTAGAGGAATCACGCGTAATACTGAGGACTAGTCTTTGACAGAAGGTTTAATTGGCTTGTAAACACCAATTACTTACTGAATAAAGCCAGAATTGTACTAATAGCTATCCATTTGATGAATGGAAATAGTCAGCTCAATTTAAAACGTAAGCTAATGATCTACAAGCTCTTCATTAGATCGATCTTGTCCTTTCGCTCTTCCACGTGGATCACTTTAGGCAGAGAGCTTCCAAAACAAAGTCCTCCTTCTGTGTGTCCCATTTCTATGTCAGGAATATCATTATGTATAGAAAACTAGGGTGCAAAACCTTCACCCCATTTATTGAACATACATTAACCAAATAGGTAGACTGAATATAGCACTCTGCTAGTGACTTGATCATAGCATTATCACTACGCCACAACAGCGATACAAATTTACCAAAATTTTATAAAATTATCATTCTCATATCTTTAAACGGATCGCCAAACCTCATAGATGTCAATGAGTCCTATCTGGTTTGAGAAGTAAAGACCATAGTGATGTTCAGCAACCTTGAAAACGTTTAAAAAAAAAGGTTACATACTGCTATTTGTAAAACTTTTTGGGTGTGTCCCACTGACCTATAAATATAGCGTACACTTCTTATATTAACGTATAAGATTAATGTGTGTGTTTTTAGGAAATACATATTTTCACTTTGAATCATTTTTATCCTTATTACAATTACAATCACTTGCGAATGTCCAAAGTGCCAATTGTGCTCACATGCTTTTCACTGGAGGAACAGTCTGTATTTGCACCTTACATATTAGCATAAAACTTTAATTTTCTTAATTATTGTTTATTATGTTGTGATGTAGTGACTTTATGGGCATAAATTAAAATATTTCCTAATTATTCTTACTTTTGTTAACAATTTTTAGATAGCCACAAACCGTGCAAATGTAACAAGTGTGGTAAGAGATACGCTAACTCGTCAAATGCCAGGCGGCATGTTCGACAAGAGTGTCAAAAGGAACCAGCTTTTAAATGCCAATGGTGCCCGTATGCGTCTTGCCACAAGAGCAATCTAAAAAATCATGTGGGACGACGGCATAAAAGCGAATTGAAATTTTTGGTATAAAGTCACCATTTTACTGGGAAAATGTGCAATTAAATTTATTGGATATGTAAATTTAAGTAATTATTCATATTAAGTGAAATCCAGGAAAATTTCGAAGTCGTAAAACACGATTCTAACCTTGGTTTTCCACAGCTTTTTCAGTAAATATAGGAAAAAACACTGTCATCTGCAACGTCAAGCAGCTAACATTAAAATTAATAATAGAATCTTCCGTAAACCCAGTCTTGCAATACCTAATCTTCGGCAACCACTACTTTGTAACATCATGTTATTGAGGTGAGTACAGTGAAACGAAACTTTGCGCTTCATTAAGCACAGTCCCTATTTAAGCTCGTAGCCTTAAGACAAAACATTCAATTTATACTTGATAACGATTAGAGATAGAATCTAATCGAAACGTCGTACAAGCTAACAAAAGTAAAGTCAATGCAAGTCCGACATCGACATTTTAGTCAATCATATTTATGTATTATCCTTTCAAACAGAGAAAAAGAAAGCGTATATATAAAGAGTTTGTTTCCTGCAAATGTCACTCTGGTCCTCTCTCCATACGCGTCTCGACCACCTTATGGTCTGGTCAGTGGCGCTGGAATGTTACTCTCGGTTGCTCTCGGTTCAATACAGATCCACTGACAAGACCATAAGATGGTTGAAACGCGTACGAAGAGAGGACCAGAGTTGTATTTGCAGGAAACAAACTGTTTGTATATATTCGTTCCTTTTCTTTGCTTGAAAGGATAATACATAAAACCAATTATTTAAATAAGGCAGATAGATTTCCTTATTTCTGACTGAAATTTTGATTTTAAAAAATTTCGCACCACTCGGATGATTTTATAGGACCAGAATTGTATTTGCAGGAAACAAGCTGTGTGTATATATTCTTTCCTTTGGTGCTTGAAAAGATAATACATATAAACAGGGCCGGGACAAGGTATATGCGGCCCCGGGCGATTATATTTTGTCGCCCCTTTTCTTGGGAATAAAAAGCCAGAGTTCTCAAAATACACGAAAAATAGGATAATTCCACTCAATTTTTTTCTCAATTGTAAGAAAAAAGTCAGTTTTATATGGCCCTGCTCATCGTAAAAAATGAGTAACGTGGAGAAATTGAGGTTATTATAAGCACCAAACGCTTGGATTGAAATGGAAAGGGATTTGTTTATATCTGAAGGCATTACATCATCTCGAACAATTATTGATTTCTTTTGAAAAAATTTAGAAAAGTTTGTTGCCACACTTAATTTTCAGCTTCCTGCAGTTTTTGATAAGAAGCACCTGATTCTTTTTTGTGTTTTTCAGACAGTTTCAGTTTGATTCAAAGTCTACACTGTTATGCCAGCAGCACATTGCCAATTGAAACGATATTGCAATGAAAATGTCAAGTATGTCAACAACCATAAATAATGACAACAATCGTATATTATAGAAAAATTGTAATTAAAGATGAGACACTGCGAGGCACTTTTCGTATGTAGTACAAAAATATGTCAAAGAGGGCGCCAGTTCCAACTACGAAAGGCGTCTTTTCTTGTAAAAATTTAAAACTTGGACCATTGGAAAAATGCGAGTGTAGAAAACTACCTGTTAACCCACCTACCTCAAACAAATGATGAAGCCAAAAAAAGTCTGAGAATTAATTTTTTATATTATAAAAAAATACCCGATGCCGCCTCCCAATATGTACCGCTTGAACCGGCTGCCCGGTTCGCCCGTACCTTGCGCCGGCCCTGCATACAAATAACTATTTAAATATGGCAGGTAGATTTCTTAATTTCTTACTGAAATTTTGATTTTTGACAATCATAGTTATGTTTTGGCAACAATCCAAATTATTCGCCATTTTACACAAGTAATATTTAGGACATAAGTAATCAGCGATTTTGTTTTTTAGTAATTTAGTAATTTTTCTTCTTCTCCTTCTTCTTCTTCCTCTTGTTATAGGCTTACAGCCTGTTTCTTCCAACTCAATCATTCATCTCATTTGATATTGAAATCCAGGACTCTCTCCATCTTTTAGGTGGTCTACCTATTGGTCTTCTGGTTTCCGGTGTTCCATCTCGGACGATTCTCGCTATCCTATTTTGCGCCATTCCTACGTGCTCATTCCAGGCTCTTCTGAGCTTCCGTCCCCATCTTACTATATCCTGCATTCCATGTTCCTCGCGTATTGTTGAATTTCGTATGTGATCTCTTAATGTGTATCCCGATATTCTTCTTAGTACTTTCATTTCGGCAGTTCTTAGAATTGATTTTGTTTTTGTGTTGCCAGCTCTCGTCTCTATTGCGTACGTCATTATCGGTCGAATACAGGTCTTGTAGATTTTTGTTTTTGCGTCCTTGCTCATGTATGTGTTGTGCCATATTATATCCGCCAGGCTTCCTGAGATTCTATTTGCCTTGTTTACTTGGTTTCTTACTTCTCTTGTTCTGTCTTGGTTTGCGGATATCTCAACTCTTAAGTAATTAAAGGTTATGAGTTGTTCTATTGGTTTGTCATCCACTACTAGTTTGCATTTTAAGGGCACTTTGCTTATTACAATTGACTTAGTTTTATCGATGGATATTTTCATGTTGAATTGCTTGCTTATGGTGTGGAATGCAAATAGAAGTCTTTGGAGATCGTCTTCATTTTCCGAGACTATGACGGCGTCATCAGCGTAACATATTATTGTTATTTCCCCGGTATTCATTCTATACCCTGGTGCCGCTCTTTTGACGTTTTCAATTATTTGGTCCATTACTATGTTAAACAGTAATGGACTCAGAGATTCTCCCTGTCGTATGCCCGACGCTATCGGTACATCCTTAGTTAGGTTGCCGCTTACTGAGATTTGTGTTGTGGTGTTGGAGTTTAGCTGTTTAACTATGTTAATTAAATTGTTTGGGATGCCTTTAATTCGCATTATTTGCAGAATATCATCCAGTCTTACCCTATCAAAGTCTTTAATGAGATCTATAAAGCACATAAAAGCCGGCTTAGTAAATTCAATAGATTTCTCTGCTATCTGTTTTACGATGAATATGGCATATACTGCAGATCTGTTTTTGCGGAAACCTTGCTGTTCTTCTGATATTCTGCAGTAGTCAGTTATTATACCTTCAAGGATTTTGGTGAATAATTTCATTATTGAATTTAATAAAGTTATTCCTCTATAGTTTTTCGTGATTTTCTTATCACCCTTCTTGAAAATAGGTACTGTTATACTTTTCTTCCAATCTCGGGGTATCTCTTGGTCTTTAATTATTTTGTTAAAGAGTTTTGTTAGTTCTTCGTGTAATGCATTTCCCCCATATTTAATTACTTCGTTGGGAATATTGTCGGGTCCTGGGGCTTTTTTCGTTTTTAATTTGGCTATCGTATCTTTCGTCGTTTGGAGGCTTACTTCCTTGATGTAGTCGTCATATTCAGATGCATTTTCGGGTGGGTAGTTGTTCTGTTTTGATTGATCTGTATTTCTATATAGTGTCTTAAAGTGTTCTTCCCATTCGTGCTCAGAAATTTTTTGGGATTGTGTATATTCGTTCATATCCTGTTTCCTTCTTCTGATCATGTTCTACTGTGAACCTTCGCCAATATTCGTTTTTGATTTGTCTTATGTCGGCGTTTACTCTGTTTCTTATTTCTTTGTATCGATTGTGTTCTGTTTCTGACTTGTTATTTCTGTATCGGAGGTAAGCCTGTCGTTTCTCTGCTGCCAATGATTTCACCTCAGGAGTATACCAGTGCTTGGCTGACGGTCTAGAATTTGTGTTGACTTCTCTGTATCCCAATGCTTCCTCGGCCGATTTATCTACATTTCCTCTGATTTTTCCCCAGCTTTCTTCAACATCATCTGAATCTTTAATAGAGTTGTCTTTGATTTTTCTTGATTTTTCTAATTACAAGAGTGGAAATTTTTGAATTTTATGTACATTAGAAACTTTTATAAGTGTAAATTTTGTGGATGTAGTAAAATTTTAATAATTTAATGGAAAAAATAAACCAAAATTAATAAATTACTACGGCGAAAAAGAATTAAAATTTAAATTAAATGAATTTTTATTAAATGCTTCTGTACAGGTGGTTATTTTTTGCTGTTGATCGCTTCTTCTTTTAGGGCAGTGCCTACGCTAACATGCCGGAGATTAGGGGGGAGGGGGGGTTAAACAAATTCAAAGCGCCACCTGTTTTTAGGCCCGTCGGTAAGAAGAAGCGATAATGTTAGCGAAAACAGGAAACAACCAGATTCAAAAATAAAACACTCCGATTCCAAAAATAATTAAAATCTATATTTAACAATAATTTAAAAAAATGGAATTTTAATTTACAAACTATATATTTTAACTTAATCTATGTATGTGACTATTTGCTATATATATTACCAAAAAAAAACAAGAAACAATGAACAATAACACTATTACTAGTATGACGTCATCTGCGCCAAACGCCAAGTCAGTT
Organism: Diaprepes abbreviatus; assembly: GCA_034092305.1. Taxonomy (NCBI): domain Eukaryota; kingdom Metazoa; phylum Arthropoda; class Insecta; order Coleoptera; family Curculionidae; genus Diaprepes; species Diaprepes abbreviatus. The sequence goes on along the minus strand of JASJET010000330.1, from coordinate 5,313,059 downwards.
ACCTTTAGGTCCAGCTTTAGCCTGGAACAGCTGTGTTGGATAACCTTACTTTTGTTTTCGTTCAAATGTTTATATTTATTTTAAAAGAATAAACTGTCTAGTAGGTCGATTAAAACTAAAATTATGTTTATTTAAGCCTAATTAAAAGTGCTGGACTATTAATATGTGTGTATATATTAAAATGATGTTTTTAATTACCTAGTGTATACGTATACCTTCGGTTTACAAGATATTTTAAATGAAATTAAATGTAAAGTGTCCTGTAATTGCTCACAGAAAGTCTTAATAGTTCTCAATTATAGGGGAAAAAGGAAAGTATACTTTAAAATCGGTAATATCACTGTTTATTATGACGTTCTAATACCTGAAAGGGAGTTTTGTCATTAAATTCAAACACTTTTGGCGAGCTGGATAACTGATGGCCTCTATGGAGCTGTGATGTATTATGTGCCGGCTCTGACATGCAAATCCAATCTTAGACACTAATGCAAAGTCCCAGTATCATAAAAATTGTTTGTGGCATGTACCTGGTTGTCTTTAAGGGTGCACCAAGTATTAAAAATCACAAAGATGACGACTTCTTAGTTGTGATCACTTTCACTACGGTGTATTTAGCGAAAAACGAATACAATAAAAATTTTGTTTATCCTTACTATCTGGCAAGTGATGCCTTAACACACTAACTATGGTTGTAGCTGCAAATAGGAATAAAAGTAGTATTGTATTCGTAGGAAATTAGCAAAAAAAACTACTTTCTTGGTTTCTGCCAGTTTTCACAATCAAGGCTTGGCCCAGACTCTCTCTACTAACGCTTCTAGAAATCTCCAGAGCCCCAAAAACAAAAGAAAAAAACAAAAGATTAACTATACCCTTGATTAAAGTGGTAAAAGGGGAGTGTTTGATGTATTTCCAGGCACACTTGAATTTTTTTATAATATCGGTTTTGGATGTGACAAATGAATAGACCTTTAGCTTTTTATCTAATATTTATTAAAGAGACTACTTGATGAAAATAAGGGATTAATTTATGGTGAGTATTTATTTTATTGTAGGTATTATTAGTTTTTATTGTAAAATAACAAAACTGTAACAAAGTGCATTGTTGTATTTTCCAGAAAAATAAGGAAAAAGTATGTAAAATCAAGGTTAGAACCGTGTTCAGTGGTTTCAAAATAGGATGGTATGTAAACATCTGACAATATCACAATAATTATTTCCCTTTTCTTGCAATTTAGGCTATTAACAAGGAGCAGAAATATCAACTAAGTTTATAAAATATATTTTTACATTTTCTTTCAATATACAATTTTTTCTTGATTCGTTTCCTAAAATTTCTTAAAAAATGTTTAAAATATATTATATGTTATGTGTTTGAACTAGTACTATCAATGACTAATATAAAAGTAAGTGTTTCTTCAAGACATAAAAGTTACCCTTAAGTGAAAACTGTTTTTTTACTGTGTTTTCTGGAAATATTAAGAAAAACTGTAATAAATCCAGGTCAGAGTTGTGTTTTACGACTTAGAAATTAGGGGTATGTAAAGGAATATTCCGGAAGTAAACTCACTTTCCTTAGATTTCGCCGTAATCCGAATAATTATCTAAATTAATAAGTTATATCTAAAATAGCTTACTTACGATCTAAATGATTGTGGAGGAATTATATTGTTGAAATTAGCATTTTTGTGGATTTGTCGCCACAAATAAATGATAGTAAAAAATAATATTATTTCTTGTTTATTTTTTTCTCCTACATGGATATTCTGAAGTATATGTCATCAATGTCATTATTACATGTAATAAAGCAAACATTGGAGGCAAGTATTTGGAATATTGCTTCGATTAACGAAGGATTCACCCCGGTCCGACCAGGCGCGGATCCAAGGGGGGGGGGCGGTGGGGGCGATCGCCCCCCCCCCCCCCCCCCCAAGAGCTTGGAGTTCAGGAAAATAGACCCGATTTTGCCTCTTATACTATACTTTATTCAAGAACTAGGGAGAGTTTTTCATTTTTTACCTTTTTTTCTTCGCAAACTACCTGTGTTCTTTAGTCCGGTGTCTGGCAAAATCTGTTAGACACATATATTTTTCATAGGAATGGGTTAGAAATTTTATAATCAAAAATACCGGTCTATAATAATGGACTATTTGGGTCGGATAGCAATAGATATTTGGATGAATGAAGTGTTAAAAAGGATTTTAATCCTTGTCATAGGCATCGGAAGGCGTCAAAAGGAGGTCTATTTTATCACTAAATATTTATGGCAGTATTATTTCAGTAATAAACTTAAAATAAAAAGTTTTTATAATATTATTTTATTTCTTATGATTTTTTAATAATTCACATATATTAGAAAATATAGATAATTTTGACATATTTAACACAAATTACAACTGTAGTTTTATTATTTTTAATTTTGGCATAGAAACTGTTTTAGGCACATTCAGACTAAAACGTAGCCTTTTTCTCTCAGAAAATTCTAAGTTATAATTTAAATACTTACAAAATACCCATTTTCAAAATACAAGAAGTTAAATATATATAAAAAAAAATAAATTCATCAATATAATATTAAAATTTTTTTGAGCTATCGGTCATTTTATTATTAATTAAAAATATTTTTGGGATATTTGACATTCAAGTTTATTTATTTCTTAAACCAGCTGCAGAATTACAATTTAAACACTAAAAAGGGATTCAAATGTCATTAATTTTTATATGTTACAGAAAATTTAAATAATAAATTGTGTTAACGCTGGTAAACATTACGTATCTTATTCGTCATCAATGTCAGTAAAGCTATCTTCGCTCAAATTAATTATAATTGGTTCCTCTCTCACCGATCATGAGATCGAGTTTCCACATTTTCTTTTATTCTTTTATTATATGGATTTTTCGCAATTATCTGCGGTAACTTTATTCAAAAAAATCTTTCTTCTTTTAAAAGTCCAGTTAAATTATTAATTTTGTAAGTTGTGTTATTTCCAGCAACTCTACCTTTTATTTGAGAGAGATATTTCCTTCAGCAACGGACATTTTCCGGACGATCTATAAGAACAGATTTCCTATCTGGTTTTTCCCAACAAAAATTAAGTTCTCTGAGCAATTTCCAGAGCTCAGTTCTTTTAATTTCAGGCAAATCCCGATCTTTATTGATTTTAGTTAGAATTTTGTCGACGGTTGAGATCTGCTTCTCATAATAAAATGTATGTACTTTTATTACAGTTTACATCTCTTCTTCCAACGAGGGAAATTGAATTGAATTATCAGAAATTTTATTGTTGCAGTAAGTTTATAAAAGCTTATAATATTTAAATATAATTAGATTTACGGCAGTTCTCTGTTACCTGGGGCACTGAAGCAGGTACGTTGGAGGTTTCGGTAACAGTTTTATTACTCCCTCTAGTTCTTGAATAGAGTATAGGAATGTGTATGCTTGCGATCGCCCCTCCCCTTCTCAAGGGCTTTGAGTTCAGGAACATAGAACCGATTCTGCCTTTTATATTAGGAATGTGTATGCTGCTGGCAATCCCCCCCCCCCCGTTGACAACTTGTTTTTTTTTGCGATAGCACCCCCCCCCCAGGAGCTTTGAACTCAGGAAAATAGACCCGATTCTGCCTCTTATACGAGGAATGTGTATGTTGATCGCATCTTCCTACCCCCTGTCGGAAACTTGTTTTTTCTTGTGATCGCCCCCCCTCCAAGAGTTTCAAATTCAAAAAAATAGCCCCGTCCCTGCCTTTTACACTAGAAATGGGAATGTTGCTAGTGTCCCCCCCCCCCCCCCCCCCCGGGAACAACTTGCTTTTGCTTGCCATACTGTACTTTTGTGATATCGCCGCCCCCCCCCCTCCCAAGGAGAGAGGCTGGATCCGCCCCTGGGTCCGACTAATAACTTACGAGATATAACACTTTAAAATCAAGCTTAATCGAAACGAAAAATCGAAAGAGCTTTTAAATGCTTTTTCAGAATTGTCATACGATGATTCCTCAGTGAAATACGGAACTTTGAAGTTTTACTTGTTTTCGCGTAGACATGAGAAAATTAATTGATGGGCAATGTAGAATGGCCGTATTTTGATCATATATATATATATATATATATATATATATATATATATATATATATATATACTAATTATAACTATGTTTGAGAGCCCGCGGGTTGACGTGTGTTCTGCATAATAATTACACACTCTATTGAAAATGTATTATTGTAAATAAACTGCATTGCAGTGTAGTAAGTATATTACCCATATTTTATTGACAGTAAATCAGTTAGACAGTATTTTTAAGTTGAGATTCAACAATTAGAACAATTATGATAACATGAATGTCTTCGCGAGCTTCAAGTTGCAACGGTACTTTCGTTTACAATGTGAATAACTCCGAAAAAAGATAATTTTTTTCAAGATTGATTTGTGCATTTTTTGATAAGAAAATAAACTAAATCAGTACAAAACCACTTAGAAGTATAGATTAAGAGTAGTTTAAACATTTCATTTGGCAAGAACTTTTTAATGTTTGCATTATTGTTTATTTTTTAGCTGCATTAAACTATTACAAATGCGAGACGTGCAACAGACAATTCCAGTACAAAAAGAGTCTCAACAGACACAGGAATTACGAATGTCAAAAGGAAAAAAGTTTTAAATATTACTTGTGCTCCCATGCTTGTTACCAGAAGGGCAATTTGTACCTGCACCTTAAAGCTAAGCATAAATTGAGTTTGAACCCATTATTACAGTAAAAATATATTTATGTGTGTGTGCTTAAATTGAGTTAGTTTAGATAAATGACTAGTTTTTTCCATAAATAAAAACAACGATATATGAAAGTTGAGCCTTAATTTGTTTCAACCAAATATCCCAAAAACTAGTTCTTACATATTGAACTTATATATAAAAGTTTACAGATGTATACTTGATGGAAATTTATTGTAAATGATGACAAAAACACGATTGTTATAAATTTCCACTATTTTAATTTTTAATATTTAAAAAACCACGACGATTTTTTCTATTTACAATGCCTTTTTTCGATGGTGAACAATAACTAAAGTGCGAAGCAACCCTTAACTACGTAAAGGGTCTAGCCGATTAAGAGGGTTGAAGCTGCCCCCTCGGTAATAAAAAAATAAAAAATACCCTATTGTTCTGCATCAAAAAGTACCCACACAAAAGAATTTTTAACCACTTTTATCGTCACATAACCTGAAAAAAAATTAAAACGTATTTTTTCGTTTTTTGACGATATCTTTGGTTCTAATCATCGTAGAAACTTTTTTTTTCATTTTGTAGGTTTTTTTATTGCCTACAACAAGATATTTTTTGTTAATATATATATATATATATATATATATATATATATATATATATATATATATATATATATATATATATATATATATATATATATAATTCTTGTCTATGCGAACATAAAGGTTTGTCTTTATATCTGCATAGCCCAGAATTTCCTATTTTATTTTAAAATTGTACGGACGAAAACTTATCTTTTTTTTATATTTGTTGGCTTAAAAAACACGCAACAGCTCTCTTGGGGAGATCGTTGGCACGACACTTTACTTAAACGGCGGAATTCATGGTTGTTTTGTTGCCGATGCAGAATAATGCAACCTCTATCCTTAGGGTAGTACGATTCTTGTATCGAGTTTTGATAGATTCCTTTTTTAATTTACCGTCGCACCATCGCATGGCGGCTTTAGAGAACATTGTTTGTTTGTGTTGGTCTTGTGTTAGTGAGTGATCCATCAAGATGTCGCTACTGTATCTTATTTTCAATTTTTCAACTGTAAAATTTGTTTATAGGGCACAGATGTGAGATGATGATTTGTAACGAATGCAATGGCCTGATGAGTCCCATACTAGGACGAAACAGCGCTGTCGTCATTTTTCGAACCTTTAGTTTTTCTATTATTTTGGAGATCTCTGCACTTTTTAACATAAAAGTAATATTTATCAGCGGTCTTCATGTCTCCTTAGCCGAGAATTTCCTGCTTTATTTCAAAATTACACGGACAAAAATGTATCTGTCTTATATATATATACATATATATATATATATATATATATATATATATATATATATATATATATATATAATAACAATCTTTATTTCAGAATTACATTAATAAATATAAAGCGAAATAGTGTTATACAAGAAAGTATCTCTTAACACTGGTTCTATATTCTTTTGCTTACAATTTTTTATTCTTGTATATTTATTTATAACATGTTTAACATTATATGAACTAATCAGCGATATAAACTGTTGTAAATTCCTATTAGCTGATAAAAAGTCTAAATTAAAATCACCAGCAATAATAACTACATCCCTTCCAGTCAAACACAGTGACAACAATACCTCAGACATATTTAAAAAATATTTATATCGCCAGATGGTGGTCGATATATTCAAACTATAGTAATTTTATTATTTTTTATGTTAAATTCACATCCACAATATTCAAAATGTCCTTCAGTGCTTCTTGCATTTATATCGTCTCTACCTTTACATATTATTTCCTTACTACTAACTAATTTAAAACCCCTAATTCCATAATTTACAGGTTGGTCACTAGTTTTCCAATGTTATTACATTTTGTACCGTTTATGAGGTCTTCTATTAGGTCTACAGCATTTCCAAGCGACCGCAGATTTTGATGGATAACTGTTACACCATCTTTCTGTATTTGTGGTACATGTTTAGTTACTCTAAAAAATCATCACCCTCGCCATAATTAATGTACTGCTTAGTTTTTTCAAGTTTACGTTTATAAACAGGGCAGTTTCGATCTCGGGTTGAATGACCTAGGTCTTTATAACGCATTGAACAGCAGTTTGGACAGTTTAGGAGGTCTTTTACCATATGTTCTTCACCGCATTTATGACAACAGTCCTTTATATATATATATATATATATATATATATATATATATATATATATGTTTATGCGGATTTCACGGATTCCTCCATATGAGACGCAATAGCAGTGGATATATCCACATTATCCATCCGGCGGGAGGTCTGAGAAGCCGCGTTCAGTATTTGCATGCTTCCTTCCGATCTATCCTTTGCACAGCCAGGTACATGTCGGTACCCTAGTAGAGACGAAACATATACCTCTGCCGTATCACTGTGGCGGGGAGGGTAAGTTTTGACTTTCTTCTCGGTATGGTGGTACAGGATGGTGGTGGAATAGGATAAATTGTGTTTTATAACAACTTGTTCTAACTGTACGACCTCTAACACAGAAAGGATATTATGGAGAGAAGTTTGCATTTACTTCATATATATATATATATATATATATATATATATATATATATATATATATATATATATATATATATAATGAATAAAAAATATATTTTTGCAATCTAAAATTTCTAGATAGGTATTTAAAGGATACTGGACTGAAAAACTATGTTTCTACCCACTTCTGTTGAAGCGGTTTTCAAGAAAAGATCTAATTTCAGATGATCTCTGAAATAAATGGATCGTGGAATGACCTCGAAAACCTCGCATCAGTATATAATATTTCCAAGTCTTATTATTTGCTGTAAAAAGACAAAAATCTTTATAGTAAGCAAAAATGACGAAATACACCACCAATTTAGAGCAAATAATGAAACTTTGGAAACTGTTGACAAAGTTACGTATCTAGGATGCAGTCTGAACAGAGAATGGGACCACTCACAGGAGATTAGATGCCGCATAGAGAAGGCGAGAGCTGTCTTCAACCGCCTCAGAAAGATCTTGTGCAATATGCACCTGAACATTGATATAAGAACACGAGTCTTGAGATGTTATGTATTTTCAACACTTCTATATGGAGTGGAAGCCTGGACAGAAACAACATCTAAACGACTGGAAGCCTTCGAAATGTGGTGTTACCGCCGCATGCTCAGAATTTCATACATCCATCATGTCACAAATAACACCGTGATGCAACGTATGAAAAAAGACCCAGAAATTATGCGCAATGTGAAAATCAGAAAGATATCATACTTAGGGCATGTAATGCGCAATGAGAAATACCAACTAATTCAGTTAATTTTGCAAGGTAAGATAGAGGGTAAAAGAACTCAGGGTCGCCGACGAACATCATGGCTGAGGAATATCAGACAATGGACAGGAATGACGACGGTACATTTATTTAGAACAGCTGTCAATAAGGTCATATGGGCCAATGTGATTGCCAACATCCACAGAGGATAGGCACCAACAGAAGAAGAAGATTATTTGCGGATTCTGGGAATGCAACCCTTTCGTATTGATGTAATTATACCCTGTGGTTGATGCAACTATTCATATGTTTGTACAGTTTATGTACCCAATCATTCCTGCTTATTCCATGAAAGTTCCTTATCTTTCCTGTCTTCATATTTATCTCGTAGGAATTATTATCCACTGACCTTTCAGCTAGTGTACAATGATCTCCGTGATTTTAGAAAGACATCAAGAAACTATTGGTTGACTTATAAATAAGAAATGTTCTCTATCAGTACTTCGTTCATAGGTCCCCGTCGTCCAAAACCGCTAAATAAATAGAATTTCTAACTATGGCAACACTTGATTGTCTCTAACACTCTAGGTTAAATGTGGAACTATATTTATTTACATATATTTATTGCATCAAGTTTTTATTTAATTGTTGTTTTTCCAGTAATTAAAAAATAATTTTTAAGTATATATTAAAGTTTTTAATTGAAAATCATATTTTTTAGGTGTCTTCTCGTGTGACGTATGTGCAAAAGAATTTCGATATCTGAGAAGTCTCCAAAGACACAAAAAGTATCAGTGTCAAAAGGCAAAAGACTTCTTATGTCGGTACTGCGAATACTCAAGCTATTACAAACACAATCTTAAAAGTCATATGATCAGTATGCATACCAAAGAATATGAACAAGAATGTGTAGCAAATGTTTGGTAACTTTAGAAATAAATCTAGTAATATTTATTATGCAACACGACTTTTCTTTTTCCACTCCAAACAAATTTTAAATATTTTTCCGGATCACTCTTATAGTATATAACTTTTCATATTTTTTCAACAGATTATGTTACATGTGCAGTATGTACCAAGGTATTTAGAACCAAGAACACCTTAATTCGTCATCAGAGGTACCAATGTCAAAAACAAAAAGCATTCAGTTGTCAATACTGCGACCATTCAGTTTATTATAAACATAATCTTAAAACGCACATCCAGAGGTGTCACGGAGATGAGCATTAAAGGGATTGTCAGCACAAATATATGGTTATGAAAACAAAGGGCAGTAAGAAAACTATTCTTAGTTCAAGAATTTCTGATTTTGATTTATTGGGAAGACGTTTCATTTTTGATTACGTGTTTAAGAATTATTAAACAAGGAAAATATTAAAAAATAAAAGAAAAATGTTTTCTTTTTGTTTTATTTCAGCTTCCACAATTTTTTTGCAAGTAACTCGTGATTCTGATTGTCAAAAATTTCCCAGCAGATTTAAAATTGAACCATAAACCATAAATTGCTCAACAAAAAAAATTCCTTTTCGTATCAATACTCCATGGAAAATAGACTTTTGTGAGGAACAGAAATGTGACCTTGGTTTTTTTGCTGGAATGTACGATGGTAACTCTGAAAGACCTGGTCAAAAAAAATGGCGGACCAATAATTGTCACGATTTTCGGTTTTTCAAACAAAAGGTGTAGGGAATTGAAAAACATATCGATTCATATGAGTTATAGGTGGCGCCACTAGTTATCGAGATATATTTTTTTTCAACAAAATTTACGGTTTTTGTTTTTTTTTTCTAAAAAAAAGACATTTATTAACAAAATACCCATTTAAAATTTAACATAAATATAGGTATTATTCCTAAAAAGTATGTCAAACCCGGAATCTGTGAGAAATTCAAAATCAAAGTTGAAAATTTAACCTCAATTTTCCGTTTTTCTAAGATACAATGCTTAATTTTAATGGAAATTGTTTGTATAGTTTTATATTTTGAAGATGTATTAAAAAAAATTTTTTTTTTCAATCGTGAACCGAGAAATTTTGCAAAAACCAATTTTTGCCCAAAAAAAATTGCTACAACTTTTCACCGGATGGAGATCAAATTTTTTTAATGTGTGCATTGGATTTAGATGTATCATTTTCGATCTCAAAAAAAAAAAAATTTTGGATGAAAAATACGATTTTTTTTCAAAAATTCATAATGGCGGGGCAAATGAATATTACGGGCTCAAATTTGCAGAAGATGCTTTTTAATACTTGTACTTTACCTGTAAATTTTTTGGATTCAAGAAATATAATTCCACACGATCTGTGAACCTTCGAAAATTGGGCCGAATCTAATCGAAAATAGCTGCTGCAGGCCGCTGTCGGCGGGTTGCCATAGTTCAGGCGCATTATTCATTGGCGCTTCAAGGAAACTTATGCATCACAAGTAATATTTATAATATTAATGTTGTTTTATTAATTTATATGATAGTAAAAATTTGTTTAGTCATATTAATTATTAATTTGTTTATTAACAAAATTTGTACAAAAAATCATACAAATATTCAATTGTATATTACATATTCTACTGTTTTTTTCCTTTATGTTATTGTTACCAATAGTTTATTAACAAAATTTTTACGAAAATTTCTATAAGCAAATCATATAAAAATATAATAATAATATATAATACGTTATATAAATATTTAATAATACATTAAAATTACGTAGAATATGTAATATATAATTGAATATTTGTATGATTTTCTCTATAATTTGTTGTCAAAATTTTGTTAATGAATAAATTGATAATTAATATGACTAAACAAATTGTTACTATCATATAAATGAATAAAACAACATCAAGATTATAAATATTACTTGTGATGCATAAGTTTCCTTGAAGCGCCAATGAATAATGCGCCTGAACTATGGCAACCCGCCGACAGCGGCCTGCAGCAGCTATTTTCGATTAGATTCGGCCCAATTTTCGAAGGTTCGCAGATCGTATGGAAGTGTATTTCTTGGACCCAAAAAATTCACAGGTAAAGTACAAATATTAAAAAGCATCTTCTATAAATTTGAGCCCTTAATATTCATTTGCCACGCCATTCTGAATTTTTGAAAAAAAAAGTTTTTTTCATCCAAAATTAAATTTCTTTTTTTTTTTTTGAGACCGGAAATGATACATCTAAATCCAATGCATGCATTAAAAAAATTTTATCTTCATCCGGTGAAAAGTTATCGCAACATTTTTGGTGCAAAAATTGGTTTTTGCAAAATTTGTCGGCCCACGATTAAAAAGAATTTTTTTTAAATAAATCTTCAAAATATAAAACAATACAAACAATTTCCATTTAAATTGAGCATTGTATCTTAATTAGGAAAGCGGAAAATTGAGGTTGAATTTTCAACTTTGACATCGAATTTCTATGAAAACACTTTTTTAGAATAATAATATCTATATTTATGTTAAATTTTGAATCGGTGATTTGTTAATAAATGTATTTCTTTCTTTAAGAACAAAAACTGTAAATTTTACCGAAAAAAAAAATCTTATATTATACGAATCAACAGGTTTTTTAATTCTCTACAACTTTTGATTGAAACATTTTTCGATACAAGTTTTACTTTTTGAGATAAACTCAAAAAACTGAAAATTCCATGGAGTACAAGCAAATCTTTGATTAATCACATTTTCACTTCCGAAACCAATAGATTTTTTATGCTATTTTGACTTTATTTAACTCAAAACTGAATTTAAAATCAATACAGCATTATATAATGTTGTTAATAATTTTGTTAACTTGATTTGGCGTTTGGTCTACTAGACTCTTTTTTGCAAAGTGGTGGAATCTGATTCAACAGTGTTACCTGGTGATGTACATCATCCTCTTCTACTAATAACATACCCTTATATAACATGCAAACCAAACAAATTTAAATTAAATGAACAATACATATACAGGGTGGTCCGAACCACCCGTACAGGCCTTACAGTGTGGAGTGGTAAAAAATGTTTTTTTTTCCAAAATCTGATAACTCATTTCACAGGTAAATGAGGTATGCTCTATCCATTGACCATAAAATCAACTTCCCGTCGGTACCGGAAGTAAGCTAAACTGACCGGAAGTTGACTTTTTTTAAATTGAACATACATATTTTTACAACGGATTCGGATTAAGCGAGAAAAAATACACATCTTTTGTAAGAAACATTTTTTTAAAAAATGTATTTTTCGACCTCTAAATGCCCTCCGAAAATCATCACGTGACCATATTCTAAAAATCATCACCACCACTTAAAACACGTTAGAAAATATTTCCGCATTCACCCAATATCATCATCATTTCATACGCTTCCTCTTTTGAATATATCTTGGCCAAAATAAAGAGATGGTACAGTTTGTACATATATATATATATATATATATATATATATATATATATAGTAATAGTTGTAGTTATGTAAATTACTATCTAAAAACCACTGATTTCTTAGAATCCTAGGATGAAAATAAGGGTTCCTTTTGAAAACTTCGACTTGACTTTGATACGACCTCGACCTTGAGATAAAGCTCAAGGTCAAGGTCGCCCTGATATGGCCTCCCACGCACTCTACAACTTTTATTTGAAACATTTTTTCATAGGACGCATAATTTTCAATATAAGTATGTAGGCAGCATTAAAATTGGTCACGTAATTGGTTTGCAAGGTCACTTAGGAGACAAACATTTTTTTCACATGACATGTGTAGAATACAAATCCGCTCTAAAATATGCATTTTCCATTCAAAAAAAATGAGCTTTCTGTCAGTTTGACCCACTTCTGGTCTATTATTGCTATTCGATAGAGCTTACGTCATTAACCTTAGATGTTCATGTCAGATTTTCTTAAAAAACATTATTTAATGTGTTATAAGGGGTGGTGATAATTTTTAGTCACGTGATGGTTTTCGGGGATCATTTAGAGGTTGAAATGCATGCATTTTTAGGAAAAATGTTTCTTACAAAAGATATGTATTTTTTTTCGCTTAATCCAAATCCATTGTAAAAATATGTATGTTCCATTTAAAAGACTCAACTTTACGGTTTAGCCCACTTCCGGTACAGACCGGAAATTGATTTTAAGTAACACTGTTCTTTCTCCTTCACAATAATAGAGAATTGGTGCTGTAGGGCAGTCTATTTAATATATATATATATATATATATATATATATATATATATATATATATATATATATATATATATATATATATATATATATATAAACAAGAAGTTGCCCAATTTATACCTCAAATCGATCAAGAATTATAGGTTTTTTAAATAAGCTGTTTGGTATTCTAATTTATTATTTACCATAGAGACAGCAAAACACTAGGTTTTTAACATTAAAGAGCTATGGTTGGTAACAAACGACAAAATCTGGTTTCACAATAAAGTTAACTCCATTTCAATGATTTCGTTAATAATTATTGTTTGTCAAATTGTCACCATACTAGCAAATTTGATCTAAATTTAAATATATGTACTAATTTTAGGATCTTATACTTGCCCTCAGTGTTCAAAAAGCTATAGAAGACAAGATTCGTTGCGTCGACACTTAAGAGTTGAATGTTGTAAAAGTGGCCGCCACGTTTGTGAATATTGTAGTAAAGTTTTTAAACATAAGTTCAATCTAAACGCACATCAGAAAAAATGCAATTTCATATAGTAAAAAAAAACACTTCAGAAAAAAGAGAACAATCTGTAGCGAAACACAATGAGAATATAAGAAAAAAAATCCCTGTGTGTAAAGATTGCTAGTCTGGAATTTAGTTTCTTTTTACCAAATAAATTATTGTAGAACTATGGATTTTTTAAACTGTACATACCTGAGTTAATTACTTACAGGGTTTATCATGTGTTTGAGCTGTTATTATAAATAATATGTTTCAATATAGTGACATTCAAAATTAAAATTTCGTTTCATTTGAAGTTATTGTCATAACATACTTCTTCAAAGTTTTTTTTGCACTTGCACTCTTACGATTAGAGTTCAAAATGAAAGGCTTGTAGTAACAATGTTTTTGTGGGCGTGAAAGAATGTGATATAAAATTAATGTGTCCAAGGTTCTCAAAGGTTGGCGTTTATTTTTTCTCAATCTTTAAACCACACATATCATCCTTAAAAGATATGTGATATATTCAGAGACGTTTCCTTTAGCTAAATACACATTTTAAAAGCATAAGAGTATAGACACTAGTATTTATTCAAAATAACATTAGAATATACTGAAATATAAATATACAAGAGTACCTCCATAGTAGTAGTATTTTTTGGTAAAAATGTGGATACTTCTTTCGAATATTATTAGTTGATTTTATAAGTAGTTTTTGAGAAAACTCTCCAATATTTTTTTTTCAATCAATAATAAATTAGAAGTAAAACGAAAATTTATTTTCATTTTTGATACTGTTTACTACTCTGATAAATAACCAACCCCAAGATTATTAAGAACATCTTCGAACCCCCCTTAAATTCAGCTTATAAAAAAGGTATAATGTTTAAGGTTAACCTAAAAATTTTAATTCTAACCTTTATTTTCACCAGTAAAACCATAAATTTGAATGGGCTTCATCAAAGATTCAATTTTCCCAAAAGTACAACTTTTCAGACTAGTCTGAGAATTTTAGCCCCCCCCCCCAATCCAGCTTTAGGAGAGTTCTATGTGGTAAAAATATTTCACATTTATCAATGACATCTTTAAAAAATTTATAATTTTGAATGCAAAAATCCAACAATAGTTCCATTATACCTGGTGTCCTGAACCACCCTTCCCCCCTTTAAAACCTTGGGAAATGTTTTTTTTTGAGAATTTAAATATTTTTTACAACTATATCGGATATGCCCTTTCGATTGGTGGCACTTACAATTTCCGATTCCGATAGAAAGTTCGTTTATTTACGTTTTTTAAATGAAACATACATATTTTTATAACGGAATCCAATTCCACGCCACAAATATGATTTTTTTTTTTCAAAAACGTCTTTTTTGACCTCTAAATGACCTTTAAATTTATGTTCGTTTTCTGTATACACAAAATCTCTTTTGTACTTTGCTAATCGAATTTTTGGGAAAGACAGCTGTGATATCAATTCTGCATTATCTCAAAAGACAGTGTCACTTTCAGGAATCATAATCATATTTATACCACAAAGAAAATTTTTTCTAAGAACATAATAACTTGTCTAAAAATAGCAATGGTAGATAATCACATTTTCACGTCTTTGAATGGAAAATACTTTTATCTTGTTATTAAGAGTAAAAATGTAATTATTTAGTTTTGTTTTTATAAAATAAATTATTATATTCTAAAAAATCTTGCTGATGTGTGTATGTAACATACAAGAACCAAATATATCGCACTGGGCAGAGGGGGGGAGCCTGCGAAGTCGCTCGTCCAATCAGAAAACGAGCCAGCTAAACAAAACTCAACATTCATCAGAGCCCATCATGAGTTCTCAGCGAGTAACGAGACGAACCGCACTTGAAAATGTCAAATGAGATTTTGGCGAAACGTCGTGAAAACTATTTTTTGAACGAACGGATTGATCCGTAAAAACCTACGATATAACATATATATATATATATATATATATATATATATATATATATATATATATATATATATATATATGAAGTAAAATGCGAAACAGTAAATGCAAACTTCTCTCCATCATATCCTTTCTGTGTTAGAGGTTGCACAGTTAGAATAAATTGTTATAAAATACAATTTATCCCATTCCACCACCATCGAGATGGTGGCCTACCTGTACCACCATACCGAGAAGAAAGTCAAAGCTTACCCTCCCCGCCATAGTGATACGGCAGAGGTACATGTTTCGTCTCTCACTAGACTCATCAGGGTACCGACATGCACCGGGCTGTGCAAAGGACAGATCGGAAGGAAGTATGCAATACTGAACGCGGCTTCGCGTACCCTGATGAGTCTAGTGAGAGACGAAACATGTACCTCTGCCGTATCACTATGACGGGGAGGGTAAGCTTTGACTTTCTTCTCGGTATGGTGGTACAGGTAGGCCACCATCTCGATGGTGGTGGAATGGAATAAATTGTATTTTATAACAATTTATTCTAACTGTGCAACGTCTAACACAGAAAGGATATGATGGAGAGAAGTTTGCATTTACTGTTTCGCATTTTACTTCATTTTCATACGGAGTTGCATATAGTTGTATGTTTTCTGAATGTGATTTCAGCACTACAACAGCATAATGTGGATATAACCACTGCTAATGCATCTCACACGGAGGTATCCGTGAAAGCCGTATTATAAACATATATATATATATATATATATATATATATATATATATATATATATATATATATATATTTCTTAAAGAATTTCTTGTTAGTTTTATATATAATGTTAATCAAAATATTTTACTAAGTTTCTAACAAAGCCTATGTATTAACTTTTTTTGAACTTTAACAAATCTATAGACATTTTAATTTTTAGATTGGAAATGCCATCAGTGTTCAAAAGTATACAAAATTAGAAGTTCTTTGATGAGACATCTGAGGAAAGAATGCTTGAAACAAGGAGAGTTCGTGTGCGAACATTGCCAGAAGCATTTTAAGCATGCTTTTTACATGAAAGTTCATATAGAGAGGTATTGTAAATACGTCAAAAGGGATTTTCCACAATTTGACACTGATTTGCCCTAAAAATAAACGTGGTTGTACATATTAATATTTAATATATTACTGTTATTTATGTTTTTTATTTAAAGTTTACTTACTGCTTTCTTGCATCACACATATACAGAGGAAAAACGTAAAATGTTCGCCCTGTTTTGCAAGTATGGACACCATCAGATCATTAAAAATTACTTAAAATATTTAAGTGGCACTTAGCTGGTATCTATCTTTATGTCATGAATTGTTTCTTTTAGAATATTGCCCTTTCAGGTTTTTTCTCTTTTTATATAACCACAGTGGCGGAACAACAATATTTATGATTTTTTTTTTGCAAATTTTATTTGTATTTAATTCATCACAAAATAATTCATTAATATATTGATTATTACTTAAAAATTGCACTATAATTGAAACTTCAATTAATATACATTCAGCATGTTTCGCTACATACAGTGGCATTAATAATGACCCTGCAAACCCCGCGGGACGGGGGGGGGGGCGCAACCAATCCAGGAGCGCCTTCAAGTCCCTTGATGAAAAATGAATGAATACGAAGGATGCAAAATAGTAAGGCGCATTAAAAAATCTGCGGGGGTGGGGGGATCCACATGCTCTTACTTACGCCGCTGGCTACACAGTAGGTTTATCAAGAATGAACAATGTAAAGACAAATTCTTATATCTTGGTAGGATAAACTAAACCTGGTTTCCCCAATAATAAGCAGGTAATTGAAATAGGTCATTAAAACAGGTTTAATAGAGGTGAGTTGTGCAGGTCTAGTTGATAATTTAATTTAAACTGGCATGTTTGTAATAAATTCGCAATCACTCTAGAATAATCCGATTTTCATGATTCGGGAAGCATTATTTTCGTTAATTAATGCTCCCTGGAATATTCATACAGTAATGGTTTGCTTTGATTTTAATGCAACGTTGACAAATTGCATGAGGTCATTAACTATATCAGATTTGTGCTGAGCCTATTAAAGTAGGAGTATTTAACTGGAACGTATGTTCGCAAAGGCAGGTATACAGTTCATTCAAAAAGTTTCGGGGCTAATTTTATATAAAATATGTTATCTGACGGCAGAACTATGTAATATTATGCCTTAGTTACCCATAGTGAAGATGTGAGCGCTGTAACTTCATTTATTAGCCAGCTGTGTTCGTTTAAAGTAGACGTGTTTTTGCCTCTGCGTCACAATTTTTGCTATGGAGCACCGCGCCGCAATCAAATTTTGTTTCAAGTTAGGAATAAGTGGTTCGGAAACATTCGAATTATTGAAAACCGCGTATGATGTGGATTGTTAAAGCAGCAGCAAGGTTTTTGAGTGTTATCCGCAGTTCAAGATCGGTTGACAGTTGATTTACGAGAAGGGCGCCCTTTAACCTAGACTATCGATGAGAATGTCGAACGTGTGCGCGTCGCACTGTCTTGTAATTGGCGAATTACGGTTGAAATGTTGTCAGAGGATCTAAACATCAGTATAGGAAGTCTGCATCACATTTTGCACGCTGTTCTTAGGATGAAAAAGCTTGTGCGAAGTTCGTTTCGCACTTATTAACGGAAGAGCTGAAAGAGCGCCGTGTCGAAGCTTCACGCAATTTAGTTTAATGGGCAGACACGCATGAAATTTTTTTAAATAAAATTGTAACCGCTTACAAATCATGGTGGTTTCAGTACGATCCATAGACCAAACGCCAAATTGCTGAGGCAAGGGCGGCCCACCAAAGTTCAAGCGACAAAGTCGAAAATCATAACGATGCTCATTTCGTTTTGCGATTCTCGCGGTATTGTCCATAGCGAATTCGTGCCCTCGCACGATTCTACAAAAGTGTCCTTAATCGACTTTTGAAGCAGATTCGTCTCGCGAGATGAAAATTGTACCGCACCAGTGACTGGTTTCTGTTGTACGATAATGCACCAGCACATTCCTCAAAATTCATCACACAATTTTTGGCCCAAAAGGCGATTTTCATGATTCATCATCCACCTTACCCGCCTGATCTGGTTCTGGCAGACTTTTTTTATTCTCTAAATTGAAAATGACGATGAAGGGAAAACGTTTTGATGACGTTGAGGCGATTCAAAGGAATGTGATCAGAGCTCTGGAAGCTATCCCAGAAGACGAATTTTCCAGATCGTACCAGCGGCTATACGAGTGTAGCAAAATTTGTATAGAACCAGGAGAGCATTATGTTGAAAACTGAATAAAATCTTTTTTTCTAAACTCTTGAAACTTTTTGAATGAATTATGAAAGAATAGGGTTTAATAAAATTTCATTGGCCTTCTTTTTCAAAATCCCTGAAGGTCGTGAGTGCCGGTAAAGCCTCGACGGGGAATTGCTAGTAAATCAAACAAATCGTCCAGAAAAGTACAAATAAAGTAAGATTATAAACATAGAGGCTTTCTCCCAAAGCTACTAAAGAGGCTAATTATTTATAATATAAGAATATTTTTGAATGATTTTACATTTTAGTTAATTTTTAAGTCACTTAAATATGTGAAACAGAAAATATTATGAAAAAGAAGAGCAGATCTACTTATATGATGATTTTTAGAATGTTTCCAATGTCCTAATTGCGACAAACGGTATAAAAGAAAAGACAGCTGGTACAGACATCGACGAGTTGAATGTCAAAAGGAAGGCCGCCATATTTGCAATTATTGTAAGGTAGTGTGTAAACATCGCTTCGCTCTTCGAAAACATGTGGAAAAGGTTCATAAAATTCCGTTCGTATTTTGAATATTTTGTTAATTTATTAAATATATATTAAAACTTAGAAAATGTTTATTTTTACATACCTGTTTATGTATATAAGTGTATGTGTGTATAGAGGCTTTGTCCTCTTCCTCGCAAAACGAGCACGTTTCTCTTTGTATCAATCCGAGTTTCTTGAGGTGTCACTTCAGGTGGCAATACCCCGTCAGGTGTCCTGTCAGAACTCTGAGTTAATTTTTACTTAGGCTTATTCATTCTTTGCAGCTTGTCTACTTTTTTACTCCCATCTACCCCGGTGTGTCCTGATACCCACAGGGAGGTGACCTTATTATACTTACTTAATTCGTTTAGTTCCTCTAGGCATTCCCAGACCATCTTGGAGCTGATCACTTGAGAACAGCGTAGTGTTGGCTACTTGACTATCCGACAGGATAATAATCTTAGGTCCGCATTTCCTTATGACCTGTATTTCCGCCTGGAAGATGTCTGGTGGCTTATCCAGTTCCCTCCGCTGTTTTGGAGCCATCTAGATACCATTTAATGGAATTCCTGTGAAGTTTTTCAATGGCATTTCTGTCCCAATCACTTTTGCGAGTCAATTTTGTGTTAAAGTTTTTCACAAAGTTGAACTTCTCTTTTATTTCTAGAGTATACAGAAAGTGGAAAAATGCAGAATAGCTTGTAGAAAATAGAAGAAATAAAAAGCCCAAAACAATTAAAATACATTAAGTTAAAAAAAAAACAGAACTTACCGTAAAAATTTCCTAGAATAACCATAAGAACCATTTTCTTTTTCCATCAGGGCAGAGCAACATTTTTTAGTTAGTGTAAAAAATAATATATAGAAATATTGAAATATTCTTTAGTTGTATTATAAAATAGAACACAATGAAATAGTGGCAAAGCAAAATTATATTATTAGGAAGTGTTGTTGACTCAGTGGGACAAAATATAGTTTTCTAAAACAAAATTAGAAAATATCATGATGGTATTTTTTTGAAAATGTTATTATCATTTTTATTTGAGACATTTCATGCTACAGTATAGGAATGAATACAATTATACGCAATTTACTTATTCCGATTTCTAACTAAATGAAATTTAAAATCCACAACAACGTGACAACATCGCAATTCGTATTGTCCAAACGGTGTATACCTTTCAAAAAATTTAGTAATTATAACGGCTTTAAGTTGACATACATCCAAAAAAAAATGTTTCTCGTAAATATAACTAGGGTTGTTCATTTCGATTTTCCGTCTTCTCTCGGAGTACAGAAAAATGAGTTATTTTCAAAATTAAACCAACATTTATTTTGTTTTATAATTTTTAGCATTTTTTTTAAATAAAATTCAATAATTCTACAAAATATCCCGTTTTTATTTTTATAAAAATATGAAGGTTAACACGCTTACCTGCTACAGATGTAGTAGGAGTCGCAAAATACTAAAATATTTAGTGGTTTTTCTCTTTATTTTTATCCATAATAATGAAAGACATAAAATTACCTCAGAGGGCCGTAACAAAGAAGAAACGCAAAAAACAGCTGTTTTCTTTGAGAATAATGTTAATACATAACCTCACCTCATATTAACGGCATCTTTACCTTGTCGTTCTATAGTAACGGCTATAAAATATTATTAAACACATTTTATGTACTTTGTCAACAACGTTGTGATATTCTTATTATATTGAATAGTTTAGACACTTTATGCCGCTATTTAATATTGTAGTGTCTGTGACTTTAAACTCTAGAAACTCTGTAGCTTTTAGACTATAGTTATTATATCGTAATAAAAAACATTTTATAGTGCTTGTGTTTCTACTAGACTAGTGTGTTAAAAAACTCTAGTTCAGTTCTGACAAAGTACTGTACGTGTTTCGAAAGCACAAATTTTCATCATCAGCAGTAAAATACCTAAATTACAGACATTTAAAATAAAGTCTTGGAGAAGAAAAACATCAAAGTAATAAATGAAAAAGAAATCCAGGTAAATCGAATTAGTGATTTTCAAACCTTATAATGATATATTAATTAAATATTTTATAACCTGTTCAATGAAAATATTAATTACCCGTTGTTCTTTCTTTTTTCTTATATATATACAATAAATAAGAAAAAAATCGTTATTTTTGGTCATATTATTTTAATGCTGTATTAAAATCTTTCATTTCATATTTAAATTTCACTTAAAATAACGAATCTATACTAAGCATTTAAACTCCTCATTAAATAACCCTATATAAACGGGATATAAAATTATCGATATGTCTATACAGAAAGAAGAACTTTGATTTTAAAATTTTTGTGTATAACATTTTTTTTCTTGAAGATATATAGTTTGTAAAACTTACTTATAAATCATTCGACAAATTTCTTATTAAATAATGGAAAAAGGAAAATAGTATAATGAGCCACTCCGATCCTGTTACACTTGCCAAAAAAAAAATGTCACTAGTTTGATGGATTTGTCAAATTTTGACTTAAAGATATACACCGTTTAAACCATATTAGATGGTTTGGTACATGAGCAGTTGATAAGCTAATGATTTTTTTTTTAATTTGTATTGAAAATTCACGTTTCTCTGTTTTTTTATGGTAATTTTGTTAAAAAAATGTTTAGCTGTTATGTTGTGATCATATATATTAACAGAAGTGACAAAATTTAACAATGAAGAGCGGAAAATACGACTTATATGGGTAAGAGTAACACAATTTTTGAAATCGCGAAAAAAAACTTTGGATTCGTGTTCTATGACACCAAAATGAAGGGTATGCAAGAAATCATCGAAAAATTCAGTGTTTTTAATATCCCGTATAATTACTGTCAAAATTTTGAACTTGTAAGTTTCAGTTTGCTTGGTAATGTCAAAGGTTGTTTATAATTTGGATTTATGATTGTTTATTGGTTATATGATATGCCAAAATTTCGTTAACATATACATCTACCCAAAAGCTACAACCTACAGTCACTGGGTATCCATTTTGGGCCTGAAACCTCCGTTATGGGACACCTTAACGCCTTTCCAGATACCCTATAGAGTGCATTTCTTTTAACGCGCAACGTACTGTTTTATATGGTGGTTAATATTCAAATCCGTGCTAGGGACATTTTTGCTAAATAAAAATAGATATTTAAAGGCATTAGCTTACGCATATTTCAGTTGCACTATAGTCTTGGGGGACATTTTGCTCAGTACTGAGTTGTAGAACTGAAAATAATTATTGTCAAAAGAATGCAGCTTATGCTAATGTTAAAATCATTTCTAGACCCGGCCAAGACAAAAATAATGTCAGTCAGAAAGGTTCTAGATGACATGTTTCCGCTGAGATGTGAAACTCCAAAACCAAAATCACCACCCGTAAAACCGCTACCACCCAAACCAGCTTTAAAAGAACCAGTTTTTAAAATACCTACTATACTGACTCACCAGTCCATGCCAAGAATGGATGACAGGTTTGTGTGTAGCTTCTGTAAGAAGAGTTTTAAGTATGAGTATTCCTTCAAAACTCATCTTCAGTTTTTATGCCCACAAAAGAAAAAAATATAGGTTTATTTGCAATTTATGTTTTAAGTAGGCTACATCCCGTTTTAAACATATTAATAGTTTTTATGAAGGTATGCAAAATATCTATTAAATTTGCTTTAAGCACATACCGCAATATTTATGATAAGTGATATACATACACATATATTTTCAAAAAACAAATTTTTTACCGTTGCTTTGGGCATAGTTTTTTTTTTGATTTGTTTGTTAAGTTGTTGAATAAAATAATTTAATTTTAAATCAGTCAGTGAATATTTAAGTGAAGAGTAGAAGGTGTAATCTTAACACCAAATGAGGTTTTGTATATCAAATCACTTTTTGGTGTTAATTTACTCTCAATAAATACAATTTGTAGTACTTTTACTGCGTGAGATAGAATAATGAAGCAGATATTGACTATTAAGAGCTTATTCTTTGTTCATAGGAACTTTTTTCCATATTAACGTAATCTTTCACCTCCCGTCGCTTATTTGCTTTAGAGTAAAATTTCTTGCAGAATTTTATCAGTTGCTTAGTTTTTAAATAACCATAATAAAATATGAAATTAGAATTTTTGGTTTTCTTTTTGTTCCTTAATACCAATTTAAAAAATCTATATCTCCATTTTATCAAATTATATATATATATATATATATATATATATATATATATATATATATATATATATATATATATATATGGGACAATTCACGTCAAGCGGATCAGAGCTACGATCAAAATTAGAAGCAACCAAAAAATTCGACCAAGGGCCCATTTTAAAGCTTAGAGCGTCTACATTCAAATGCCGAGTGCGCCTTTCAAAAATCCAATATGGCGGCTCCAATATGATGGCCTGAAGCTGGAGACAAATAGAGTGTCGAACAATAAAAGTTTTTTAAAATAAAAATTCCTAACCGATAGAGTCGTTTGAGCTAAAAACAGCTCAAATTGTAGCTGATGGACGTCTCTTACATGGCGGATCCAATATGGCGGTCAAAAATCCAATATGGTGGCCGAATTTTTGAAAATCAACCTATTTGCACCAAATTTGGTATACGTGGGTTTTGGGGGTTGTCCATTACGAATCTGAGCTCAGGTTTGCCAAATTAAAGATGGTGGAACCAACATGGCGGATGACATTTTTGGAAATCAACCGATTTGTACAAAAATTGTCATATACGGGGGTTTTTGGGATGGCTGGTTACGAATCTGAGGTCAGATTTTCAAAATTCAAGATACTGAACCCAATATAGTGGAAACTCAATAACCCAATCCTCTATATTAGGTCCACAATCTTGAATTTCGAAAATTGAACTTCGGATTCGTAACCAATGATTCCGAAAACCGCCTTGTATTAAATTTGGTGCAAATCGGTGCTTTTCAAAAAACACTTCTGCCATATTGGATTTGCCATTTTGAATTTTGCAAATGGGATTCGTGATCAGCGATCCCAAAAACCCCAGTATACCGAGTTTGGTGAAAATCGGTTGATTTTCTAAAATTCGGTTACCATGTTGAATTTTTGACCTTCATATTGGATCCGCCATGTTGGATTTTGTCAACCTTCCTCACCAGTTTTTAGGGGTGTCTATCAGCTACAATTTGGGTCAAAAACGACCCAATCGGTTACGAATTTTTAATTTTATAAGCTTTTATTGTTCGACACTTGATTTTTCTTTTCCGGACGCCATATTGGAGCCGCCATACTGGATTTTTCAAATGCGCACTCGGGATTTGCTTTAAAATGAGCCCTTGGCCAATTTTTAGTATATATATATATATATATATATATATATATATATATATATATATATATATATATATATATATATAGTGCCCAAGCGACCAAAATTAAAGAAGGGGGGTTCAGTAAGATCCATGTTCCTAATGTAGCAGGCAGGCCAACCTATTTTTGCTCAATTTGAACGGGGCATTCAACCACTACCCCCCTCCCTTGTACCCGCCCCTGTATACATATGTTTATATATATTTTCTTTAGTTTTTTCTTGGGTATAGGTTTTTCGTTTCAAAGTCGAAAGAAGACAATTCTTCTGACGTTTCGCTCTACATAGTGAAGTTTTTCAAAGTTGTATTATTTTTGTGTCTATTCCTTCAACAAAATATATATCTTTTTACAATATTTTAATATTTTCCACCCAAAAAACTAAAATTTACATCTGAAATTCGAAAGGAACAAAAAAAATTTTTTTTAGACTTAACTATACATAGAAACAAAACAAATAACAGTCTTTAAACAAAATGAAATACAAAAGATATTTGATCAAGCCGGGATTTAAATTTTACCTCTCAACCTCCAAACAAACAGAAAATATAGTGTCATAATTGGTTTAGTTGATCGAACTATAAAATTGTCTTCACCCGAATTACGCTGAGAAATACTAAAAAGGGTGGAAGAGATCCTAATAATGAATCATTTTCCCAAACTCCTTATAAAAAAATTAATTAAACAAAGAACCTTTTTACAAACAAGAAAAATAAAATTAACAACACCATAACACAAAACACTTTCATTGCATTACCGTATATAAACCAACTATCAGAAAAAATAAAATATATTTTGGGTAAACATAACATAACAGTGTGCCATAAATCGAACAATTTACTGAGATCATTTTATACTAAATTAAAAAGTAAGGTTCCAACCAAAAAAAGATCTAATGTAATATATTCAATTCCATGCCTAAACTGTCCTAAAAAATACATTGGCATGACGACATAATATATTGACAATGGAATTAGTGGTCACAAGTATACTAAAAACGCATCGACATCTTTATAAAGAGTGTTTTTTATAGAGGTATAGAACTTTAAGTTGGCAACACTTTTTTAACTGGCGGCCATTTTGTCAGCTGTCAAGTGATTAATGTTTAGCTTGGTTTGGCATTTCAACATGAATAGACTGACGCCTGAACAACGCTTCCAAATTGTGCAAATTTATTTTGAAAATCATGGTTCTGTTCGAAATACGTATCGCGCACTACGTCTATTTTACGGTCAACATAATCGTCCATCAGAGCAATTAATTCGATTAACTATGGAACGTTTTCGCACCACGTTTACTCTAAATGATAATACGCATCCACAGAGACGTCGTACAGTGCGAATCAGTCTATCCGCCATCGTGCACAGGACTTGGATATGTGTACATTCACTTTATGGAAGATTTTGCGGAAAGATCTTGGTTTGCGTGCTTACAAAATCCAACTCGTGCAAGAATTGAAGCCATGCGATCACCTAGCAAGGTGTAGATTCGGTGAATGGGCCCAAAACAAGATTGCCGTTGATCCTGATTTTCATAAGCGAATTTTGTTTAGCGATGAAGCTCACTTTTGTTTGAATGGATACGTCAATAAACAAAACTGTCGTATTTGGAGTGATGATAATCCTCAAGTGTATGTTGAGACACCGTTACATCCAGAAAAACTGACTGTTTGGTGTGCTGTATGGGCTGGTGGAATCATTGGTCCGTACTTCTTTAAAAACGATGCTGGTCAGAACGTTACAGTCAATGGTGACCGCTATAGAGCCATGATTACTGACTTTTTCGTTCATCAATTGAACAACCATGATGTGCAGAAGCTGTGGTTTCAACAAGACGGCGCAACATGTCACACAGCTCGTGCCACAATTGATTTATTGAAGGAAACGTTTGGTAACCGCATAGTTTCACGTTTCGGACCCGTGAATTGGCCTCCAAGATCGTGCGACTTAACGCCGCTAGACTATTTTCTGTGGGGACATGTGAAGTCGCTAGCTGATAAGCCCGAAACGATTGATCACTTGGAGGACAACATTCGCCGCGTTATGGCCGATATACGGCCACAAATTTTGGAAAAAGTCATCGAAAATTGGACCTCCAGATTAGACTACGTCCGAGCCAGCCGTGGCGGTCATATGCCAGAAGTCATATGTAAATTATAATGCCAGAAGGTTATCTTTCGAATAAAGTAAATTTCATGTCAATTTAAAAAATTCATCTTTGTTTTATCCCATTTAAAAGTTCTAAACCTCTATAAAAAACACCCTTTATAAACATGAGCAAGCATGAATTTGATTTTAATAACACCCACATTTTAGATACAGAAAGACATTACCACAAACTGATCCTCAAAGAAATGATGCATATAAAAAGAGATAAAAATGCCGTAAATGATAAATAATTTAATTTTTTAAATACGACATACTTCGAGCTACACTACAGTAAATATTAAAAATCGTGTATTGATGCTTATCACCACTCTATATAAACACATGTAAATAAAGAATGTTAAAAAAAAATAATCTTTTTTCCTTTTTTTTGCTGTTATAAGAAATAATCTACTCATATCAAATACATACCAGATTGTAATAATTGAATTTATTTTTAACACAGCTTCTTTCAAGGTATGTACTGTTTATAATTTTTATTGTTTTAATCTATTGTGTAATTTAGTTTAAGACTATTATAAAATCGTTTTAATTAAATTTAAATTTTAAGTTAAAAATATGAATGTATATATATATATATATATATATATATATATATATATATATATATATATATATATATATATATATAGGGTGTTTCGAAATAAGTGCAAAATTTTTTAAAAAGTTATACTTGTGCTAATTTTAAACATAAAAATTCATATAAACATATGTCCGATAATACTTGGTTTTTAAGAAACAGGGTGTTACATTTTATTATTATTTTTAGTTGTTTAAATTTAAATCATTTGTTTTTAAAGATAATTCGAGCGCCCCTGACTCGATTTGATTATTTAGTTAGTTTCCCCATCTTATTGTGAAATTTTTTGTCTCACAAGTTTTGCTCTAGAAGTCAATAGTTTTTCAAGAAAGAAATTAAATATGTTGAGATACATCTCTAATTAAATTCTCTAAGGGTGGTTTATTAAGGGATTTATCACACCCTTCCATTCGATATAATCCATCAGTTTGGCAGTAGTATCCCACTTATTATTTTCAAACCGAGAAAAACAGCAGGTAAGACACGATTGCGACAGCTCTACAGATCACTTGATAAGATTAGAGCAATATCCACATAATGTTGTATAAAACGGTCCTGAGATGTAGCTGTCGTAGCTTACTTGCTGTTTCCTTGGCTTGAAAATAGTAGATAGGGTACGATTGCGAAATTGATGAATTCTACCAGATGGAATGACCTACTTAGTTCCAATGAGGATGAAAGAAAATCAAACAGTTTATTTGACGATGACCTTGAAATAGTCTTTGAGCTTGACTTTGACGATCATTTGAAGATCAAATTATTTTTTTTTAATTGGCAACCCACTTTTTTATTGAATAAATGGAAAATGGGGAAAATTTCCTATCTAAATGTATGAATAAAGTAGGGGTAAAATCAGTAATGTAAATATGCCGATAACTCAAAAACTAAGGGTGCTAAAGAAAAATTGTTACATAAAAGTTTGAAGAAATCAAACTCGACATCTCATGGTCACCTTGACTCACCTTGCTACTGACCTTAATGGTTATTTCAAGGTCAAGATGGGTGGTCAACGTAACCTCTACGTGTAAAATAGAGGTCATAATAATGCTCGGTAATAATAATGCGGATAATTTTGAGAATACTGGTCTAACCTGATAATTATTGTGTGAATATAATTCTTAAAATTATCTACATTGTTATCACCTATCAAAGTTATGATCTATATTCCACATGTAGCGGTTACATGAACCTCACGTCCAAATACATATTTAAACGTAAAATTTTCCAAACTTACCGATTTTGACACCAAAATAGCGATTTCCATTAAAAAAAAAAACTTAACTTTGAAATAACTCTTAAGGAAAGTGTTACCGTCAAGGTCAAAGTCACCATGGGATGCCTGTTTGATTTCCTGAAACTATTATGTGGTAAGTTTTTCCCAGCACCCTTAGGTTTTGAGGCAATTATTATATTTTATATATTATACATACCGTTGGATAGAAAATATCCCCCGCTTCTCCAACCCATTTAAAAAAATTAACTTGACCTCAAATGATCTTCAAAGTCAAACTCAAGGTCACCGTTAAATAAATGCACGTTTTGATTTCCTCAATATTTTGAAGAACCCTTGGCTTTCGATATTTTTGGACAATTTATGCAGGGAATCGAATATACCAAGAGTTTAACAGTTTTAACGAAAAATTACAATTCACGTCCGAAACAGAAAATAAAAATAAAATAAATTTTCTAAATATGACACTCATACGCAGAAAATATAAAATCCAACTTGATCAGGTAGATATCTAAACTGTTTCTCTAATGACTCAAAAACTCAGATAAAGAGTGTTATAATCGGTCTGTCTGATCGTGCTATGTCTTTAACGTAGCCAGAATTCCGACCAAGAATACCGCAAAAACTGAAAAACATTTTTTAATAACCTAATAACAAGACATATATATATATATATATATATATATATATATATATATATATATATATATATATATATATATATATATATATCAAATGCGCTACATCAGGTGAATACTGATATATTATGGCAATCTAAGGCCTTATCCCCACTATGCAGCACAGTCAACTAATTTAATGGATGCCTTAAGTAGAAAGTGAAACGTTAATTGTTTTGGATTTTTTATTAAATAAAGAACCTAAACCCAAGAAAAGACAAAATAAAAAAAGATTATATATATATATATATATATATATATATATATATATATATATATATATATATATATATCATAAATTCAAAATTAATTATTATATTGTTCTAAAGTCGTGAATATTTTTTTTTATCAAATGCGCTACATCAGGTGAATACTGATATATTATGGCAATCTAAGGCCTTATCCCCACTATCCAGCACAGTCAACTAATTTAATGGATTTTGGGAAAAAATCTCTCAAAAGATATTTAATTTTGTCCGAAAATCCATCAAATAATTCACTGTAATTTACCGGAATACAAAGTTAAGAGACACGAATAAAGTTGATATTCTTTAGCACTTATTTTTAATTGAGGCCATTTTTAGTTAACCGATAAAAAAACTTGTAAATTTTTCGATTGATGTACATTTAATTCGATTCGGTTTTGCGATTGACTTTGCCGAACGGTTTTACCGAGATGCGGTTAAAGATTTCAAAATATGGGTTTAAGTAGACTAATATTATTTTTATGGGTATTAATACAACCAACTTTCCAAGATAAAAAAATTAAGTATAATTGTAGCTAATGAAAAACCATATAAATGTCCGAACTGCAAGAAGTCCTACAAATATAGAAGAAGTTTTCGAGAACATTTTAACAACGTATGTGGAAAAGAACCTAAATTTGTTTGTCCATATTGCCCACATAAGTCGTACAAGAAATTCAATATGAATTTACATATTTATAATCAGCATACTGACAAGTCTGATACTACTAAAAAATAAATTTTTTGAATAAAGTATCGTATTTTTTGATTTAATTGATGTTATATTATTATTTACAATTAATAAATTATTAAATTTATGAAATATTTGGGGTATTGTTAAAATTATAACAACCACGTAAGGGAGAATTTCGTTTTGGTTCTGAATTACTAAGAGTTACCCGTAGTATGGTATCACCTCTTCTCTGCTTTATCTCTTTTGGTGGAAGACCTGTTGTCTGATGTCTCACTGTTGTCTAATATCTCACTGTAGCAAGCATATATATATATATATATATATATATATATATATATATATATATATATATATATATATATAGGATGTGTTTAATATTTCAGAAACTGGCACCATTGGCATTGCTTGGTGCTATCTGACATTCCCTTGTAAAATTTGACACTTTAGAGGGTATACGTACTCAAAATGTTTTGACATACAGACGTTATTTTTGTCATTTACAGTAACTTCAAAATTTCATCTCAGCGAAAAAATAAAATTAACAATTAACTCGTGAATATTTCCGTGCAATTATTTTTCACAATTTTTGACCTGATTAATTTTACCACGAATCCATCAATGAGCTAAATTCTTTATAAGGCGATGAAACATCTTCAAAAATCTTTATATATTGCTGGTTTAGTGATTTCAATCGTGGTTGTCGTTCGCTCATGGACGAGTTGTGTGAAGGTCGGCCAACATCGATGATATGCGTGAACTGACAGTGCAAGATCGTCATGTAAGGAACAGAAGCTTTATTTAGCAGGTATTTATGTGTCAGTTTGCTGAGCCTGGTTATTATGGAAATATCCTGTCTTGAAAGACGGGGGGGGGGGAAGGGGTGTGGATAAAGTTTTTTTTGATTGTTAGCCATTAGTTTTTTTGGTCTTGTATGTCTCAATCAAGTTGAATGAGGTTACGGGCTATGTGTTGAAGGGAGTTTTTGAGGCCTTGAGGGTGGAATTTTTTTGATTTTATCGAGTTTTTTTTAGAAGCGGTTATCTATTTTAGTAATTTCCGGGATTTCAGTAAGACTCGGTACCCACAGGAAGAAGAACGATTAAGCCTTGATATGCCAGTACTTTAGAAGAGTTTTAATTTCTTTTGCTAATAGGTGATTGATGTTATAAGAATGGATGAGTTTAATGGAGTTAAGATAATCTGTGATTATGAGCCATTTTGAATTGGTGATGTTTAACCATTATTGTACTACTTTGAGAATCGCGAATAGCTCAGCGATGAAGACAGATGTTGATTCATGAACGGAGTCAATTTCTTCGGCGTTTTTTGTGAAGTATGATGCACCTACTACATGTTTGTGTAATTGAATTAGTGTGGAGTTTATTTCTTTTTTATTTAATAAGGAGATATAATAGTTAAAATTAGTATGGGGTTGGCTACAAGGGGGAAAACTCTATACGAGAGAGCATCAATTTAGTCCTGAGCTGGAAAAGTTTAAATTCTAAAGATGATGTACGAGAGAAGCAGTTTTTATTTCGGGAATAACAAACAAAAACATTGAAAAGAATCTTATTGTTTTTTAAAATATCCTCCAATCTGAAAAGCATTTTTCTACTAGGAAGATGATATCTCCAAAATATGACATAGAAAATCGTTGAAGCAATTTTATATCCGGGAACAAAAAGAAATTATTGGATGCCTAATCAGAGTTATTTGACAGATGACCTATCAATACCAAGTTTTGAGTGCTAAAAAAGTCACTTGTTGGAACCGGTGCTCGCTGGACATTGTCCCCGATTTATTTTTTCGAATTCACCGAAGAGTTTTGTTTATGTACAATTCAGAATTCATTGTGTTACGACTTTCTCAAGGCACGGTTGTGTCATGGTCACTTTTTTCGAAAAAATGGACTTACGGTTGACTGTTGTTTACTTTCGGTCTCGTACTCATAGATCCATGACTCCTCACTTGTTATGGTCTTATAAATGTTGTTTAAAACACTGCCATCGTATTTTTGAGCATTTCCTTGTACCAATCAATATGAGCTTTTTTTTAAGCGATTGTCAAATTATGCAGTACCCAGGTATGTCTCAATCTCCCAGTAAGCGATAAGACGATCTTACATTATCAATTCGCGCACAGCATCGAAAGCTTTTTGCACTAAAACTGATTTTGGACAACCTTCCTGCCTCTCGTCCGTGAGAGAACGACGACCATGATTGAATTCACTAAACCAGTGGTAAACAGTAATTTTTGTAGGTGCTTTATCGCCATTTAAAAAATTAAGTTCATTGGTGCACTGTTGAAGAGATAAACTAAGTAGTATATAATTTGCTGAACATACTGCAGATTTTTATATTAGCGAAAATAAAAGGAAAATCAATGAAAATTACATTGAAATCTATGAATTTTTAATGAAAAATATAGAAAATTAAACTAAACTATCAATATTTAGACGACTGCACATTAAAATGTCATTAAATATTAGAAAACAATTTAGGAAAATAGAAAAATTCTATCTTACATGAGGAAAAAAATATCCTACACGTTCATCAAACATACTTTCTGAATATGGAATCGTATATATAAATGAAAAAACAACAAATAAAATCTTTCATAAAAAGTTATAATACTGTAACTGAAATAAAATATTAATTGCTGTTGCTTTATTTATTTCCTAAAATAAATTAATAAAGAAAATATTTAAAAAAATATGAAATAGTAATGAATAAAATTAATTTAATACACATTTTTTAAATTTTTTATACTTATTTTCGACCTGTTGGCCTATTAAACTATTTTTTAACAATGAATGTTAAATATGTTTTTAAAATTCAAATTACTATATTTAATTTTTCAATAATTTATAATTTTGAAATAGAAAATTTTGAAGGAGATAAAATTGAAATAGATGATAATCACATGGAAATAATTAATATGGATGGTTTTAGTATTATCACAAAAATATGCAGTATTATTTTAATTCATATAATTGTATTAAAAATTATAAAATAATTGATTATATTGAAGAATAAAATGAAGACAAAAAATTTTTAATTGAAAAGTTACTTATTCAGTAACTTGTTTGTTGCTTAAAGTAGCTAATCGCCTTTTAATTTTGTGGACATCTTAGTTG
Organism: Diaprepes abbreviatus; assembly: GCA_034092305.1. Lineage (NCBI taxonomy): Eukaryota > Metazoa > Arthropoda > Insecta > Coleoptera > Curculionidae > Diaprepes > Diaprepes abbreviatus. The sequence continues at coordinate 5,279,583 of JASJET010000330.1, read as the reverse complement.
ATTCCTTACCTTAAAATTTATTGTTAGAATTTTTACTTTATCAATATTTTCTTTTCCAGAACAGAATATCTCGAAATCATTTTCCTGAAGAATGGAAGTCACGGAAACCATTTTACCTCCAAAACACTTTTGTGGTTCATTTGGTATATATAATGTCGATAATAAAGTGGAAGATGTTATTTTAAATGGTAATTATAGTATCAAAGTTATTGAAAACGATTTATGTCATGAACTAGATTTTGGAGAAGTAAACATCGAAGGTCAAGCAGTATTTGGTTTTGGTAATGTTCTAAGTAACGAAGATACAGAAGATATCAATGAACTTCTTTCTATTTTTGTGCAGTATACATATAAAAATTTAGATTATGTAGAGAAGATAGATAAAAAACCAATTCAACTCAAGGGAGGAACACATTGCTCTACTAAAAAATTTCTGTTCACTTATAAAAATAAAGAGTTTATTGCTTTTGGAAGATATATTTTTGGTTATGATAGATACTACGTAGATATTAAATCAGAAAAAGCAATGCTAGAAGAAGATAATCATTCAAATGATGATAAAAATGTCGATCCAGATGATGATTTTGATGATGAAGAAAAATATATGGAAAAAGAATCAGCATTTGAAGATTATATTATAACTTTATCTAATCCTGATCTGCCCGACGGTGAAGGAAGAAAAGATAAAGATGGTTATTTAGTTGGAAATAATTATATTTATGCTTTCATGATTCATGATAAAACCACTGGTGTTTTAGATGCTTTTGGATTATACTGTTAAATTTGTTTTGAAAATAATCTGTATTAGTAATATAGTTAGTATGTATATTTTAATTTTTGTAATTGTTTTTGTATTTTTAATTTTGTAATTCGATACTGATTAGAAAAAAATTGTTGATAATAATAAAATTATTTCAAATAAAATACAATTTTTATTGTGCATTATTGCGTTTTACCTCTGCCAATATAAAACTTATGAATAATAAAAACGGTGAAAAAAGGCTTAATTCTCTTTTAAAGAATATAAAGAAACAATCACATATTACTGCTTTTAGATTTACAAAAATAAAAAAAAGTATATAATTTATTTTGGACATTTTGATTAATTGCAATTTGACATCACATTTAAATTATTAATCATGAAGTTATGTAATATGAGTTACTAAATTATTAATTATGAAAAAATAATGTTAATAATAATAATAATGCGAGGCAGACGATTCAACGCGGCTACATTTGAGGGAACAAGATATTACTTCTCACCACCAAACAGACCAAGAGAAGTTACAAACGGGGCTACGGAAGCCACTTCATGGACGGGATCCAAATGAGGTCAATCAGGAAAATGTCGACAACTCAGCGTCGAACTACTGGTTCATTTCAGGACAGATGTTTCCGGAAACGGAGGGCTTCTTGTTAGCTATCCAAGACCAGATTATTCCGACGAAGAACTATCGGAAGTTCATCATTAGAGATCCCTCAATAGAAAATGATCAATGCAGATATGGCTGTCGAACATCAGAGACAATCCGGCACATAACTGGAGGATGCCAAGCGTTTGCCGCAGCCGAGTATAAGGAAAGACACGACTCGGCCGCTAAGATACTCCACCAAGAGTTAGCAGTTAGTTAAACCTATTACAGGTAGGAAAAGTGCCTTATTACAAGTACAATCCAGAGCCTATTCTTGAGAACAACCAGTTCAAGTTATATTGGGACCGAACGGTTCTGACGGATCAGACAGTAGCTCATAATAGACCAGACATTATACTAATAGATAAAATTTCTGGGCGAACTACACTAATCGACATTGATGTACCTATCAACAAAAACTTAAGGCCAAAATACAACGAGAAGATCGCCAAATACAGAGATCTGGAAGTGCAAATCCGAAGACAATGGGCAATGAACAGCGTCCAAAAGATTCCCATAATACTGTCAACAACTGGAGTGATACCAAAGAACCTCCTGCAGAACATCAAGGGACTGGGCCTTAGTGAGCATCTGTATAAACCTATGCAGAAAAAAGTTCTTCTTGCAACCGCCAGAACTGTCCGAAAGTTCGTAGGAAATACAGCAGACAACGTCACCTAGGACCCGATGACATGGAAAGGGTTCCCACAGAGCTTCATACTTTTGGTGTCTTTGTATGCCTGGTATGAGTGAATAATCCCTGGAGGGAGTGCGAAGCCGTTTGGCTTGTAAATCATAATAATAATAATTATGTCTTTATTTCTGGCTCCATAGAAATAACAGCATATTATAATTAATTAATATACAGGATGATGTAGAGACAGAAAGGGCGAAGTCCAGATATGGATAACACCTAAGCAATATCCTCCCTGATGAACTCAACCCAGACTGAAAATAAATAAGACCTCAATAATAAGTAAATACAGCAGAGAAAAGAAAGAATTCTTATACACCCAAATTAGATACACTGATACAAATTCTGGATTTTTCTTCATCAAAATTCAAAGGAAAAGAAAAAAAGGGAACTACAATTTTCTTATTTGTTTATCAAATGCGTGTTGGAAGACAACATATCTAAATGTTATAGGCGTGAGAGTTTTGACGAAGTCCGGAAGAGAACTATATAGTTTAACGACATTGCAGGTAAAAGAGCGTTCAAACAGAATTGGTTTATGCAAGGGCGGAGTTATTGTTCCTCGAAAACGAATATTGACGTTATGCACGTGAGATCTAAAAATGATTAGTCTGTATAGATATTGTGGCCTTTTATAACATATAATTTTATGGTAATAACAAGCCTCATGTAACCACCTCCTGCTCTCCATATTCAGCCACTTTATATAGAGTAACTTATGAGATATTCCCTCCTATTTACGAACTCCATAAATTAATCTGAAACAAGAGTTTTGCACTTTCTGTATTCTTCGTTTCTGAATGGCTGTTAGGCAATTTCCATATATTACATCTCCGTGGCTAAAAATAGAGAGCACCAGCGAGTCACAGAGCAAAATCTTAAGTTTTATGGACTAATCATGGCGGTAACTGTAAAGAAGTTTCAGTCTAACATAAGCCTTCTGAACACAATGGGAAACATGCTATCAAATCGCAGTTCACTGTCAAAGACAACACCCAGATTTTTAACACTAACCTCAATAGGCAGAACTGAATCGCCAATCTTTACATTTATAAGATTTTTAACCATCTCTTTATCATTTTTTTTCCAAATATCATTATACAACATTTTTTCAGATTAAGATACAAGGAATGCTGCAAAGAGACCGAATCAATTGCTTTAAGATCTTGGTTAATAGCGTTGCAAGCCTCAAGAACATCCTTCCTTCTAAAAGACAAATATACCTGGGTATCATCTAGGTAGCAATGCAACTTGCACCTTCTCAAGGCACTTGGTAAACACGAAGTGTAGATTGCATATAACAAAGGACTTAAAGTAGAGCCCTGTGGTACACCAGAATTTATGGGCAGCTTCTCTGACATCTTGCCACCCAGTTTAACGCATTGCTTTCGACTCTCCAGAAAACATTTAAGAAGTGAAATGACATGATCACTAAGACCGATATAGTGAAGTATTGCTAATAGCAATCGGTGGTCCAGAGTGTCAAACGCTTTCGAAAAGTCGAACAGTGCCAGGACTGTTACATCTCCTGAATCAGTCTCTCGAAATATATCATCAGCAACATTTGCCAGAGCATTAGAACAACCGTGATTCCTTCTAAAAAAGATTGAGTCTCAGACAGTATTCGGTTAACCTCCACATGCTCTGTAAGTTGTTCATTAATTATTTTTTCTAATATTTTTGACATCTTCTGTTGGTGCCTATCCTCTGTGGATGTTGGCAATCACATTGGCCCATATGACCTTATTGACAGCTGTTCTAAATAAATGTACCGTCGTCATTCCTGTCCATTGTCTGATATTCCTCAGCCATGATGTTCGTCGGCGACCCTGAGTTCTTTTACCCTCTATCTTACCTTGCAAAATTAACTGAATTAGTTGGTATTTCTCATTGTGCATTACATGCCCTAAGTATGATATCTTTCTGATTTTCACATTGCGCATAATTTCTGGGTCTTTTTTCATACGTTGCATCACGGTGTTATTTGTGACATGATGGATGTATGAAATTCTGAGCATGCGGCGGTAACACCACATTTCGAAGGCTTCCAGTCGTTTAGATGTTATTTCTGTCAAAGTCCAGGCTTCCACTCCATATAGAAGAGTTGAAAATACATAACATCTCAAGACTCGTGTTCTTATATCAATGTTCAGGTGCATATTGCACAGGATCTTTCTGAGGCGGTTGAAGACAGCTCTCGCCTTCTCTATGCGGCATCTAATCTCCTGTGAGTGGCCCCATTCTCTGTTCAGACTACATCCTAGATACGTAACTTTGTCAACAGTTTCTAAAGTTTCATTATTTGCTCTAAATTGGTGGTGTATTTCGTCATTTTTGCTTACTATAAGGATTTTTGTCTTTTTACAGTTTAATTTCATGCCGTATCTTTCACAGGCTTCCACTACGCGGTCTATTAGTGTTTGCAGATCCTCTGCATTATCGGCCAACAGAACTGTGTCGTCTGCATATCTTAAATTGTTAATGCTTTCACCATTAATTCTTATGCCCTCTCTCATTCCACTGATAGCTTCCCTGAACAGAATTTCCGAGTACGTATTGAATAACGTCGGCGATAAAATACAGCCCTGACGAACTCCCTGTTTAATCGTAAATTCTTGTGATGTTTCGTTGCCTACACGTACAGTCGCCCTTTGCTGTGAGTAAAGGTTTCTAATAAGGCGTAAATCCTTGTCATCGATACCATACATACAGGGCAAAATACTTATGGGACGAAGATCCTGAAATTCACGGGGACCACTAACCTTTGGCAATGGCACTACCAAAGCCCTCTTCCAGCATTCTGGATAAACAGAATTTAATAGACAGATAATTAATAATTCAGTCCAGAAATATCAAAAACTTTGAATTCAGTTTGCTCTGTTTCCATTTTTTATAGTTTACTGCCTTTTATCTAAGCACGGTAGTGTAGATTCAAAACCAAGGAAGGGAGGAGGACGCAGGATTATGTAAAGGAAACTTATCACTCACCTTATTTTAACAGCAATCTTTGTAGCACAGGTATTTGTTATTGCTTTATTCTAATGGAAAATTAAGAGTTCTTTGGCAACACTATCAGAATCTTCTCAAACAGCCCGTACAGAACTGCAAGAATGCCCGGTACAGGATGGGAGCAAAAATCGAATTCACACGATTTTGTTGGGGTAACAATTGCAAGAAGATCAATTAAGTAACATTGAAAGAACGATGACCATGATTGAATTCATTGAACCGGTGGTAAACAGTGATTTTTGTAGGTGCTTTATCGGCATTTAAAAAATAAAGTTCACTTATACACTTTTAAAGAAATAAACTCAGTAGTATGTAATTTGCTGGGCCTACTGCCGATTTTTATGTTAGCAAAAATAAAGGAAAATCAATGAAAAAAATCTACGAATTTTTAATGAAAAATGTAAGATATTTTCAACATTCCTCTCAATGTAGGTGATGAAGCGGGGTATCAATTTTTTGATGCCTTCCTCGAAATAGTTTCCCGTCAACTCCTTCGTCCACTTCTCCCCTTTCCCCTTCACCTCCTCGTCGGTTGAAAACCTTTTTCCACTCATGTGCAGCATCAGAGAGGTAAATATAGTAATCTGAAGGTGCCAGGTCAGGAAAATACGCGGGATGGTTCAGAACATCCCATTTAAACGAGGCGAGCAGTTCCTTCTTGGCAATGACCGTGTGTGATCTGGCATTGTCGTGCAGCAAGCAGACTCCCTTTATCAGCATGCCTCTTTCACAGTATCTTGCAGAGTTGATGGTCTCCCCTTCAGGCAAATATTCAATCAAAATTATGCCTTGACAGTCCCAAAACACGGACGCTACGATTTTCTTGGCTGAAATTGTGGTTTTAAACTTTTTGGCGGAGGGTGAAGAGGTGTGACGCCACTGTAGAGATTGCCTTTTGATTTCAGGCGTGTAGTGTGCAACCCAAGTTTCATCTCTAGTTAGAATGGAGCGGAAAAATTTATCTCCATGAAGTTTGTAGCGCCTCAAAAACTCTTGCCCGGCCTCCACTCGATTCAACTTGTGTTATTCTGTCAGCTGTTTTGGGACCCACCTTGCAGACAGTTTCCGATATCCGAGGGTTTCTGTGACGGTTTCGTGTAATAGCGATCTGGAGATTTGCGGAAACATCGCAGAAAATTCATCCACGGTCAATCTGCGATCGTCACTGAGCGCATTTTCGATTTTTTCCACAATTTCGTCAGGCACAATTCAAGGTCTTCCGCTCCTCTGATTATCATGCATAAACGTACGACCATTTTTAAACTCGCGACACCATTTGTACACACTCATACAATTCATAGCTGTATCACTACATGCAATTTTCACCTCATTATAAACCCCAATCGAAGCTTTTCCCTTCCAAATGAGATTGGATCGACATTTTTCACAAAACGTGTTGTTACGTCGAGAGTTCTCAACGTACTGACCTTGAACCTGTCTCTTTGTGGAGGGGAGGAGTCAGGCTCGCGTGAGAGCCTCAGTACACTTACTTTTTGGACATACCTCGTATCATTGAAAATTAGAAAAATCAGGGAAAATACAGAAACTTTTATTACACATGTGGAAAAAAATATTCCACAGGTTCATCAAACTTACTTTCGGTCTGAATGTGCAATCGTATGTATAAATGGAAAAACAACATCGTATATCAACAATCATACTTGTTTATCTTTGCAAATTATTATGATAAGAAGTAATAATAGTTGCTGCTTTCGCAGTAATAACAAATACTGATGGAAACCTTCTAAAATAAATTAATAAAGAAAATTAATTTAATACACATTTTTAATTTCTTCTTATACTTATTTTAGACCTATTGGTCTATAAAATATTTTTAACAATGAATGTTAAATATATTTTTTAATTCATATTATTATATTTAATTTTTCAATAATTTATAATTTCGAAATAGAAAATTTTGAAGAAGATAAAATTAAAATAGATGGAAATAACATGGTAATAATTAACACGAATGATTTTAATATTATCACACAAATATACAATATTAATTTAATTCAAAAAATTGTTATTAAAAATTATAAAATAATTCATTATTTTGAATAATAAAATGAAAACATATGTTTTTTTTTTCTTATTAAAAACTTACTTATTCAGTAACTTCTTTCTTGCTTGAAGTAGCTAATCTTGGTTCAATTTTGTTGATACCTTACCTTAAGATTTATTGTAAAAATTTTTATTTCATAAATATTTTCTTTTCCAGAACAAAATATCTCAAACCTATTGTCCTTAAAAATGGATGTCACAAAAACCATTGTACCTCCAAAACACTTTTGTGGCTCATTTGGTATATATAACATAGATACTAAAATGGAAGATGTTATTTTAAATGGCAATTATAGTATCAAATTTATTGAAAACAACTTATGTCATAAACTAGATTTTGCAAAAGTAAACATCAACTGTCAAGCAGTATTTGGTTTTGGTAATGTTCTATATAACGAAGATACGGAAAACATCGATGAACTTCTTTCCACTTTTGTGCAGTGCACCTATGAAAATTTAGATTATGTAGAGAAGATCGATAAAAAACCAATTCAACTCATGGGAGGAACAATCTGCCCTACTAAAAAATTTCTGTTCACTTATAAAAATAAAGAGTTTATTGCCTTTGGAAGATATATTTTTGGTTATGATAGATACTACGTAGATATTAAATCAGAAAAACCAAAACCAGAAGAAGGTGATGATTCAAATTATGATGAAAATGATGTTGAAAATGATGATGAAAATAATGGTTCAAATGATGATTCTGATGATGATTCCGATGATTATCTTGATGATTCTGATGATTACCAAAAATCTAAGAGAAAAAAATCAGCACTTGAAGATTATAGTATAACTTTAAGAAATCCTGATCTACCCAAAGCTGAAGGAAAAAAAGATAAAGATGGTTATTTAGTTGGCAATGAGTATGTCTATGCTTTCATGATTCACGATAAAACCACTGGTGTTTTAGATGCTTTTGGATTATACCGTTAAATATGTGTTGAAAATGATCTACATTAGTAATACAGTTAGTTGTATCGAATAAAGTCAAAAATTTGTTTTTTTTTCAGATTATCACATTAATGATACAAAATGTACAGGGTGTCTCAAAAGAAAGTTCACATTTAAAAAATCGATTTAAAAAAAAGTCAGGACTTTATTGAAAAAATGTTTATTACATATTAAAATACATTGTTTGGGAATTTATTTTTTAAAAATGATATCGTCCAAATGTAATCCGTTGAGCTCACGGCATTCATTTAATCGAGCACTAAAATTGCCCATGACGGCTCGGCAGGTATTCTCCGTGATGTCTACCATTTCGTTGCGGATATTTTCTTTTAATTGTGCCAGGGAAGTCGGTTTGTTGGCGTAAACTTTTGATTTGACATAACCCCATAGGAAAAAGTCCATAGGTGATAAATCAGGACTGCGTGGAGGCCAACTTATGTCACCTTTCTTTGAGATCAATTTGCCAGGAAAAATTTCACGCACTCGTGGCAGAAACATGTTGGACGTGTGTGAAGTTGCTCCGTCTTGCTGGAACCATGTTCTTTGGTTATAGCCAGGAAAATTTTGCAGTTCAGGCACGAAGAAGTCGTCTAACATCTCCACATACCGCTCTGAAGTCACTGTTACTGTGCGCTCCCTTTCATCTTCAAAAAAGTACGGGCCGATAATTCCTCGCGCCGACATCGCAGCCCATACAGTCACTTTCGGCGAATGTAGAGGTTTCTGATGTTTGTGTTTTGGATTGTTTGCACTCCAATAGCGGCAATTTTGCTTGTTTACATGACCATTAAGATGAAAATGGGCTTCATCCGAAAAGAAGATGTTGGTTTACGAAGTCAAGCCCCTGACCAGCATCCTGAGGCTTTAATTATTGCACCAACTGAATTTTATAGGGGTTCAGCTTTAAATCTTTGTGTAAAATGCGGAATAATGATGACCTATGCACATTTAAAGAAAAAGCACGCTTACGGATCGAAACGTTTGGGTCGTCACGAACAGACTGAGTAACACTCTCTACTTTTTCGACCGTTCTCGAAGACCTCGGACGCCCGGATTTTGGTTTATCTAGTGTTAAACCGGTCTCTTCAAACTTCTGGACCCATTTTCTAATAAGCCGAGCGCTTGGCGCATCATTTAAGTGACGAATATGTCGAAAATTGCAGAATTTTCTACGCGCTACAGTCGCCGAATTACCGTTTTTGTAAAACTCACATACGCTCAAAGCTCGGTCCGCTCCCGAGAAACGCTATATAGCGACTAAATTCCCAAGAGCCAGGCTACCGATTGACATACCCCCCGCGCCGCTCGGAATAGTTGCGTTCACGCAATAAGCAAAACAAATGTGTACTTTCTTTTGAGACACCCTGTATATAAAATGATTGAAGTTGTAAAATGTAGTTTTTATGTATTAAATATTCGTACTTTTATATTAAAATTAATATTTTTTATACTTAAAAAATATAAAAAAAAATATATAGTAGATTTATTAATAAAGAAATTAATTATCATAAATAGTTGTTTTTTTTAATCAGTTTCTTTTAACTAATTATAACTCTTAATTATATTTATTTACATAATTGCAAGAATATAAATGTGACAACTGTGTTATTACGGAAAAAGAATGTTTATGAACCTGTGGATAATTTTTTTCTTCATGTGTGATAGAATTTTCTGTATTTTCGTCTAAATATTGATAATTTTATTATAATTTTCGTCTAATTTTCTATATTTTTCACTAAAAATTCAAATATTTTAATATAATTTTCATTTATTTTCTTTTATTTGGCACAAAATGTTTATGACTTAATTCCATTTTTTGTAATGTAGTGAGTAATTGTATCAAAGATTAACAAATTCAGATAAAAGGTTTCTTTTTTTCACAAAAATTTCTTTTTTTTTTTAATAATCCTCTTTTTCTTAGGTAGAATATATTCTTGTTCAACTTGTAATGCGAGTTACAGACATAAAAGAAACCTATATGAACATTTGAAAATTTGCGGCAGATCCCCGAGATTTTCCTGTACTAATTGTTCGTTTAAGTCGCACAGAAGATACAATCTTAAATTACATTTTAGAAAAATACATAAGAATCTTCAATTAGAAGAATTAATAGATTTACCATAAGAGTTGTCGTGTTAATAAAAACCTTATAATAATTCTAATTGCTTGCATTTTCATTATTTAGTATGAAAAACGGACCAAATTCGATTTAATTTTAACCCTAAGGTGCTTAAAAATATGGCGAATTGCGCTCGTGACAAGCCTTCTTTGAATTTTGCCGTTGGCGGCCAACATCAAAGAAGATATTAAAAGCATCTGGGATTCAACAAGCTAATTTCATCATATTTTTCATGTCACCGGTCTCGGTGCAAAGTAATTTTTTTCGAATGAGCGTGCTGTAAAGGCGTCCAACTAGATAAAAAAAATCATTTGAGTTTGCATCAAAAACTGCGCCTTAGTAGCGCTGCTCGCGAACAATAGAAATATGATGACCCTTTTATTATTTCCTTTGACGCTGGCCTCCGAATTCGGAAAAATTTAAAGGAGGTTCATCACGGATGCGACCTGCATATTTATACCCACTTTCACCTACAGAGCATATTTCGGGTGACTCAAAATTTTTCCAGTTATAAAGAAGTTAAATGATATTCAATGGTTATTTATTTTTGACTTTTAAAGCATCGAATTTAAATTATTTAGCATGTGAAAAACAATCTTGAGGTTTTTCCATATTTTTAATCGGAGATTTTGGGAAAAAAGCACAAATAACATTTCTCTTACGGAAAGTTTAAAAGTCGTCTCTTAAAACTTGATTTCTTATTATATTTCATGTTCAGAAATAGAAAATCGTGTAATAGTATGCTGGAATCGGTTTTCAAAAATGATTTGACATGATTTTTTCTACTTTGGCGCCCATTTTGGAAAGAATCATTTACTCCAAGTTTTAATTTTGATACTTCATTTAGACTTTGTTAGAACGGAATAAGAAATTAGGCAACATCGCTTTATATCATAATATATCTATGGCGATCCCCCCCCCTAAGAACTTTGCGTTCAGGGAAATAGTCCCGATTTTTTATCTTATACTACAAAGAATATATATATATATATATATATATATATATATATATATATATATATATATATATATATATATATACTGCTGCCATCTACCTCCCCCCCGTCGACAACTTGTTTTTTCTTGCGATCGCTCCCTCCCTCAAGAGCTTTCAGTTCAGGAAAATAGACCTGATTTTTTCGCTTACACTAGGAATATGTATACTACTGACATTTCCCCTCCCCCCCCCGCCGGCAACTTGTTTTCTCTTGCGATCGCCCCCCCTCCTCTAAGATCACCGAATCCAGAAAAATAGACTCGACCCTGTCTTTTACACTAGAAATGGGAAGGTTGCTGGTGTCTCCCCCCCGTCAACAACTTGCTTTCGCTTGCCATACTGTACTTTTATGATATTACCGCCCCGCCCCCCCCCCAAAAAAAAAAAAGAGCGAGGCTGGATCCGCCCTTGTAGATATATATAGATATATATATATATATATATATATATATATATATATATATATATATATATATATATATATATATAAAGGGTTTATTTTATAGAGGTATAGAACTTTTAAATGGAATAAAACAAAGATGAATTTTTTAAATTGACATGAAATTTACTTTATTCGTAAGATAACCTTCTGGCATTATAATTTAAATATGACTTCTGGCATATGACCGCCACGGCTGGCTCGGACGTAGTCTAATCTGGAGGTCTAATTTTCGATGACTTTTTCCAACATTTGTGGTCGTATATCGGCAATAACGCGGCGAATGTTGTCCTCCAAGTGACCAATCATTTCGGGCTTATTGGCGTAGACTAGCGACTTCACATATCCCCACAGAAAATAGTCTAGCGGCGTTAAGTCGCACGATCTTGGAGGCCAATTCACGGGTCCGAAACGTGAAACTATGCGGTTACCAAACGTTTCATTCAATAAATCAATTGTGGCACGAGCTGTGTGACATGTTGCGACGTCTTGTTGAAACCATAGCTCCTGCACATCATGGTTGTTCAATTGATGAACGAGAAAGTCAGTAATCATGGCTCTATAGCGGTCACCATTGACTGTAACGTTCTGACCAGCATCGTTTTTAAAGAAGTACGGACCAATGATTCCACCAGCCCATAAAGCACACCAAACAGTCAGTTTTTCTGGATGTAACGGTTTCTCAACATACACTTGAGGATTATCATCACTCCAAATACGGCAGTTTTGTTTATTGACGTATCCATTCAAACAAAAGTGAGCTTCATCGCTAAACAAAATTCGCTTATGAAAATCGGAATCAACGGCAATCTTGTTTTGGGCCCATTCACCGAATCTACGCCTTGCTAGGTGATCGTGTGGCTTCAATTCTTGCACGAGTTGGATTTTGTAACCACGCAAACCAAGATCTTTCCGCAAAATTTTCCATAAAGTGAATGGACACATATCCAATTCCTGTGCACGATGGCGGATAGACTGATTCGGGTCTTCCTCTACGCTACGCTCTACAGCAGCAATGACTTCTTCTGTACGCACTGTACGACGTTTCTGTGGATGCGTATTATCATTTAGAATAAACGTGGTGCGAAAACGTTCCATAGTCAATCGAATTAATTGCTCTGATGGACGATTATGTTGACCGGACGATTATGTTGACCGGACGTAGTGCGCGATACGTATTTCGAACAGAACCATGATTTTCAAAATAAATTTGCACAATTTGGAAGCGTTGTTTAGGCGTCAGTCTATTCATGTTGAAATGCCAAACCAAACTAAACATAAATTACTTGACAGCTGATAAAATGGCCGCCAGTTAAAATAGTGTTGCCAACTTAAAGTTCTATACCTCTATAAAAAACACCATATATATATATATATATATATATATATATATATATATATATATATATATATATATATATTGCCATTTTTACAAATTTGCCTTTCCATCGGACTGTCGATAGATTAGGCGAAAGTTTGACCAGATTTGTTAACGAAATAGTAAGTGTCACTGATAAACAACGCGTTGATACATATCGTGTAGACGGATTAAAACCTTATATATGTTCTCAACCAAAAGTACAATATGCATGCGCTGTTGCCAAACTTCATTCAGGATTTATGAATTAAATTTTATTGATAATTGCACAATATAACTTTTAAGAACGATTTAGACGCTCATAACACAACTCAAAATATGATATCCTTGGGATATTTTATGTTCTTTTATTCATTTGAGATACTTTGAAAATGACGTATTTTTTTATCTAAGAATCAATGAATAGTCTCCATTCATTTGATGAGTAGTCAAAGCCTAAAATATATATAAGCCCTTGCACATCATTGCAATATGTAAGACCACTTTCTTCCTTAAAAAAAGTTCACAAATTCAGCATTGCGTTGTAGAAAGACTGAAACTTGTGTACTTGGATGAAGTAAATTCCATTGTTGGAGCCTGGAATCCAAGTGTTCGGCTTGAGGTTTGGACACATTTAGGTCTCTAACTAAATTATTTAGTTCACCTTGACGTATTAAATGTGGTCCATTTTCATTTACTGCAAAATCTTGTAATTGAGAGTTGGCCTGTGTTGATGGTTCTGATTCATTGTCACTTAATGTGATGTTCTCTGCAATTTTTTCCTTCATTGGAGGTTGGGGAGGTGGGCAGTCTTCAGTATGAAGAAGCGGTTTAGTTACTGACTCCACATCAGGATATACAATTTTATCTCTTATTATAATTATATCCCTTCAGTTTCGTTATACAGAAATGTCACATGATCTTTTTATTCCCTCCAAATTTCAGGTTTAAAAAAGGGCACTGATGGGTGAGTAGCTTGAAACCATCCCCTTAAATAACGCATCTTAAGAAAAAATCACTAGGTGCCTCTAAAGTTTATTAATAGCCTCAGGAATATTGAAATCAAAATACAACTCGTAACATTCTAAGCAGTTCTCAATTTGCACTTATTAAAACATATAAAAATTAATTAAATCACTTATCACAACTAACAATAAACTGCTGAAAAAAATACTAGAAATAGACCGCTGTTAACTGTAGTTGCAGTTGTAGCAATATTAAACGTCAATAAACCAACAATATTGAATTGAAAATATACTGAGATGAGGGTACATCGTATATCTACAAAATACCAATCTTGTTTTTGTTAATATAGTCACAAAAATTTTTTTTCGATATACCAACAAAAATATGACAAATGTTTAAGTCATTATGATTTATTTAGATATTTCGATGTAACAGAATTTTATCATTATTTTTTGTTAATACCTCCATATCGGAGATACCGAAAATATATAATTGGATTAACGACAAAAAGTCTTGTTGTCAAATGTTATAGTCAGCTTAGATCGGTTTTAAAATTAGACCAAATTTATGAATTAGGCGCTGAAATTTTAAAATATATTTTATTTTAGTAAAACCAGTGTGTTGTCCGAATTGTAAAAAGTGGTACAAAAACTCTAAGACCATGACAGTCCACATCTCTCAAGATTGTGGAAAGGAAAAGAAGCATGTTTGTGAATATTGCAACATCAGCTTTAAACGAGGATACAACTTGAAAACCCATGTCTTCACCAGACACAAATCACAGTAGACATAGGTCATATAAAGCGTTTGGTAAGTATGTATGTAACTTTCGGCAGTGTATAGACGGCATCAAAATAATCCTATTGAGATGGGGCCCAAAATGGGTACCCAGGGATTCACATTTTGTGCTGTAGCTTTTGAGAAGGCTTGTATATTTTAAAGAAATTTTGGCATGTTGTATCACCTATCAAACCTCACGAATCCAGGCTATAAACAACCTTTGACATTACTATGAAAGTCAGAAACGGACTCGCTTCTGAACTTGCAGGTCAATATTTTGACATATATCGTTTTTTGGAGCTAAAACTCGAATTTTTCGATGCTTTACACCTGGAGTATCCAAACCTTTTAGTCTAAGAGCCACATTAACTTCTCCACCAAATCCCAAGGGCTAAATCTAGCTAGCTCACGATATCAACATACTGTAATTTTGAATTACGCGCATATTTTCGTAATGAGATCAACCGACGTGTGAGATCTATAGCCCAGTGAGCGGGCATGGACCTCCGCAATTTGAGTTGGTAGGTACTTATTGTTCGTATCGCCTGAAGTTACCCCTACCGTAGACAAAAAGTCCGACGAAGTCGCACCAATACTTGGAGATAAATTAACTAATATTTTCCTCGTTTTGTGATTGGTCTGGAAGTTCTCGAACTTCTATGCTGCCTTTAAGAAGATTACCGATTACCTGTGAAAAATTCATGATCAACCAGAAGAACTTGAGAGATGAACGATGACAGAGAATCCAAGAATGCAAACGTTTCTACCACCATGCTCGCGCGCCGATGTTGGCGTGCGAGCTTCCATTTTAAAGCCCTTGCTTTAGAATAATAAACTCGCACTTTTAGAGCAACTTTAACAGTGATTATTTTTTAGATCGCTTTATGTGTCAATGTGGAAAAAGTTATAGAGCGCAAAAATCTTTATGGAGACATACGAAGTACGAATGTAACAAGGAACCAACTTTTAAATGTACGTTGTGCAATTACAAAGTCCATCTGAACTGTAATTTAATGAAACATATGAGAAAAACACATGGACGCGAATTAGGAAATATATAGTTAATTATATTCTTAGATTTAATTTGTTTATTATTTTGATTGAAATAGATTTTATGCATATTTATAATACTATTGCTTAATTTAAACACCTAATTTTTTTTAGGAATTTCGTTTACAAAAATAGTAAAAAATGGTTGAATTACAGTTTTAAAATAACTAAAATGATTATCTGTTTCTAGCTTTATTATTTCAAGTAACAGACGAGGGTCGCTTTGCGTGTGTGAAATGCGGTTCATCATATAAAAACAAAAAACATTTGAAGAGTCACCTGGAATACGAATGTGGAGTTGAAAGAAGATTCGTTTGTGAGAATTGCCAGAAAAAGTTTAAACATAGAAAAACTTTGAATAAGCATATGACCACCAAAGTGTGTCAAAGATCGAAAAAGTTTACAATGTAATCAGAATAAAATGTGGCGACTCGGATTGGTGGTGCTTGCGGGCTGGTGTTGACCCGCTGGTCATAGTTCAGAGACTTCTTCCGTACACTGCCCAGAGTTTGACATGAATTTAGCGGATGTAGTAAATTTACTTTTGAATATAGACTTTCATTTCATGCTAGATTTATTTCACAAAATTCATTTAGTCAACGAGGTGCGACTTTATGATCCTCATTGCTAGAGTCGTAGTATTCTTATATATATATATATATATATATATATATATATATATATATATATATATATATATATATATATATATATATTTATATTTATATATATATATATATATATATATATATATATATATATATATGCAGGGGCGGATCCAACCTCTCTCTTTGGGGGGGGGGGTGATATCAGAAAAGTACAGTATGGCAAGCGAAACAAGTTGCCGACGGGGGGGGGGGAGACACCAGCAACATTTTCATTTCTAGTGTAAAAGGCAGGGTCGGGTCTATTTTTTTGAAACTGCAGCTCTTGGAGAGGGGAGGGGCGATCACAAGAAAACACAAGTTGCCGATAGGAGGGGGGGGGAGGATGCGAGCAGCATGCACATTCCTAGTATAAGAGGCAGAATCGGGTCTATTTTCCAGCATTCCAAGCTCTTGGGGGGAGGCTATAGCAAGAAAAATGAATTGTCAACGGAGGGGAGTGCCAGCAGCAAACACGTTTCTAATATAAAGGGCTGAATCGGTTCTATTTTCGTGAACTCAAAGCTCTTGGGAAGGGGAGGGGCGATCGCAAGTATACACATTCCTATACTCTATTCAAGAACTAGAGAGAGTAATAAAACTGTTACCGAAACCTGTGCGTTGGATACCTGTTCCAGTGCCGCAGACAACTGAGGACTGCCTTAAATCTAATTATATTTAAATATTATAAGGTTTTATAAATTTACTGCAACAATAAAATTTCTGATAGTTCAATTTAATTTCTGTCAGTGAGGCAAGTACACCTTACAGTATGTCCTTAGTGATTTAGTTTGTTTGTGCTTGTTTTTATATATTATTTGAGATTAGTGAGATACCTTAAAAGATATAGCTTCCACATCTATATTTATTCCAAAATCGTTAAACCAGAGCCTTTTTCCTCAACGAAAACTTATTACGATGAATGTTTATAATGCCTTAAGATATCAATATCTAGATAATAATGTTAAAAGCTCTGTTTAGAGGTGTTCCAACATGACAGGAGTTGGAAAATCTACTATGTACTGAATACTGAAGGAGAAAAAAACGACTGGAACTGTTAGTACTTCCAAGCCACACAGGCAGATGAAAAACCTCGTTGGAAAAAGAGATGTAAACTGCAATAAAAGGAGTTGTACATACATTTTATTATGCAGATCTTAACCGTCTATAAAATTCTAACTAAAATCAATGAATATCGAGATTTACCTGAAATTGAAAGGACTTAGCTCTGGAAATTGCTCAGAGAATTTAATTTTTGCTGGGAAAAACTAGACAGGAATTCTGTTCTTATAGATCATCCGGAAAATGTCCGTTGGAGAAGGAAATATATCTTTTAAGTAAAAGGTAGAGTTGCTAGAAATAACACAACTTACAAAATTAGTAACTGAATTTGTGAAAGATTTTTTGGAATAACGTTACTGCAGAAAATTGGGAAAAATACATATAATAAAAGAATAAAAGAAAATGTGGAAACTCGATCTCATGATCGATGAGATAGAGGAACCAATTATAATTAATTTGAGCGAAGATAGCTTCACCGACTTTGATTACGAATTAGATACGTATTGTTTTCCAGCTTAAACACAATTTATTATTTAAATTTTCTGTAACATAAAAATTAATTACATTTGAATTTCTTTTTCGTGTTCAATTATTATTTGCAGATGGTTTAAGAAATAAATAAACTGAAACATCAAATGTCCTAAAAATGTTTTAATTAATAATAAAATGACCGATAGGCCGAAAAAAATTTTAATATTCTATGGACGAATTTATTTTTTTATATATGTTTATCTTATTGTATTTTAGACAATGGGTATTTTGTAAGTATTTAAATTATAACTTAGAATTTTTTGAGAGAAAATGGCTACGTTTTAGTCTGAATGTACCTAAAACGGTTTCTATGCCAAAATTAAAAATAATAAAACTACAGTTGCGATTTGTGTTAAATATATCAAAATTATCTATATTTTCTCATCCAAATATCTATTGTTATCTAACCCAAATAGGCCATTATTTTAGACCGGAATTTTTGATTATAAAATTTCTAACCCATTCCTATGAAAAATATATGTGCCTAACAGATTTTTCCAAAGTCATCGGACTAAAGAACACAGGTAGTTTGCGAAGAAAAAAAAATGGTAAAAAATGATTTATTACTCTCTCTAGTTCTTGAATAAACTATTGTATAAAAGGCGGGTCTATTTTCCTGAACTCAAAGCTCTTGGGGGGGGGGCGATCGCCTCCACCGCCCCCTCCCTTGGATCCGCGCCTGTATGTATATATATATATATATATATATATATATATATATATATATATATATATATATATATATATATATATATATATATATATATAAAGTCTTCATTTTGGTAGTTAAAACTGTAAAAATTAGTATATAGGTATATGGTTAGAAAAAAATGTTTACTATATCATTCTTTTTTAAAACTTTCTCTCTTATGGGGTTAAATAGGGGATGAAAATTTGTATGAAAGTTCTTCACTTTGGTAGTTAGAAATCGAAAAATTAATTTATAATCTTATGGTTCGGAAGAAATGTTTACTGTGCCACCCTTTTCTCGAAATTCATTCCTTAGGGTTATAAAATGGGGAATGCAAGTTTGTATAAAAGTTCCTTACTTTGGTAGTTAGAAATTTAAAAATTAGTATTAAGGCTTATGGTTAGAGAAAAATGTTTACTATATCATTCTTTTTTACAAATTCATCTCTTAAGGAGTAAAATAGGGGATAAAAGTTCTTCATTTTGCTAGTTAGAAATGTAAAAATTAGTATATAGACTTATGGTTGTGCAAAAAATGTTTAATATATCATTCTTTTTTCACAGTTCATGTTTTAAGGGGATGAAAGTTTGAATCGACAACATTCAAATCATTTCTGAATATTTTTGTCTATGGTATTCGTTAAATTTTATCTCTATTTTCTTGTACCAATATACTATTTATAAATTTCAATAAATACTTCAAATATCTTTTCTAAACTTAAATCTCTCTCACTAATTTGAGGTGTTATGTTGTCACTAATGTACTTTCCTAGAAAAAGAAAATATCGAATTTTAAATTAAATATTTTTTAGATCAACCAGCTTGTTGTCCGAACTGCAATAAATGGTACAAAAATTCCAAGACAATGACAGCTCATATGTATCAGGATTGCGGAAAGGAGAAGAAGTATATTTGCGACCATTGTGGCCTTAGTTTTAAAAGAAGACATAATTTGAAAACTCACGTTTTTCGTAGACATTTTGATGAAGCGGTGAAAAATAGCTAGTTGTAAATAAAAATGTATCCTAAAATGTATCTGGTATCTTTTTGGAGCAAATGTGTTCGATCAAGCAGATGAATGGCGACAAATAAAAGGCTGACTTTAATAAGTTAGAAAAAAGTTTCACTATTTCTTATAAAGACTTTTTTTCCATTCTCAGTTCGATTTCATTTCAACTCTCCTGACGAGCGTTTTGAGA
The DNA here is from genome assembly GCA_034092305.1 of Diaprepes abbreviatus. Classification (NCBI taxonomy): domain Eukaryota; kingdom Metazoa; phylum Arthropoda; class Insecta; order Coleoptera; family Curculionidae; genus Diaprepes; species Diaprepes abbreviatus. Next base: position 5,259,616 of record JASJET010000330.1, on the reverse strand, counting down.
GCTTTTTCGGGATAAAAATTTGTTCTATTACAGTCTGATTCAATCATAAAGTATCCAAATTTAACTTACCCTTTGAATTGAACCCTATTGGCTAGATTTACTTTTAACTATATATATATATATATATATATATATATATATATATATATATATATATATATATATATATATAATGTGACCAGTAAAGTCCCCATCATACGGGATTTTTTTTATTAATAGCTTTATTCAAAATTTAATTTTGGCATCAGTTTCTGAGAGTTGGGATATATCTCAAAATATCGAAAAATGTTATTAGAAAAAGTTTTTCTAAATCCAATTTTTACTCCATATGCAAAATTTTAGTTGAATAAGTTATTTTAGATTTTTTGCCTATTTTTTGTAAATTGCTCCACTCTTACGAAATAAGACTTAACGCAACCTACATAAAATTTCTTAATTTTGACAATGTTTCATCCCAGACATATTTTGATTAAAGTAGCGCTATATTAAATGTGTTTTCCTTCAAAACTAAGAAATTTTATGTAGGTTGCGTTGAGTCTTATTTTGCCACAGTGGAGCAATTTACAAAAAATGGGCAAAAAATCTAAATTATCTTTTACAGCTAAAATTTTGAATATGGGCTAAAAATTGCATTTAGAAACACTTTTTCTAATAACTTTTTTTGATATTTTGAGATATAACTCCATTTCTGATTTTTTTTTGTTGTCAAAGTGAAATTTCAAATAAAGCTATTAATAAAAAAAATCTCGTATGTTGTGGAATTTATTGGTCACACTATATATATATATATATATATATATACATATATAGGTCTTGAGCTCTACATATGGTAAATAACACCACCAGATGGCATCCGATTAATATTTAAATGGACTCGAATTTTTGATTGCTACTTTCATAATTAAGTTGGTATAATTGATTTCACACTATGGCGGATTTAATATACAGCTGAAAGTCCGTAAGATTAATTTTCTTATGGAATATTGCATACGATTAGGATGCAAACATAGGTAAAATACTATACTCAAAATATAAGTTCAAAAATTTTGGACCCAAAATATCGATAAAAAATATCAATTCCCAAACATAGGTTTTAAAATATTATATTCAAAATTTACGCCCGAAAATTTTTAGCCCAAAATATTAAGCTCCAAATATCGGTTCCCAAATAATTCAGAAGTAATTCTGACACCTAAAAAGCAACTTGTATGGGACATAAAACATGTTAAAAACTTTATTTTTATAGTAAGCAGATAAATTAAAGAGATTCCTCAGTAAAGCAAAACTTTAGCTATTCGTGAGATTACTAAAAATCGGGCTTTTATAGCACAAAACATTCAATTATCAAAATACACTCATTTTTTGTTAATATATAGACAAACTAGCGACCCGCCCCGGCTTCGCACGGGTGCAATGCTGATACTAAATACACTACAGAAAAACTGTGACTATTTATTTTATTTTTACAACAATTATTACATCGGCCTCCGACGCGCTATTTATAGGCACGCTGCCGCCGCCCCGGTCGGCCAGTACCGCCGCAAGCGCTACTTCCCGCAATTTTAAATCTGTAATATCTTCGAAAATATTCATTTAAATCTTGTGCTGTATAGGACCATATAGATCTATATTAAATCAACAATGTATTTAAGCTATTTAATTGGATAAGGATTAATGCTGTATTGGTTAAAATCGCTTCAAAATTTGCCATTATTTGTCGTAAAAAGTAAATGACAAAAAAATGTTATTGTGGGATATCCATGAGAGATAGACATATACCATCGCGGAGTTTTCTGTAGACCTTTTCAATGTGTACAAATAATTAGTACATTATTTTGATAAATCTCGTAGGGTTCATCCTGCGTTTGCAATGTAAGCGGAAAAAAATATGATAATTAACGACATCACATTAGAAACCTCAAAAATAACAGTATTTCTCCACTATTTAATGGATGTTATTATACATATAAACCTTCCTCTTGAATCACTCTATCTATTGAAAAAAACCGCATCAAAATCCGGTGGGTAGTTTTAAAGATTTAAGCATACAAAGGAACATAGGGACAGAGAAAGCGACTTTGTTTTATACTATGTAGTAATTTTCGGAAAAAATCAATATCAGATGGTTTTAGCCTCCGTATTGTAGAATTAGATTTGCCCCTCAGATTTCGGAAGCAAAATTCAAGAGCTTGAGAAATGACTCTGGTATCATTCCAAAAGGAATGTTGTAAAATTGAGAAAAAAAAATGACATACCAGAATGAAATGTGTCTCTAAACTGAGGGTTAAATAGTCCTCTTCTGTTGCTAAAATCGAATACAGTTTTGTTTCCAGTTTCAAACATTTTTTTTTATTTGTTCTACATTGTATTTTGAAATTATTTAGCTTAAGATTAATTTTCTTAGAGTTTAGAAATTGCCAAATTGGTTTTTATATATTTTTTATGTTAGTTTCATTGTTCTCTTCATTTGAATTTCTGTATAGCAAACATTTTAAAAAGGAACAATAGTTTTTAGTTCTTTTTATGCACTATATATATATATATATATATATATATATATATATATATATATATATATATATATATATATATATATATATATATATGTATATATACAGTGCTTTCGTCTGATATACTCAATCTAAAGTAAACGGGTACTTGTTCGAAAAACGCTGAGAATCATCGAATTTGATTTTTAGTTTAGAGGTTTTTGCATGATATCGAAATATAAAGGTAAGACGTCATCCATATTATTTTAGTCAGAAGAGATACAATTGGATGACGAGTCCGATCACCAGAATTGACCCCACTTGATTATTTTTTGGGGAAGGTACTTAAAAACTGAAGTATACTTGATCCAGTCAGACAATTTAGAAGCCCTAAAAGTTCAAATACGCTAAAAAGTACAAAACATGACTGAAGATATGTCGTCAACAATATTCAAAAATTATTTATTTATCGATTGAGCTATTGTCATATAACGAAGCCCAGTTTGGACATTTAATTTGGATAGTACCATTTTTATTTCTATTTTAAAGTTTTACAGCAGTTTTTCTTGACAATTTCCTTACGCAACAAAAATCAATATTGACCTTGTCGTATGAAAAAAATTGTGCCATTTCTGATTCTGAAATAAAAAATGGGATTTGCAGTTGAAAAAAATATCTACGGTGTTATAGCTCCTTTTTGAGTTACTCTATAAATTTCGGTATCACGCAAGAAAAGACTCTAAGCCAAAAAAAAATTCGATGGATGGCCCGTTTAGTTTATAATGAATTTATCCACTACTTACAAAAGCAATATATATATATATATATATATATATATATATATATATATATATAGTAAATTTTTAATTGTCCTAGAATAAATTAGTAGGTAAATTTTTTATATCTAAAATTAACTTCCTCGTTTAAAAACATGAATATTTATTATTCAATTGACAATAAAAAAAATTGATAAGTTGTTATATAAAGTTATATGCTGTTTTTATTTACTAGCAATTTATCTCCTATTTTTCACAACTATTTCGTGAATTATCAGAATAATTGAGATAAAACAACTATTTCTTTTGCATATTTTAAGTCTTTATCGCAAGGTTTTTTTCTTTAATATACCTATATGAGCGTTTATTTGTGGACATATGTAAAAATAAATCATGGAATAATTTGAACAAATTACACAGGCCTACAATGATTTTGGGGCCACTAAAACCAAAGCAGATTTTAAGAATATTCTATACCCTGATTCTAGCATACATCATGTAATTCAACAACACAATAATAACAGTCATCAATGTGGTTTTTCGGTTCAGTTCAAATCATAGGTTCACCAAACTTTAAGTGACTACGTTCACCGCTTGCCCACTGTCTTAAGTGTTCACTACATAGTTCACACAATGTTTGGAACCCACAGCTTTTTTAGGGCCTTCATCTCTATCTTAAAGCAATCAACATACATCTTTCTCACAAAGTCTATAGTTTTCTAAATTTTTTCACCACATATTCACCACAAATGTAACAAAATGTATTCGGATTAACACCCCCTGGACGACGATATATCGGAATTACTAAGTAAGAAGAAAATCAATTGAATATGATGACATTAAGTATGCCAAAATACATTTTTTTGGTAATTATCTATAGATACAAACCTGAACGTAGCTTCAATGTTTTGACGACTCTGTACGGCCTTTCGAAGTCCAGAGAACCAAAATATAACCTAGAATTGTCGGCACCAAATAAAAAATTTTTTTCTGTATACCTGTGTAATATATATATTTTTTGGTTATCGTACCTGATGTTTTTAATAAAAGGTGGAAAATCATAAATACTCGATTTCAAAATAGTTTTAATTTAGCGAGCGTCACTGTGTCATAGCACCACTTAATTTTCCTAAAAACATTTTTTTATTTTTAATTTTACTTTAAACGTTTCCGAATAATTTTTCGTTTTTCATATTAAAAATTTGGATGTCTGGCAACAGAGCAACAGCTTAACACGCGCTAATTTGCTATAATGGGCAACATAGGATAGTGCTATTTATTAATACGGCACAATAGAAAGACGAAAATCTAATGGAGCTTAAATATGAGTAAGAGAGATGAAACTAAGTATTAATATTTTCTGTATGCAACTATGTTTAAACTTTAACTAAATTAGTGCCAGGCACCAATTAAATCCCAATAAAGAATACGCTTGTTATGGCATAACAGGTAACATTAAATTTTTATTTCTGCGGTCGTATTTGTTTTGTTTGCACTTAGTGGTTCAAAAAAATAATTTAGTTCTAGTTCTCTATTATGTAGATACCAAGGTTTTTACATGATTTTTTATTACGTCGGTGTGTGTTATTGTTTTTTCACTAAATGTCATTTTATTTCCGCTATGACTACAAACAAAGTTAGTTTCTCAAAGAACTCTTTTGGTGCGCTTTCTATATAGTATGAAGTCCCACGTATTTGCAGGTAGTAACCTGAATAATCATTTCTTTACATTTTTACTTTTTCGAAGCACAAAGGAGCAAACCCTAAAAGTAAATTATACACCACAATTATTAATTATAAAACTTTCAAAGATCTAAATGCAGTTGCGGTAAGACCTTAAAATAAACTTGTTTTTTTTTATTGTTTTGTAATAATCTAATCGACTTATTACAGTTTAATGCAAAAAAATCATTTTTTAAATTTGTAGAACTCACTTGTCCAGTGTGTCAAAAAACCTACAAAACCAAAAACTCACTGAAAACTCACAAATCCAGAGATTGTGCCAACAAGAAGATTTATCAATGTAAAGGATGTTCCAAGTTTCTTAGAAGAAAAGAATACCTTAGATATCACATGCACACAAGTCCGGGTTGTAAGGTGGATGGTGATATTCTAAAGGGTTTTAATATTGTCGTTGTAGAGAATAATAAAAGTTTGCCTAGGTTAAATAACTTAGAAATGTCTTAGGTGTTATTTTTTTGTTGTTTTTATTTAATGCTTATTTAATTTAAAATATTTATTTTATAAATGCCCTGCTGGATAATTTTTTAGTTGCATTGTTTGTATTATTGGGTATTTTAATTTTGCTTTTTTTCTGAATCTATTTGAAGAAATGTTTTGAAGTAAAGTGCACTTACACTCTTGAATAGTAGGGCATTACCAGTCTTTAAGTCCGAGGTTTCGAATTTCATGAATCCACATTTTTTTAATGGTTTTGAAAATATATGTTCATTGATATTTTTTTAATATTCTGTTTATTAATCATTACATTATCTATCGACTTTCATGTAATTTTCCATTTGTAATCTTTCGAATTGTAACTTATATATTATGATCGTATTATATACTTAAACATTATATAATGTATTTATCTTAATATTACTCCTTTAAATGGAAAGTCTTGGTTTTAAACTTTTTAGGGACTTTAGATTCACTGCTAACATGTTCCGACTTTTAGCTAATTCAACAGTTCTTTCAATAATAGCTCTAAAATATAGTTCAACCAAGACATTTATTTGTGGTCCGGAATCATATAGAGACATCATTTTCCAAGAAATCACTTATCCACGAATTTGTCCATCACATTAAGATTTTGAGATATTTGAAGGTTGTAAACAGACACAACTTATGAAAGGCAGGCTATTACACCATAAAATATTTTATAACATTACATATCTTTGATAGTGTAATAGTGGCTTTAGCCATTTTACTTAAGCATATTATTGTCCAATAGCACAATCACCAATATTTTCCGAGATACTGCCGGTTAATAGCCTCAACCGGACAACCGATATAAATATATATATATATATATATATATATATATATATATATATATATATATATGTATAGGTATATATATATATATATATATATATATATATATATATATATATATATATATATATATATATATGGGGCATTATTTCCCAGCGTTACACCCCTGCTGCCCATTTTCTATTCGATTAAATAATTTTCAAAAAATATCAACATTGTCAGGAAGTACAAGCTTTCGAATGGTGTGTGGCAAAGTTACTTTATTAAATGAGATCATCCTGGAAATTTTGAAAAACCGATAATAAATGTTGAAAAAGTTATTTCTAGTTAAATACCTTTGCAGCTCGCATTTTTCTATTCATTATTTTGCTTAAAATTGCTCACTCGGGGGTTTTTGATCCAAGATGGCGGATTCAAAATGGCGAACCTTAATTTTTTAAAAACAAGAATTTGCTATGAAAATATCTATTTGGGTTTTTTTGGGGTTATCAGGAGGTTGTCAAAAGAACTTAACATCATATTTCTTGTTTTTTTTAATTCTTTTTATTTTTGTTGTCTTTTCTGTGTTTTCTAAGATCTTTTATTTTTTATCTTTTCTGAATTTTTTTCAGCTGTCATTCTCAGAGTACATTTAAACAAATTATCGTGTCAATGGGTTAACAAAAACACACCTGAGAACTAAAATTAAAAAATTCAATAAAGACAAAAAAAAAATAAAAGACGACAAAACACAACAAAGATTTCAAAAAAATTATAAAAAAATTAAGGATGAGATGCTAAATTGTTTTGACAACCTCCTGACAACCCCAAAAATTCCCAAATAAGTATTTTCAGAGGAAATAGTTTTTTAAAAAATTAAGGTTTGCCATTTTGAATCGACAATTTTAGATAATGTAAAATTAAAATTTTCTTTACAGATGTGATCCAAAACCCCCCGAGTAAGTGTTTTCAGAGCAAAATATTAGATTTGAAAAAAATTGGGCTCCGCTATTTTGAATTCACCATCTTGGATATTGAAAACTTAAAATTTTGTTTACAGATTTGTGCTGAGGGACCCCAAAGCCCCTCAAGTAAGTATTTTTAAAGCAAAATATTAGTTTTAAAAAAATTATCGTCCACCATTTTGAATCCTCCATCTTGGACATTGGGAAATTAAATATATATATATATATATATATATATATATATATATATATATATATATATATATATATATATATGTTTATGCGGCTTTCACGGATTCCTTCGTGTGAGATATAATAGCAGTGGATATATCCACATTATGCCGTTGTAGTGCTGAAATCACATTCAGCAAACGTACAACTATATGCAGCTCCGTGTATGAATGAAGTAAAATGCGAACAGTAACAGAACTCCTCTCCATCATATCCTCTCTGTGTTAGAGGTTGCACAGTTCGAATGAATTGTTATGGAAAGCAATTCATCCTATTCCACCACCATCGAGATGATGGCCTACCTGTACCAGCATACCGAGAAGAAAGTGAAAACTTATCCTCCCCGCCACAGTGATGAGTCTAGTAGAGACGAAACCTGTACCTCTGCCGTATCACTGTGGCGGGGAGGGTAAGTTTTCACTTTCTTCTCGGTATGGTGGTACAGGTAGGCCATCATCTCGATGGTGGTGGAATAAGATGAATTGCGTTCCATAACAATTTATTCTAACTGTGCAACCTCTAACACAGAAAGGATATTATGGAGAGGAGTTTGCATTTACTGTTCGCATTTTTCTTCATATATATATATATATATATATATATATATATATATATATATATATATATATATATATATATATATATATATATATATTCAACAAAAAAGCATGAGTCAGGGAAACAAATGTTTAAATCTGTAAAAACTTTTTAACCTATTTATATTATTTTTCAGCTTTTCGCAAAATAAAATGTACTGATTGTTATAAATATTTCAAGAACAAAAATTCCTTAGCAGTCCATATATCCAGAGATTGTGGAAAAAATAAAGACTTCATATGTGAAATCTGTGCCAAACAGTTCAAAAGAAGGGATTATCTAACTGTTCATAAACGTAGACTTCATAGCTAATCGTATTTTTCAATTTATATAGATCTTCACTTCTTTTGTGCTATATATATATATATATATATATATATATATATATATATATATATATATATATATATATATATGTAATCGAAGGTTCGTAGACGCCATACAGTGAGCTTTGAAAATGGTGAATGAGATTTCACCGCAACGTCAGCTGCCTTACAGTCCTGAGAGGGACTCAGCACATACACGGGATGCCCGAAAACCTTCGATTACACATCACACCCGTGAGAATATCCGACATAACATATATATATATATATATATATATATATATATATATATATATATATATATATATATATTTGTCGTGGACGAGTGGGAATGCTTTTAAAAAAGAACCTTTATTGCAGCAGTACGACTAATAATATTTATTTTAACTTGGACTTTTATACTTGTAATTTAACTCTTTAATATTCAAGATACTTATTACTTTCAATAGCTCACTACAATGTGAGTTAGGAATACGTAAATTTCGTTATTGCTCACTATATTAAGGTGTACCAAGCGAGTGTAGGTATTTATATTCTTATTGGAACGTAATTTGTTTGTTCCCATATTTTGTCAGTTTACTATAGACGCAATTCGTCTATTATCATACTATATGACAGACTACAGATGCAACTTGAGTGTTCTCATGCTCTAATCGTCTTTCTTTAAAGAATAACAGGATATTATACAGCATTTTCAGTATATATATATAATATGAGTAAAGTCAGCGTTTTTACTGAACAACATTTATTATTGTTTTAGATATTTTTTCCCTCAAGGTCAGTATTTTATAAAGAAATAACGTAGAATAATTTAAAATACGGGGTATATATATATATATATATATATATATATATATATATATATATATATATATATATATATATATATATATACCCTCCTTCATATTTGCCCGCTGGTGTTATTCTGCGTCATCGAATTGGTGGCATCCCTTCGAAGTAGTTCCCATTTTTGCTTAAAAAATGCGAATACAATGTCTAAACTAAACAAAAATATTTCATTTTAAGTATTGTTGAAAATGGTTGCCATTTTTCCTGATACAGAATTGGGATATTTCTGCAATTTTCCTCTAGACATTTAAATTTAAAAAACCGATTTGTTTTGCGAAAACTGAAAACTCAAATTTGTAATTATTCGGAAAAGTGAAAACATCGAATTTTCTAATTTTTCGATGATTTTTTACATTTCGGGGCGTAGACCGCGAATATGACGATTTTTCCCGATCTTGTCTGGCTTTTTCAAAAAAAGAATTCAATTTTGCTCATATAACTTGTATTTTTTGGTCCCTACCTTTTAATTTTGAGCATTTCAAGTAAAATTCACAAACACAATACATTATTTAATCATTTTTTTTACAAAATTTATATAAATAACTGCGGAAAAATGTATATTTTAAATAAAAACGTAAGAAAACTCTCGGCTTGTCGTTTAGTCATATTTTCAAGCGGATGAAAGATTTTGACAGAACACATTATTTACATGCGATGTTGCCACGTTGATGTGGATTTAAAGTTTCATTAGGATGGAAAACTTTGTAGCTCAAATGCAATTAATTTTGATCATTCCAGTATTGTAACATAAAATGTGGGTGAACATGCGGAATCGAGATGTCAAACATAAACAGAACATTCGGCAAGCTACGTTCGTCTAAAACTGAACTGACCTGAACTAGATTTCACAAAAAAGTTATTTTCGTATAAGTCTCCTTCCAATGATTCATTTATATAACTACGTTATATTCTACTTAGTCAATATCACTTTTTAATTATTTTTTTACGCTCGTTATAAAATGTTGCTGTCAGGCAGAGAGCACGGTTAGTTCTATTTGGTTTATGTCAGTTCAGGTTTGATCTTGGTTTTAAAGCAACGTATTTTACCGAATGATCTCTTTATGTTTGGCATTCCTATTCTGCACGTTTATCCACAATTTATTCTACTTGATACTGGAATAATCACAATTAGTTCCATTTGAACTATAAAGTTTTCCATCCTAATGAAATTTAGAATCCACGTCAACCTGGCAACATCGCAAAAAAACTACATGTTTCGATGTAAATCTTTAAAAAGAGATCAAACGACAAACCAACGATTTTCTTACTTCTTCTTCTTCTTCCTTCTTATATATAAGCAATTTGCTTGTTATCCTTCGTCTCTTTGCCTGGTTTCAGTCTATTGCGAGATTATCCCTCCATCGTTTACAGGGTCTTCCGGTACTCCTACGTCCTATTGGTGATTTGTCCCTCGTGATCTTTACTATTCTGTCGTCGGTCATGTGGTTGATGTGTTCGTTCTATTCCCTTTTTCTTTGTAATACCCAGTCATTGATGTTATCGACTTTACACACTCTTCTTATATCTTCGCTCCTATTCCGATCCATAAGTATCCTGCCAGCTATCCTGCGCACCACTCTCATCTCTGTTGTTTCCAGTATTTGTTTTGTTTTCGAGATTTCTGGTCTGGTTTCTGCAGTGTATGTTAGTATGGGTCTTATTACTGTTTTATAAATTCTGGATTTAACTTCGATTCCTATATGTTTATTGTTCCATATGGTACTGTTAAGACATGCGGCTGTTCTTGCTGCTTTCATGGCTTGTCCCTTCACCTCCGTTTCAACATCCTCGTATCCGGATATTTCTATTTCTAGTTTGCATCTGAGTGGTGTTCCAGATGTAGTCATGGCTTTAGTTTTTGACGCTGATATATTCATGTTAAACTTTTTCGCTGTTATGTTAAATTGGTGCAGTAGTCTTTGCAAATCGTCTTCGCTTTCAGCTATTAACACTGCATCGTCGGCGTAGCACAGTATTTTGATTTCCCTGTCTCCCATTTTATATCGTTTCAATCTACGCACCTGCTTTATCACCTCGTCCATGATGATGTTAAATAGTAGGGGGCTCATAGAGTCACCTTGTCGGATGCCATTATTTAGTTCTATTTTTTTGGTCAATTCACCGTTTATCCCAGCTTGAATCGTATTTGCCTGATATGTATTTTCAATCGTTTTGATAATGTTTTGAGGTATTTGTCTGTCGTAAAGTAGCTGTGTTACATCCTTCAGTTGTATACGATCGAACGCCTTCTCTAGATCGATGAAACACATAAAGGCTGGATTTTCTTAATATTTACAGAAAATTCGCATTTTTCTACAGTTATTTATGTAAAATTTGTTAAAAGAATTATTAAATATTGTGTTGTGTTAGTAAAATTATGAGTGAAAGTGATTTTTTTTTTGGATTCATGTTCTATGACCAGTAAATAGGAGGTATGTAAAATTCGGTGTTTCCAGTTTTTCGAACAATTACCACCAAATTTATTGCATTGTGAAGTTTCTACGGAACGATGTTGAGTCCTATAAATCATGTTTTAAAAAAAGCCCCATAAGAAAAAATCCAGAACAGATAAATCAGATAACCAGGTTAGCCAACTAATAGGCCCGTTTGTACCAATCCATCTTTGAGGAAAATTAGATTCCAAAAAAGTCTGACTACTTGAGAGTTGTAACTCGGTGCACCTTCTTGCTGGAAATATATTTCATCGAACCTTGCCAAGGGGATATTTTTTAGCAATTCAGCTATTACATCTTCTAAAATTTATAGATAGCGGTTGGCTGTGAGGCCTCTGTCATAAATTCGGTACCTTGTCTGTGTTCCTAAGATAAAACAAGAGATACCAAATCCTAAGTGCCTTTGTTGCTTCCTTTCCTTTATATATACTATGAAAATTTTCTACCAATTAATGTCTGATATTCTGTTGGTTAAGACTGATGAGAACTTTCAAAGTAATATTGACAAAACAAGCTTAAATTACTGGCTCTCACGCTTCTGGCATATCAAGCATTTTCCGGACAAAAACTGTTGAAGAATGATGCAATAACCATCGTCATTTTCTACGACCTGTGATACGTATTTTACTTTTTCACTCCGCAAGATATCGTTGCTATACATTTAGCATGATCATAATAAATCGTAAGAATACATAATCCAAAGAATGCGCATCTCTACTACATGTAAGTACTAATCGAAATTGCGAACGGAGCGGAGTCCCCACCCGTGAGAGTATGTTGGTATGATGAACTAACTAGATCTTGGCCACTGGGACTTGATGAAAGAGTCAGTGTGGCCCTTATACTAAAAAGCTTGCGTACCCCTGCTTTAGACATTTATGTAAAAAAAATTCTTTACAATTATTTCGAAGAAATTAACCTACAAAAAATATATTTGAAACACTACGGTTGTTTTAACGCTATCTGTCTACGTTTACTTCTGGACACCCTCTATAATGGTCTCAGGTACGTGTTGACACTTGCTTTTTACTTACACAAATAAGTTCCTTTTTTTGTACGAAATTGAAGATTTATAGATCTCAATACGTACATATACTCTATTCTATAAGCAATTTATATTTTGAGTTTGGGTTTATGTTTTATTGCTTTTTATAATGATAATTTTTATTTAACTAATATTTTCCATTTCCTATTTCTTTTACTTTTTGTTTTAGAGTCCGTGCACTGCAGTAATTGTGGAAAAACTTACAAAAACACAATCACACTCAGAGTACACCAGCGACAAGACTGCGGAAAACCTAAGACTTTCATTTGTAAAATATGCAACAAACTCTTTAGAAGACAGTACCAATTAAAAGTTCATTCCATGAGATATCACAAACACATATTTTAGTGTACTTAAGATTTTTTTAAGTATTTTTTACCCCCAATTTTACCCAAGATTTTTTTAATTAGATTTCTCTATTGAAATTTTAAAGAATTAGTTCCATCAAAACATGCAGCTTCATGTTTGTTTGGGCTTGTTACGTCCAATACTCTAAATGACTTCACGCTATGCTTTACTTGAAGCGAGAGTGTTAGTACACGAAATTAAAAGTTCAAAATCTAAATGATTAATTCTCAGATCAATATGCTGTGAAACGAGTAAAACGAATTTTAGTCTCTTTCAAAACCGGGATCAGTTACCTCTGATTCTATATATATTTGGTGGTTCATTTCGATAATCGACGTCCCGTAGTTCTAAAATTGTTGCGCACCCTTAAAAATGCAAAATAACATCCCTTTTAGGGATGATTTTTGCGATCTCACGAAAAATATTTGAAAATTATCCTACAAAATAAGTTCTTTTAATGATTTTTTTACAAATATAGTATAATAATGTGCAATTGAGCCGACGATTATGTTGAGAGATGATCGGGGGCTAAAACCTCCCCTAAATGGGAGTAAGTAAAATCAGATAAATGTCTTTCTTCAATTTTTACTCCAAAAAAAATATATTTTTACCCCTAAAAAGTGATTTCACCCCTAAACAACATCTCTATTATCTTTAAATGAAGTTAATGTTAAAGGAGTAATCGGACACATACTTTTTTACCTTCTCGGAATGTTCGATGGATTATCATGAATGAAATGATACACAATATTTTTACTCTTTCGGAGGTAATAAAACCACCCCTATATAGGGGTAAATTTCCCCTACATAGGGGTAAAAATTAGAAAATTCATTTCTACCCTTGAAAATTTGTTTTCATCCGGATTAAACCCTTGAATTATCCTCTAAGTGAAATATAATTGAAAAAAAATATTTGACTTATGTATTTTTTTATTGTTTTGCAATATTTAATTAATTTTTTGAAAAAAATACTGAACCACGTTTTACGGTCAATGATATTATTTATATCTCTATTTGGCAAGCTATTTTCTTACTGTAGACTCACAATTTTGATGGGAAAAATAATTTCATTCAACTAGTGTAAAATAAATATTGAAAAATATTTTTCTACTCTTTTGTAGAGGTTCAAATAACTTTGATAAAGCACAAACATTTTTTTACAAAAGTACATGATGCAAATAAAAAAACAAATACGTGGAATTGTTATTAAACTTTTACTTCGTTGCAAGATAATAGAGGGGTAGTTTAGGGGTGACAACAACTTTTTAGGTGTAAGAATAATTTTTTCTCATTTTTCATTCGTATTCTTCGAATTTTTGAGTAATAACTGAAAGAAAACAGCTTTCTTCCATGATTTTTTTGATTTCACCCCCATGTAGGGGTAGATTTATCATCTCAAAAGGAGTAAAAATATTGTATACCATTTTTATTTATGATAATTCATCGAACATTCCACGGAAGTAAAAAGAGTAGGTGTCCGACTACTTTTTCAACACTAACTTAATTTAAAGGTAATTGAGGGGTAGTTTAGGGGTGGAATTCACTTTTTATATACTCAGAATAATTTTTCTAATTTTGTTTATACATATAGTACGAAATTTTGATTTTTTAGAAAACAATTTTGATTTTTTATTTCTATACATTATGTTGTTATATTAACATATATATTAGATCAATTTAACAAGATTTTTATATAAAGCTGATATTATAATAAGTTTGAGATTATATAATATTATATTTTTTATTATTAAGTTTATACTGATTTACTGTTTAATAAAAAATAATTTAAAAAAACAGTTTCACTTTTTCTGTTAACTAACATGGACTTTAAATTACTTTGCACTTTAAATTATTCAAATACTCAAAAATACAATCTGAAAAGTTGGAAATCCAAAGGGGTAAGCTTCGCTGATTGCGAATTTCGATGATACAGTTATAGTCCGGGAGACCAGTGGGTTTTCGTAGCCGATGACCCTATATACGGTAACTTCATAAAATAACTATTTTTGAAAACGTAGTTTGTGCCTAAAAGTAATACACAATAATATTAAGCAAATAGTTTAATTGAAAAGACTCAAATTTTTTAATAAAAAATCATAATATAAATATAAAACGAATTTAAAATTTATTTTCCACCTAATGCAGACTTTACTGATGACACTGTGTTCTTGTTTGTCTTAATTATAATATGTATTACTTTTAGACACAAATTGCGCTAAAAAAATAGCTATCTTATGACGTTACTTTATACAGGATCAAAAAAATAACTTTGCATCACATCTAACCAAATTTTAAAAGCTCTATTTGGATTTTGTAGAGAAACACACATTAAATATGGCGCTACTTTAAACAAAATATGTCTGGAATGAAGCATTGTCAAAAGTAAGAAGTTTTATGTAGGTTGCGTTGCGTCTTATTTCGCAACAGTGGTGCAATTGACAAAAAGTGGCAAAGAATCTAAATTATCTTATACAGCTGAAATTTTGCATATGGGCTAAAAATTTCGATATTTTGAAATATATCCCCACTCTTGAATTTTTTTATATCATTTTGTTGAGAAAGACGAGGACTTCCCTCTAAAAGCAAAAGAGCAAAATAATGGATATGAAAAAAATGACCAATTTTCAGGGTTTTTTGATCTTTTTACAATAAAAAATTACCAAAAACGAGCACACAAAAACTCACATTATAGGTTTTTAAATTCTCTACAACTTTTATTAAAAACTTTTTTCCCAAAATGTGTTCCTTGGCTTATAGCTTCAAAAAACCTATTTTAGCCTAATTTGTCCCCTCCTCTTGGCCCCAACCTATTTTTGCTGTTACATTTTATGTAGGGTTTGTTTTTCCAGGGTCCACAACACCCATGGGTAGGTCTCATCCATCTCGGAATTTACGTCACAATATTTACCTATGGCTTAGATTATATTGTTTATTATGGTTTTGTTTACGATTTTTTTAGTCAAATTATTATTTCCCCGGGTCGCCAGTAATTTGATCAAATCGCCTGATTTTTCAGATTGATATTAAAACGATAGAGCACTTCTATCTTACGAAATGTGGAGTACTAACTACAAATCTGATTAAATTACTTCTTTACCATCTCTTGCGTTTTAAACCCGATACATATGCTACTAATTAAAAAAGTCTTTTTCTCGATTACTCGTTTTTATTTTAATTTATTTCAAAATCTGCTAAATTATAAATACTAATCTTATTTGCCCAATAATTCCTTTAAATTTTTAACAGGAATGGTTATAAGGACAAAAAAGAAAGGAAGAGCACAAATTCAAAAAAAAGATCCAAAAAGAAGAGCCAGAGAAGGTATGAGAAAACTACGTGAAAAAATCAAAAACGACCCGGAATTACATGAAGAATGGAAAAGAAAAGAGAGAGAAAGGTATTTCGCTAGGAAGAAAGCGGGAAAAATTAAATCTGTCGATAACATGTCCGAGAAAGAAAAGAAAGCGGCTAGACAGAAATGGAGAAAACGTAGCTTAAATTATTATTATAATAAAAAAATAAAAAAATTGGCCAAAAAAGAAGAGTGCACGCCTCCGTCGAGCCCCGTTTTTGAAGAAAATTTTATTGAAATTAAAGCTGAAGCTACAGAGGATGTAAATTTCTAAATGGAAATTGTAATAAATTATTTGGGACACCTCTCACCATTACTCACTGTTGAATGACATTCTTGGTCTTTTGTGCGTTATACTGAAGACTTTCCCACATCATAGACTCCCTCGTTATGAGGCCGGAATAAAAACATGAACTTTATGAAGAATCAACAACATAATTAAAAGAAAATGCGGTCAAATTAAAAATTACATATTCAAAATATATTTTAAATAAAAAGAAAGTGATATTTTAATAGAAATAACCGACTTCAAATAATGGAGATTGTTAATTCGACATGTATACGGGGTAAAATATGAAGATCTAGCCCAATTTACTTTGATCCAAAAGTTGAGAGTTTCCGAAATTCAGAGTGTCAAAATTATATTTCTTTTTCAACTGGCATGATTGCACATGTATTCATAAGAAGGATGGAACATTCTAGCAACTGCATACGTTTTTTTTTCTATCAACACCATCTATGCAGCAGTCTAGAAACTTTTCAATTCACCTAGTATCTGATTAAAGAGCATTTTTTATGACACCTTCTAGCAATTAAACACACAAACTGCATTACGAAAAAAGTATCATTGGGTCGTTTACTTCTCTTTATTTCTGGGACGACCTCAATTACCTAATATATTTGTGAATCAGATGTGGAACAATTATATGAACTCAGAAATGAATGGTTATTTAGGAAATAAAATTGCTAAAACGTTACGATTAAATTAGTTTTTTCAATTTAATGACATTTATGTTATATTTATAAAACCAATATATTTTTAATTAGATTTTTTTGTGTTTATTTTTGCTGTATTATTTTATTTAATTCTTTGGTCTTACTAAATCTATATTTTATCTCAATTTTTAGGTCAGATTATGTGTCCCAACTGCCTAAAATTCTACAAGAACGCCAACACTCTTAGTGCCCATCTCTCTCAAGACTGTGGTAAAACCAGGACATTCAATTGTCCTTATTGCACGTCAGTGTTCAAACGAAAGGCTCATTTGAAAGGGCATCTAATGAATAAACATAACGAAACTATTTTTACCAAAGTTTTAACCAGTATACAGGGTCTTAAGTCTGATCTAGGAGAAAAATGATAATGGAAGGTATTTATTTCGGGTATTTAGAGATAATTTTTCTGAAGAGAACGCCTTCAACTAGTACAAGGTTTCGATTTTAAGTCATTAAATATGATATCTTAAAGGGAAGAAGAATAGAAAACATTAGGCGACCCTTTATTAAACCTTTTACATTTTTAATAGAATTTGTAACAGGCGAAGAAGCCTGTCACTCAAGGGTAGTTTTCACAAGTCAAAATCAGGTTCAAACCAACTTTTCCTAGAAGTCTATTAAACATTTGTCATTACTTCTTTTCATTTTCACTACGTTCAGGTTTTCAGTAAAAAATACAATATATGGAGGAAGAAATATCCCCAGACCTGCGCTACAACAGGATGTTTAACAGTTCTTTGAATTACTAATTCTATGAATTAGTAGATATAACAAATGTCGCATTTCCTTTGTCTTTATTTTTTGTTAAATGTCACGATGTTTCGACTAGTAGGTATTTCTAGCCGTTTTCAAGTGAAACTAAACTTAAATTATGCAGTAATATAGCTTCAGACTACTTTAAGTGATCTCCATGAGTTCAGGTGTGGTTGGCGCATAATTTCTCCAAGAGGTCTCTTTATTTCGCCAACATAGGAGTTGCAGCATGCACATGGTATCTGATACATAGACACACAGATCTTCATGTCTCTTTGAGTTGTTGGTTTGACCCTAGTAAGCTAGTTTCTCAAAAAGTTATTGGAATTTTTAACAACGTTAATTTCATATCGTTTTCCTATTCTTCTAACTTTTTCCGAAATACCTCTAAACCAAGGAATGCTTAACAGTGGTTTTCGTTCCTCATCTGTTGTTCCAAAATCTTATCAATCAGATATTTTCTATAACCCAACATCTTAAATACCACCAAGCGATGTGCTCTCTATGATAAGTATGATTTTTTTCCCTTTAAAATATGATATCACTAATATTTGCTTTAACACGAGTATTAAAATTATTTAATTTATTGAACAAACGAGTTATAAAAATATCTTGTATTAAGTTTTTAAATTAAAAACAAGTTCCATTAATTGATACTGTATAATATAATTATTTGTTAATGATTCGAAAGAAATAAACTACTATTTATTAATAAAATAAACTATTTATTTTAGTATAAAAAATTGAACCTACATTGTCTGTGAAAGATAATTTCATGTAAGGGAGTTTGGTTGGTTCTAAATATTCCGTCACCAAGCAACCCTGTTAAATACCCTTCTGTAAAATTCGACATAGATTGTAAGGAACTACCAGGGAAGGGTGGAAACCTCTCCCAGTGTAATGCATCGCTACCTGCAAGCCTAACTCTTTGGTTCTTGAGATATATTTACTTCTCTCCCATTTTGGCATCTTCGTTGCCTGCGAGTTGACGCTATGGGGCAGCATTAACTTATCTCCTTTTTTCAAGGACAGAGGGATCATTTATCTGCACTAATGACCTTGACCTTGCGCGGGTTGCAGTTTCGAGGTTATTTGGAGGTCAAGGAGATTTTTTTAAATGGAAATCCCATTATCTATTGCAGAAACAAAACGCGGAGAAAATGTCCTATCCAACAGTATGTTAACATAATGAGTAAAATCACATCTAGAGGTCATTTGAAGGCCAAATGTCCTCATACCTTTAATGAATCAATGATTCGGAAACTAAGAGTGATGAAGAAAAACCTTTTCTACAAAAGTTGCTGGAAATCAAACTGTGTATGTTAAGGTAACCTTAAGTTTGACCTTTACCTTGACTTTGAAGGTCATATAAAGATCATAATAATATTTTTAATGGGACCCCTTACTTTTGACCACGAAAATGGAGAGAGCGTAAAATTTTACGGTTGGTATGTACTTGAAATGACTTCGAAGATCAAGGTTATAGCAATTTCAAAGTCAAATATCAAAAAACCCTGAAATGGCAGGTTAGGGAGGATTGTTTAAGGCTTGGGGGAAAATTAAGGTGTGGGGAGTTGGATGAGAGTGAAAAATTTTACTTTTAAAAATGACCTTCAGTTACCTCTTCTTGGACCTTGCAGTACTTCAGCTGCGATAAATCAGCGAAACTAGGAGAGCTGAAGGATTCAAACGGAAAGGGAATGTATAATTTTAGATTCTTTTGCTCTATCTCCAGTAGGAGAGTAGCAAACATTTCTCTTTTCAAGTTACCATAGAAGTTTTAAATCACCACCTTGTTCTACTGTCGAGAAAAGTTTCTTGTTACTTTTTTTTTGATAATTATTAATTTACGCCACGACCGAATACAGAGGCGGAGGGCAATGGGTGCAATTGCCTCCCTTCTTGAGTAACGAAAAACCAGTGAAATGCTCTATCCGCGCTATATTTACACCTATACGATTGCAAAATTATTCACATATCACGTGAGGTGCACGCATTGTTAATTAAATACTCAATTTCAGCAGGAACTAGCCAAAGATTCACGTGCAACCTGTGCGGAAAAGACTATAATAACATTCACACACTCAGAACACATCGATATCAAGACTGTATGAAAGCGAAGAGAAATTGTCAGTATTGCAAAGCACAGTTTTCCAGAAAATGGGATTTGAAAAACCACGTTAAAACCAAACATCCAGAGTATTGGACCGCATCATAATATTTATGATTTTATTTAAATGGATATCTTTATATAAAGTTTGTTTGAAACGAAGTAACGAAGATATGATGTGTATGTACTTGGAAAAATTGTCTTTTTTTCCTTCAGATTATTAAAAAGGGTACAGATGGTTTATTCTCTGCAAATTCCATATTATTTTCAACTATCTAATGTTCTACTTAGTAGAGCTGTTATGACCCAAGAGCGAAATTCACGTAATTTTTGTATCTTCCTTCTTATCTTCAGGTAATTTGAATTATTAAAGTGGCAGCTTAAATAAAACATTATGCCACAATATCTGATATCGTCGTGACTTCGTTTTAAATGTGCTTTTATGAAGGCTTACTCTGCCCAAGGAACTATAGAGACTGTTTAATTTCTTTGTTTTTGTTATTTATGTGATCTGTTTTTACTCAAATCTATTATTTTCTGAATGTGTATAAACTTTGTATTAGTTATTGTAAAATACAAAACATTATGAAGCTTAAGGAGGTGCTGCTGTATGTTAAAATTGGTAGTTATTTGTTACGGTTTCGTTCACGGAGGTAGTGAGGAACGATTTTGGGAGGCTAATACATTTCGCCGCAGTATTTAGTTTGCTTTTTTCGTCATTATTCTGCTTCTATTTCTGATATGAATGCGAAATCAATTTTATATTATTTTTGCAACTTGCCACTACTTATTAATAAAGTTTGAACAAATTCTATGCAGTTTTAGCGTGACTGGCAAAATAGTAAAAACTCAGACACTCCCATGTGGTGTTGCTACATTGTGCACAATTTCCCTAACCTTAAAGAAAACGTAAATTTGGCCACATCGCCCCCGGTATGCTATAACAACTTATATATCGCAGAGATTCATCATTATACCTGCTTTTAAATCAATCAAGTCTTGTTGATATTCTCTAGATTTTGCTTCGTGATAGGTCAGTGCAAAAGTACCATATATAGAAATTATCGAACACATTAGTTTGATGGGTAGGATTTTCATACAGAACAGTGTTATAACATACATCTGTTTTTTACCATCATCACTTGCTACTCAACCGCTTCTTGGGTGTCGAATATGACCAACCGATGAATTTTCTTCTCCATCTTACTCAGTCTAGGTTTTGAAATTAACGAAGATTGGAACGTTTTTCTTGAAATATCTGGTTTCTTATTCTATTACCATATCCTATCATTATAAGAATTTCTATCCTATGTGCCTCAGTAAGTTTAATTTCACTGAAAGTGACGATGTGACAAAAGAACAGGTGATTGAATCAGTTGTGCTGGTAAATAATTTTGTATTTCATTTCAAGTTTTAACTGTCAAAAAATCGAAAATAGTATTTAGCTATAAGACATGCAATGGAAAAAATTTTTTCGATGAATCTAAAAGTGTACAAAAAATTTGGGGTCACTATTTAAAAATAAATCATAGCTTCTTTCAAATCACCCTGTAAAATTTGATATGTTGGAAAAAATTCGTGCCATAACACAAAATCGACTTGTCCAAACAATTTTTCAAAGAACCTAGCATTTTTAAATGATGAATTTATTCCAGACTTTGCATTTTCATTGTATAATTAACATGTCGATGTGAAGCTGCACCACATTATTTGTTCAGCCGTTTCTCATTTTTAAAATTCACTTTCATCATGCGAGTATATCAAGACTCTTAGACTACCTTTATTTTATCATATAGAATTACGTCTTAAAATTTTTTGATATTATTTTCAGTCACCATCATACATTAGATTTCCTACATAAAAAATTTGTTTTCTAGAATCAATATTTTTGATACAAAAAAAAATCAGTTTAGAAATGTATAATATTCAAAATAAATACCGAATATTCTCACACATCAAAGTAAAAAAACTTTTAAATCACATAGAGAAAAATATGTGCAACAAATAATACAATTAAATAATTTGGCCAATAATTTCAGCTGGCAAAGTAATTTGTAAATTTTGTTGAAGTTTTGAAAGTTTTGTTGTTGGTCTAGGTTAGTCCTGGTTAGAAAGCATCTCGTCTGTTCACCTAAAGTGGAGATTGATTTTTACTAATAAAAAGGAAGTATTGTTATTATAAAAAATATTTTTTAAGTGTCTACTGAGATTTTAAATTTGTTATTCTCAGTTTTGAGATTGAAATAAAAATGTAATTTATTTTAAATATAGATTTTAATTAACTTTTTTTTGGAGTTTTCTTTAATTGGATACAATTGTATGCAGTTAATAATTTTTGTGTAACATGCTGTTTGTTATACATATGGTAGCGGTATATATGCTGATACCAGTTCATCATAATCGTGGTTAAAGTGATAAGATAAGAACACCCATAGAAAAAATGTGTTCATAAAGTTTCATACTAGTGTGGTGAAATATGTTTTTGCAAAACCAAACGTCCACGAGAAGTTAGAGTTTAGGAACATAACATTCAAAGAGGAAACTTCGAGATCTGGTAATGCGGAATACTCCTGAACCAAACAAGACCATACAAAGTGGTCTGAAGATGTAGAACCAGACATGAAAGAAGAAAATTAAAGCAGCTGATTTCAAGATAATAATGGAAACTCAATACACCCTTTGGTGAGATAGCTAATCTTCAGCCACTATTGTGGCATCAAATCAGTGAGTTCTCCTCAAAGTAGCTACATTATTATCGTGGTTTGGTTCTTAAGAGAAGTGTTATATATTTCTACAATATTAACTACATTTGCTGGCGAATGTGTTGCGTCTATTTTCCTTCTGGCTACATTGATCAATCACATAGAAGCCAACTACATGTTCCTGCGATGGCTTCATAGAAATATTACCATGTCCAATGTGCTGTACAGTTTTTCAAGCTTACTCTTTTTGCCCAAGACCATCCTTTAGTGATTGTAATATCGCTCTAGAGGATTGCAATTATGTGGTTACGATTCTAGTTCTATAATATAATTTCCAGGTAAAAAAATTTTGATAATTTTGGTAAGTAGTCATTAACGCAGGACACGTATCCCTAAAAACTATATAAAACACTAGAAATTGCTATTTTCAATCGTTATTATAATCAACTTATACCTTTAATTAAGTTTTTCCAAATCGGTGTTTCCTTTTAGCATTACAGAACAGTCGATTTTCTTGTGAAGTATGCGGAAAAATCTACAAATGTTTGAAGACTTTAAAATCTCACAAATACCAGGATTGTATGAAAAATGAGAAACATAAATGTATTTATTGTAAGGCGGGCTTTATTAGGAAATGGGATCTAGGAAGACATTATAAGAGAAAACATCCTGATTTAATTGATGTTTGGGAAACTGAAAATGAACATCAGGGACATGCTAATTGACAGAACCTTTCCAATTTAAAAGGAGAGAGGGACCAACTTGAAATCTATAATCAGACGATTTTCAAAAACTGACATGGTTTTGCTATAAAATTTGCGGGGTGTTGTTGTCAAACTTCAACTGTAAATATTACTCACAAAAACAAGAAAGATACTTTCCATCAGTCAAATATTTTAGCTGCGTAATGGAGAGTAATAAAAACTCTTGAAAATCATTTAAGTTAATATCTTGATAAAAAAGAGTTTAAAAAACGATCAAATAGTTTTATAAACTGATAACAATCTTTAAAACATTTTCTACTAATTTACCTTCTTTACATCATATGACTGTTTCGGAAACGTTGTTATTTCCCATTGCTTTTGTTCTACTAAGTTATCCGTCGAAATAGCGCTGTCCTATTCGCTGTTTTCGCTACTAAAGAATAAATAATTTGAATTGCGCATTAAGACTGGTTGTACCGAATATGATGACCTGAATGAGTACGAAACAACTTCCAAACATACTATTTTCCCATTATTTTTGTTTTTATATAAACAACATTGTATGTATTTTGAAATAAATATCATATACATCAAATCAGTTTTTCATTACCTCAATGCATTTGTGTTATTTTCATGTAATGATGTAAATAAACATAGTAAAATGCCAGATTATCTAATATTTCCGGGTCTAGCAAGGTAAAAATATTGACTCTATTTAATTTACAATATTAGATAAACAAAACTTTAATAAAAAGTGCTTATTGACATTGTCCGTTTGTCCTTTCTAAAGAGTAGGTATATTTTGACATATCAATTTATGTATAAACATTGTTTAGACATGGTATTTGACATAAATTATCATTTCAAAACCCATAATTTATATTTTATGATTTTTTAGATATTCTCCTGGAAGACGGCCGATTACAGTGTGGAGATTGCCAAAAGATCTATAAAAATTCGGGAACTCTATCGGCCCATAAAAGTCAGGATTGCATGAAAAAAAATAAATTTCCTTGTGATCTTTGCAAATCCATCTACACGCGAAGGTTTGATCTTATGAAACATTATAGAAAAAAACATAACTTGGTATTATATAACAAAAAAGCAAATTATTTGCTATAACGTTTACTGTATATACGGCAATAAATTTATTTAAAAGCACGTTTTCGAAATATATGTTTTAGTTTTCTAAATACTTGTTGTCATTTCAACTATCAGTACAAACGCAGCCCCGGGACCGTTAAGTATTGACACGAGTCATCCTAAGTAAGGTTTTATAAACTGAATAGGAAAACACTTAAGACAACTTGGAGATAATATAAATGATTTTTAACCAGCTGAAGAAGTAAGGATTCTGGGAGAACTTTCCGAAGTAAGTATTCGTCATTAATATATAGGAATTTTAATTAATCTATATGATTTAGTTTCCTAAATACTTGTCGTCATTTCAACTATCAGTACAAACGCAGCCCCGGGACCGTTAAGTATTGACACGAGTCATCCTAAGTAAGGTTTTATAAACTGAATAGGAAAACACTTAAGACAACTTGGAGATAATATAAACGATTTTTAACCAGCTGAAGAAGTACGGATTCTGGGAGAACTTTTCCAAGTAAGTATTCGTCATTAATATATAGGAATTTTAATTAATCTATATGGCTGCTATTAATAAATTTTATTTTGTAGAAGTAGTGTACACAACATTTGATGATAATCGCATTCAGTGTACCAGTTGTGGAAATATTTACAAAAATATCCATTCCTTTAGAGTTCATTACAGCCAAATACACAGCAAGTCTGCAAGAGAAAGACAGTGTCATCTGTGCTCTTATGTTACACGAAGACAGCATGATTTAAGAAGACATGTTTTTACCACGCATAATACTACTCTTGCTAGCAGGAAAAGTACACAAGCAGAGGTTATATCCCAGTACAACTTATAAATAAATTATATTTGTGAATATATATTTATTGTTTTTTTACCATACTTGAAAATTCCATACTCGGGAAGAAAAAGCTATTTTATCCTTCTGAAAGTTAGTATTGGTTTATTTAACTGAAAGGGGCCCAACATGAATATACCCAATTTGCTTAAATTGCTTAGTATGTTGTATAAATTTTAGAGAAAAATACTTTTAAAATTTGTTGGTATACTTTTAGTATTTTGTGTTTGTTTGTAAATATACGTGTGTAAAAAAGTAAAACTTTTAACACTATCAGTTTTATTTACTAAAATACAAATACATTTTTAGGTGCAGGAATTATTAACGACAGGGAACTACCCTGTCCAGTCTGCAAGAAAAAATATAGAGGAGTACAATCCCTTCGTATTCACTTAAGCCGCTGTTGCGACGAACGAAAATTTCCTTGTACCTTTTGTGCCTCGAAGTTTAAGAGAAACGACCATCTTAAGCGGCACATTCAGCATGTCCATGGGAGCTGGTTCCTGTCAAGCTACGAAATGATGAAGCATGCTGGTCAAAATAATGCCGGAGATACATCTGCGGTTACAAAGAAACCAGATGCTTAAATTTTATTAAGTGTTTGAATTGAAACGAAAGAATGTATTGTAGGTTAAGATCAAAAAAATGTTGAAGATTTCTCTGATCTTGATGATCAGAGGAAGATTCTATTCGGACATTGCGACAAAATTCGAACAAAAGGTTAAGTAAAACTTTTCTTGCTGCATGTTTGGGCAGTTTACTTAATCATGAAAATTGCCAATTTTTCAGAAAACCTTAAAATATTATCTTGTACGACATAATGTCTCTAGAAATTCAAATTCTTAAATTGAATATATGGCGTGGTTTAAGAACCTAATTTCTTATTTAGTTTCAGTAAAAATTTTAAGATATGGCAACATTGCATGACACAGACTAGCTCATTGGTCATGAGGGGAAGTAGTGGCATTTGAGAAAAGATCGATTCTTTACGCATTTCTTTCCAGTGTCACAAATTACTCCAAAATATGCTTGAAAAGAGTGCAAATTGCAAAAACTGTTACAAGCTATAAGGCATTCTTTGAATCTCCTATTATGATTTTGAGATCTGCAGAACTGTAAAAAATAATTGTTAAATTACGTTTCTCTATTAATTTTTTTACAATTCTTGACAAGCCTAAATTTTTCAGTTGTCAACATCTCGGTGCCATTTTTATTATTTACCAACATAATATCCTATGCTACATAGATAATATATTACTCTGTTCTACAGTGTTGCCATTTAATTAATTTGTTTTTAAAAAAGGGGATACAATTTTTTTTACTTAAAATTGAGTGAAATAGAATAAACATCGAGAAGTACTGTTGCCTGAATTTAAGGTGTACACATATTTACACCTGTAAATGATTGGAAAAATATACTTTTATATGTAGGTGATTGTACACTTTGTAACTAAATTAATGCAGTTAAAAAGTGTATGAAAGGGTGTTAAGGGTATAAGTGCATTTATCGATATAAAACTTGGGTCGTATAAAATTGCATTTGTTTTTGCCTAAAAAAGTTTTTTCTTGTGTTCAGTTTTCATAGATGCTTTCGATTCAAGGTTTGATTATATGCAATTATTCCGAAAACACTCTGTATATAGTTTATATCATTTAACACTATTTTCGTTTAAAATATAAGTAGTACCTATTTTTATTATTTTTAGAATTTAAAACCAAACAATTAGTTAGATTTGTTGTAAGCTAATAATTTCTAAATTTTACCATATTTATTAAAATAATTATAGATATACGTAATATGGTCCAGAACTTCTTAGCCTAACATAGAAGGAAAGGTGAAAACTCTTAATAAGATCTATATATCTACAATGAACCAATATAGACCAGTTTTCTATACTTACAAATGAAGGACAAAAGTTCTATTAGACATCCTGCATTCGTATCTTAATTTACGTTTATATAAATATATATATATATATATATATATATATATATATATATATATATATATATATATATATATATATGTTTATGCGGCTTTCACGGATTCCTCCGTGTGAGATGCAATAGCAGTGGATATATCCACATTATGCCGTTGTAGTGCTGAAATCACATTCACCAAACGTACAACTATATGCAGCTCCGTATATGAATGAAGTCAAATGTACCTCTGCCGTATCACTGTTACGAGGAGGGTAAGTTTTGACTTTCTTGAAGATATGGTGGTACAGGTAGGCCATCATCTCGTTGGTGGTGGAATAGGATGAATTGCGTTCTATAACAATTTATTCTAACTGTGCAACCTCTAACACAGAAAGGATATGATAGAGAGAAGTTTACATTTACTGTTCGCATTTGCCTTCATTCATATATATATATATATATATATATATATATATATATATATATATATATATATATATATATATATATATATATATATATATATATATTGAAGCTATGAATACTTGGACCATATTACATAAGTTTCACTGTTTATTTTGGTGATGTAAATAGAACCAAGTTAGCTAAGTGAAAAGAGGGAGATCTGGTGGACGATTCCTTCAAAATGTTTTATACTGCGGTTGCTCTGACAGATTATAGGTGTTTGCTTTTTATATATACGAAATGCTCTTGTACGAAATTACCACTGGTACAAAACACTTTGACCGAATCATCCAAGTCCTTTCTCAGAAATTTTAATGTTTAATTTGATCGGGTGTAAATTCTAAAATTATTTAATTATTTGTAAGAAATACTTTACTACTAAACAAACTTTTCAATAATATTTAGGCTAAATAAAAAATAATAAAAAAATAAAAAGGAAAGTGTTTTTCTGAGTGAGGATAATTTGCATTTTACCAATATGTTCCTGAAGTGATAAATATTATAGGCAATGTTGAAGATTTAACAACAGATAGTTATCGGATTTATCTTTATTATATTTTGCTTCTTTGTACTACGTTTCGATTAAACTGTGCCCTTAATTGTCCAAGTATCAAATGAAAGTTTTTTCTAAAGGCTTAGAACTTACACAAGTAGTGGTTCTCAAACATTAGACAACTAAAAATGCGTTTACTAAAACTTCCATTATTATTTTTAATGTAAGTTGCTTCTAATATATTTGCTTCTCTTCATGTTCGTTTCCATATAGACCTGCTTTAGACCATTTTGTTTGGTGTCATTTGGTAGTTACAATAAAGTGGTATACAAAAAGCTAACACACACTGGAGATATCTCAACTATAGGTTTATGCAACTTTTACTCAATTATATTTTCTTATCACCAAGTTTAAGTGAATTTATGAAAAATGGGATGATAAAAATTTTTTCGTATTTTTTACTCAAATATGGATAGTAATTTGAGTACTAATTTAAATCAGTTTGTTTAAAACGAAACTGTAGAATACTTTATAGGGTAATCATTTGCCTGTCTTTTATATTTTCGTGGGGTTTTTATAAATACAGAGTGCTTGATTTACTTGATATGTCATTTTGTGGTCAGGAAAAGTATTTGGTATGAAATAATTTGTTCAAAAAATTTTTGAAATATTTCGGAAATTAATTTATGATGATTTTTATACCGTAAATGCAAGTTTTTTGGTTGTAATTTACCTGAAACACGAGCACTTTACTTTTTTCAATCAACTAATAGATATATTACTTAAATCTAACACCCTATATATGAATGTATCTAATTAAATATTTTTCTTCTCATTTTAGAAAAACCTCTGATATGTAACATATGCAACAATAGATACAAATTAAGAAGTTCTCTGTATACACATCAAAAATATAAATGTGGAAAAAGCAAGACGTTTAAGTGCAACACTTGCAAAACTTCGTTTTATCATAAACACAGCTTGCAGAAGCATCTCAGTAACAAAAAATGTACTTTAATTCCATACAACCTATAGTTTGGTGAATGGCACTTATACGTACAGGGTGAGTCAACGATTGGATGAAGTAGGTTTGTGCCTTTTCGGTGAAATTAACAAAGAAACTATATTTATTGTTTGATACAGTTTATTTTTACGCAGATTTTAAAAATATTTAGGACTCTACAGGGTGAGCTAAAAAACTAGGACAGCATAAAGTTGTATTTTTTTTAAATAGAACACCCTATATACGAATCGTATTTTCGATTTAGCTTATAATTTTAAATCTTTTTTATTAAGGGTTTACTATAACAAAACTTCATAGTTTCTGAGATAATTAAGTTTAAAGAAAAAAAGTCACATTTTCAAGCATCAATTCAATCCTAAATAACGTTTTCAATTTTGTGACAAATATGTTCAAATTTGGAATTTAGCAAGGCCAAGGACAAGTTAACATAATTTTTACCTAATATTTGCAATAAAAGCTACAGGGCTCAAATTTGAACAAGTTTAAATGAATAAATATCTTTTTTTTAAATGGTATATTTTCATGTTATTTAATAGAGTAATAAAAACCCTAAAAGTTTTGTTCAATATATCCTATACCTATTTATAATAGTTTTTGAGATATTTCAGTTTTTCTTATTTTCCATACTTTTTTACAGAAATAGTCTTCATTATCATAGTAGCCATGGCAAAAACAATGTAAAAGAACATTTTTCTGTGTGTCAAATTTATAACCGCAATCGCTTCTTTTGGTTTTTATGTAGTGTAGTTTGATTTTTTTTGCATTCATCTTATATTGTAAAATGAATTTTCCAAAGAATGAGTTAATAGATATGATTTATACAATAGGAGAGGCTCAAAAAAATTGCCTTCTTGCTCAAAGAATTTACAAAATGAAGTTTCCTGATCGACGCCAGCCTAATACCCATACTTTTCAAAACTTAATGCAAAGATTTGATGCTTCTGGTACTGTTGATTATCCAAAACGTAAAGTGGTCAACAAGCCAGTAACTAATGAAGAAAAAGAACTACAAGTATTGTTAAATGTTCAGGAAAATCCTTATATTGGTAGCCGTCAGTTAGCAGCATTATGTGAAACATCACAATCCACCGCTAATCGTACTACCAAGAAATATAGGTATCATCCATATCACATGGAATTACACCAAGAATTGCATGGACAGGATTTTGAAAGTCGTGTAAACTTTTGTCGTATAATAAATGCGGAGATTCAATTAAATCCAAATTTAGTGATGAAGCTACTTTTAGAAGTAACGGTGCCGTAAATAGACGCAACATGCATTATTATGCCACAGAAAACCCATTTTGAATTAGAGAGGTACAACATCAAAATCACTGGTCATTAAATGTTTGGTATGGTATTCATCATAATCGAATTATTGGAACCACTAAATGTCCATAGTTACCTGAACTTTCTACAAGAAGAACTACCCCAACTGCTTCAAGGTCTCGATAGGGATGAGCTCGACAGTATGTGGTTCCAGCACGATGGTGCGCCTCCGCATTACCATCGTGAAGTTCGTGCGTTTTTGGACCAACGATATCCGCAAAAATGGATTGGACGTGGGGGTTTCATTGAGTGGCCACCAAGATCTTGCGACATCACCCCATTAGATTTCTTCCTATGGGGTTATATTAAAAATAAGGTGTATGTTAATCCACCAACAACAGTGGAAGATATGCGAAACAGGATTAGGGATACCTGTAGAACAATAACGCCACTAATTTTGTCCAGGGTCCGAGAAAATCTGCAAAAAAGACTAAATTTGTGCATTGCACAAGAGGGTCGTTTATTCGAACACTTATTAAAAAGAAATAATTAATCTCAGTATTTAATAGATAATTTTTTTGTTTCAATTTAGTATAAAAGTAAATATGTATTTGCCTTGTCGTTATTGTTGTGTTAATTTTTTCACATTATGTTTAATTAAACTATTGCCGTTGTAATATAACGAATAATATATTTTATCATATTTAACCACATTTTGTTTGTTTCTGTAGTTCCTTTTTATTATTTTACATGGCTACTATGATAATGAAGACTATTTCTGTAAAAAAGTATGGAAAATAAGAAAAACTGAAATATCTCAAAAACTATTATAAATAGGTATAGGATATATTGAACAAAATTTTTAGGGTTTTTATCATTCTATTAAATAACATGAAAATATACAGGGTGTATCATTTAAAAAAAAGATATTTATTCATTTAAACTTGTTCAAATTTGAGCTGATGTGTTCAACATCCTGTAGTTTTTATTGCAAATATTAGGTAAAAATTATGTTAACTTGTCCTTGGCGTTGCTAAATTTCAAATTTGAATATATTTGTCACAAAATTGAAAACGTTATTTAGGACTGAATTGATGCTTGAAAATGTGACTTTTTTTCTTTAAACTTAATTATCTCAGAAACTATAAAGTTTTGTTATAGTAAACCCTTAATAAAAAAGATTTATAATTATAAGCTAAATCGAAAATACGATTCGTATATAGGGTGTTCTATTTAAAAAAATACAACTTTATGCTGTCCTAGTTTTTTGGCTCACCCTGTAGAGTCCTAAATATTTTTAAAATCTGCGTAAAAATAAACTGTATCAAACAATAAATATAGTTTCTTTGTTAATTTCACCGAAAAGGCACAAACCTACTTCATCCAATCGTTGACTCACCCTGTACATACAAATAATAGAATAATAGAATTAATCTTTACTTCTTGTTTTTATAAATTTAATTGCGAAATTGTGTAGTAAAGAAATATGCGCTGCCAAACTTTAATTTAAAATAAATGGCAATCATGACAGTCTTTTTCTTTAATAGTTTTTTTGAGAAGTTGATTCTGATTTATCAACTTCGAAGCACTTTTTAACATAATTCACCACTTATTTGTCCAGTGATATGATTAAGGTTGGTTTTTCATTCACTTCTGATTATAATAATATATACTGAAGTTATTTCGTATCATCTTGTCGACCAATTAACAGCATTCCACCAAACTTATCTTTCTAATTTTTCAATGAAATGCTTAGCATGTTGTATAGTCTGGGTAAAATCACATGTTGTTCAGATCTAAATTATCTATTTCTGAGTTTCAGGAACTTCCCAAAGGATTATTACTTTATTTTTATTGTACAAGACCCATTAATATTTATTTACAAAAGTTAAAATTGTTTCGAATGATTTTGGAAAGCAGTGTTAAAATCAAACAAACCAATGACTTATAAAACAAATATAACAAATTAGTAACTTTGACAATTAGATTTAAAACTTTAATAGTATTAGGAAATAATTGTGTAGATACCTTAATGGTGGTAATTGCGCCTATTTGTCTATTTGTCTTTTTTTTTCTAGTTTTTGGACCTGTTGCTTGTCCAAAATGCGGAAAATTTTACAAAACAAGGAACAGTATGAAAGTTCACCTATCCTTGGATTGTGGAAAGAATTTGCAGTTCAAATGTCCTATATGTTCTTTAAAAACCAAGAGAAAAGCAAATCTGAGGAAACACCTAAAATTTGTACATAAGAATGTGGATAATTTTGTTTAAAATAACAAAAATACATGTCGTTTGTCTACTTTTTTATATTTAAGGTTTTTAACAATTTTTTTTCTTTACATTAGTGTAATTTCAATGTTCAATATGTGTTTTTTCTTTTAGGCAAGCCTCTAAAATGTAACACATGCGACAAAAGGTACAAGCTGAAAAGCTCTCTCTATACCCACCAGAAATTCGAATGTGGAAAAGATAAATCTTTTATTTGTGAAGTCTGCAAAAAGTCTTTTTGGCATAAGCACAGTCTGAGGGAACATATTAGTAGAAAAAGGTGTAAATGGATACCATATGTTTTATAATATATTACTTGAAAAATATTTATCTTTACCCAAGCTTTTCCAGCCATCATCATCGTATTGTATAGTTGACAGCTACACAAAAAATATTTTCTGAAAATACTTTGCTCTTGCTACTTAGTTTTCAGTAATAATTTGATGAGGCTTGAAAAACCCATTTAGAATGTAATTGTGAAAGGGTAAGGGTAATTTTTAATCACTAATTTAACAAATAGTATAAAATTTACGCGAATGTGGTAAGTTTAAATTGAGATATGCAATATTAAACTTCCTTGTAAATTTCTATCTTTCTTTTAAATCTCTCCTCCTCCTCTATTATTGTAAAGTGCACTGTTTATTTCTTACTGAAAGTTTGGTAATTTGAAAAAACATGACTCGATGTTTCGAAAAGAAATTTGATGATTCGATCATATTTTCGTTTTAATCTATATTTTTTAGAAAATATTACCATTCATATAGAAATAAATAATTTTTTGTAAGCAGTCATCTCTGAATTGCTTTATAATGGGCATTTCAAATTAATTTAGTTACATATATCAATTATCATCTAGACATTATAATTTTAAATTGTAAGAATACGCTGTTTAGGATGCTAATAATATAACTTTCTCTAG
Source organism: Diaprepes abbreviatus (assembly GCA_034092305.1). Lineage (NCBI taxonomy): Eukaryota > Metazoa > Arthropoda > Insecta > Coleoptera > Curculionidae > Diaprepes > Diaprepes abbreviatus. The sequence goes on along the minus strand of JASJET010000330.1, from coordinate 5,225,639 downwards.
ATAAATTTATAATAATCTTTTAATTTTTAGAGACACCCTGCACTATAATTAGATATATTGTTGTTATGTACATCTATATTACAAAAATGTGTTCTTATATAATTATTTTTTTATAAATAAACATTTATTTTAAAACATATTTTTATTATTCTTCATACTCTTCGCCAGGTTTTCTATCATCTCTAGATTTAGCTCATTCCTTTACAGCCCCTGATTTAATATAAGATGCAATGTTCAATATAACTGACTACATGTTCATTGACTAAAAAAAAGTTGTAAATACCTGAGAGTAATATAAATGATTAAAAATGTTATTTTGCCTAATGTGTCTATATTTTTAGCTCACGGTCTAAAAAAATACATCTGTCAAACCTGTCAAAAGGCATATAAAGAAAAGAGATATCTCGTAAGACATATGAGGTATGAATGTGGGAATAAAGGAAAATATTATTGTAAAGCATGTGACAATAATTTTAAAAGAAGATACAGGTTTCTGGCTCATACTTGTAAAATTAAAGATGATAAAAATTAATAAGTGTTCTGATTATATGTCATTGTTATATCGAAATTAGTAAATTTATTATAAACCTCAAAAGCAGACCAAATGAGCTTTTGAAATTTTTCTTGTCATTGTTTTATAGAGATTTATTTGATTATATATATATATATATATATATATATATATATATATATATATATATATATATATATATATATATATGTTAGTTTCTAGTGTTAATTTAACTTTATGGTTAGTTGTTTCCTTACATCTGTTTGATTATGTATATTTTTTTACTACCCCGAGCTTAAGACGGGAATAAGGGTTAAAAATATTATAATATTAATTGTGATTTTACCACATCCATTCTAAATGTTCAGAATTAATTTTGGTAATGTTTATATTTGATACATTGATGTAAAATAATGAAAATGTTTTTAAAGGAATATCTTGAAAGAAAAGTTTTGTTTATATCTGTAAACTGTAAAATTTTATCTTGTTAGACATAGTTATTTTCTGAATATTTCAATATAGAGTATTGTAAGCGTAAGCAGCATTTTTGTGTTGTGTGTTTGGCAAGCATTGTCAATGTTGACTCTCACAATATACATGTCAAAATTTTAATTTTCCCCATTTTTAGTTTCCCCGCAACATTTCAAAATCACCGAAGATGGTACGTATGAGTGTCTACAATGCCAAAAAGTTTATAAAGTCAGGTCCACCGTTCAAAGACATGTCAAATTTGAATGCAACAAATTGCCTACCTATTCGTGTTCCCTTTGCAAAAAATCTTATAGAAGAAAAGAAGGTCTTACACAACATTTCGCTACAATTAAGCATAATCGGTTAGCTTGTGGATTTCCTTATAAATAGCTAATTAAACATTATATGCCCAATGCCGTGTAAATGTTTTATTTCTTTCTAAAGATATAAGAAAAAAATAAAGTTTTTTAGGGCTGTACTCGTGAATATGAGGTAAAATGACATGCTGAACTTTGGGGATAAGTATTTTTAGAACCTCAATTACTGGAAACGTATATTAAGAAAAATACCAGAAAAATGTGTTCAGTATATATTAGTTTTTAATATTGTTTAACTTTTATATTTTTATTTAGAGTGTCATATAAGTTATGCCAAAGAACGAAATATTTGATAAAAGTACAAACGTTGAGCTTTACACCAATACAATTGTCCAATCGATTAACCAAGTTACTGATAATGTTATTTTATGTGTATTTTTTACCTAATACTAAAATGTCGATACCAAAGCATTTTATTGTACAGTAACTGTAACACTAAGAGCATTAGAATAACAGAAATATATTTTCTGACGCCGAGTGTTTGTTAGTTATATTTGAAAAATGAGCGCTAGTCAGTCTGTCATTTCATTGTTTTTCAAGATATCACCTTTAAATTATTTATTGTCTTATATTCAGAAGTAAAGTGCATATATTCTGATATATAAGAAAAATTAAATATATCCTGTTTTTATTGAAAATACTCTTACAGTATTCCAAAACTTAAATTCTGATTGTAGGATCATTTTAGATCGATATCTCGAAATGTAAAGGAATGATATTTTGGGTAACCACTCGTTTTCCGAAATTTTCTTTCTTATTTTGCATTTGTGCCATTTTAGCTAGTTCGTTTTAGTTATTTGTGAATTTGACTTTGTAAAGTATTTAGCATATCTCATAGATGTAGAAATAGATTATTTATTAATGTATATCTATATTGATTTAGAATAAAATTTGAAACTAAAACTTAGAAGTTTTTCTAATCGAATAAATATTTTTCCTTTGCCCTTTTCAGCTTATCTAAACAAATTCTACTGTGTTGAATGCAAAAAGACCTACAAAACAAAGAAAAGTCTTAATCGGCACTTTAACTACGAGTGTGGAAAATTGGCCTCATTTCCTTGTAATTATTGTCCATTCGTGTGTAAGAGAACTGATAATTTGAAGAAACATATGGTAGTTATGCACTATTCCAAAAATAATTTTAACTAATTCTCAAAAAGAATTGCTTTTTTTATGAATATGCATGAAATATCTTTGTGTATGTGAAATTCGAAATATAACTATTATAAAGTAAGAATAATGTTGTATCCGTATGATTTTCAACTTTTTGTTTGACTGAATCTACTACCTGAAATTTTTATTTTAATTTTTTCACCTTTTAAAGGTGACAAAATAGCATAGTAATGCCATAGTCAATAAAATAAAAAATCTGAAATTTCTGATATCGCGCAGTTTTTAACGATGTGCCATTTCTCTATTTCTATACCATTTTCTTTCCATCAGGTATTTTTAGCAATTATTTTTTACTTATTTTTTTACATATGCTACTTTTAATTATTTTGATATATTTAAATTATATTATTAATCTGGCATTTTTTTAGGTGGCTCCGGTCACCAATGTTGGGATTGTGGGAAAACCTATAAGCATCGAACGCATTTAAGCAGGCATAGAAAGTATGATTGTGGAAAAGACGCCAATTTTTTCTGTCCGTTTTGCCCTTACAAAGGAAGAAGGAAGGATCATTTCAGACTTCATGTTATACGGTCACATTCTGAGAAACATTATGAGAGCGTAAAAAATAATCCGTTTATGTGACGTAAGAATTAAAATGGAGTCTTGTTTAATATCGAGAAACTGATAGTTTTCTCATTTCCTGCCTGAAAATGAGTTTTTAAATATCGACAAGTTAGTTGTTGTCATTGGGTTTTGATATTATTGCGGAAGGTTTGATACTGCTGATATTGCAAATGACATTATAATTTTTTTCTTCAAAAATGGAAGGAAAGTGGATAGTATTACACTAATTGCATTTCTGGCTGAATAATTGTTCCCACAAAAGAGAAGATATTGTGAAAGAATTTAAGATATAATTGTCAGACGTCCATTGGCTTTACTATTGGTCTTCTCAGTGAAATATTAAAGGTTGAAAAAATCTTCTTTAGATTAACAATGAAGAAAGGTTTTGACAATGGAAGTCTGACAACATATTTTTGCTCTTCATTATAATAAATATAATAAACATTATGGAATTGTGTACTTATTTTTAAAATAACTTTTATATGAATATTTTACGTTAGATTTATAGAGTAGATATTTTTTGTTAAATTTTTGTGCTTAATACAAAACTATTTTTAATCAAAAAAAATTTTTTTTTAATTCTAAATTATAAGACGTTAGATACGAATCCTAAAAGAAGTAGTTTTCCTTAGTGGCTTCAGATCCTGAGTTCCAGCTTCAGATAAATAAAATAAAAGGGAAATAACACAGTTGAGTCACACAATGAAGCAGCCTGTGTGTATTTCTCTTACTCTTTGCATTTGTATATTTCTCCTCCTAATGTACAAAATAACAAAAAAGTAAGTATACCATTTTTCTATTTGAATATTTATTACGTCCAGCAATTGCTTGGTAAGTCCAATTTTTCTGTTCAAAATTGTTTTTGATCAATAATAGGTTAGTTTTAACGCAGGTTGGTCGATTATCATCTCCAAATCTCTCTGGAGAGGATTCAGGACATCAATATAATATTAGTACTGTAGTAATCCGGAAGTATATCGATTCACTGGTTCTATTTCTTGTGGTAACTAGCAAACGGTACATCTATTGCCATTTTGGTTTTGCTGCTCTTTCTATTAAGTCTGTAACTTTCGTTCTTTGTCTGTTGTTCTCGTTTTTAAAATGTTCACTGTGATTTTGATTCCAAGTATTTGTGTTGAACGCTGGGTTCATTGGGATTAATGGATGTTATCTTTGGTAAGGGTCATGGTTTGCAATCCTTATGAATTTATGAGAAATATGTAGTTGTCATGCTTTTTTTTTGTCAAGATTGATGGAAATATCTTTGTTTACTACATTTTTTATATCCCAGTTTTTTTAAATGCAGTCCATCTAAGATCAAACCGTTTCCGTTTCATCTCTTTGGCTTCTCTATAATATATATATATATATATATATATATATATATATATATATATATATATATATATATATATATATATATATATATATATATATATATTCTAATTTATGTATCCAAATTTCTCCGTAAGTAAACCAGACACAAAAAAAATAGTTCAGACAAAAGTTGTTCAAGACAATAGGAGTCACCTATGTGTGCTAGTGACTTTGACCTTGAGGTCAGTTTACAAGGTCATTAGAAGATCAAGTTGAGTTTTTAGAATAGAAATCCCCATTGCAGTAATGGAAAGCGGAGAATATACTATAAATAACATAGGGGGTAAAATCGCATCTGAAGATCATTTAAAGGTCAAATCTTCCTATACCATGGGTTGGTGTAAATTATCTAATACCTCGACAAATAAGAGTGATAAAAAAATTTGTCCAGCAAAAGTTTCTGGAAGTCAAACGGTCAAGGTGACCTCAAATTTTAACTTATTCTTAACCTCCAAGGTCATTTCAAGGTCAAGCACGTTTTTTTTCAATGGAACTCTATACTTTCAAAGTCAGAAATAGGAAGAGAATAAAATTTTACATTCAAATACGTTTATGATAGACTTTTTGGAATGATTAATAAATAATTGAGTGAATAATTCTTTTGTGTTACTGCTTTTTTGAAATACTAGTTACAGAGCAATTTTTTGCTGGCGACTTTCACTTTGAGGTCAGTTTATTAGATTATTTGAAGGTCAGAGTGAATTTTTCTTTTTCAAATGCAAGCTCCTATCTTCCATCGAATTCGAGAAGAGCAAAGAATTTTTCGTCAGGAATGATATTTTTAGGTTTGTTGTAACCTTGAAGAGGTCAAGTCAAGGTTAAATATTCCAAAAGCACTGGAAACAATGACGTGGATGTGCTGCTGCTGCTTCTGATGCTGGTAGACCTTCTACCTGACCTACCTAAGAAATTTGTCATTCAATTCAATTCCGACTTTTTGAGAAACTTGGTCAAGTTCTAACAATATTTGTAATTCTTTAGAACTTAGAACAGGTTACTTAAGTACGTATATATATACAGGGGCGGATCCAGCCTCTCTCCTTGGGGGGGGCGGTGATATCACAAAAGTACAGTATGGCAAGAGAAAGCAAGTTGTCGACGGGGGGGGGGGGGTAGGCGCCGGAAATATTCCCTTTTCTAGTATAAAAGGCAGGGTCGGGTCTATTTTTGTGAATTTTAAGCTCTTGGAGAGGGGGGGATGCTAGCAGCATAAGCATTTCTAGAATAAAAGAACTCAAAGTTCTTGGGGGGCGGCTATCGCAAAAAAACAAAATGTTAACGGGGGGGGGGGAGTACCAGCAGCTTACACATTCCAAATATAGAAGGCAGAATCGGTTCTATTTAACTGAACTTTGAGCTCTTGGGAGGGAGAGGGCGATCGCAAGCATACACATTCCTATACTCTATTCATGAACTAGAGAGAGTAATAAAACTGTTACCGAAACCTCCAACGTACCTGATTATATTTAAATATTATAAGCTTTTATAAATTTACTGCAACAATAAAATTTCTGATAGTTCAATTTAATTTCTGTCAGTGAGCAAAGTACACCTTACAATGTGTCCTTAGTGATTTAACTTGTTTGCAGTTTTTTTTATATATTATTTGAGACTAGTGAGATATCCAAAAGATATGGCTTTCACCTCTATATTTATTCCAAAATCGTTAAACTAAGGCATTTTTTCCTCAATGAAAAACTTATTACAATGAATGTTTATGATGCCTTAAGATATGAATATCTAGATAATAATGTTAAAAGTTCTGTTGAGATGTGTTCCCACATGACAGGAGTTGGAAAATCTACTATGTACCGAATACTGAAGGAGAAAAAAACGACTGGAATTGTTAGTATTTCCAAGTCACATTCGATCACAGACAGACGAAAAACCTCGTTGGAAGAAGAGATCAAAACTGCAATAAATGACAGGAGTTGGAAAATCTACTATATACCGAGTACTGAAGGAGAAAAAAACGACTGGAATTGTTAGTACTTCCAAGCCACATTCGATCAAAGACAGACGAAAAACCTCGTTGGAAGAAGAGATGAAAACTGCAATAAATGACAGGAGTTGGAAAATCTACTATGTACCGAGTACTGAAGGAGAAAAGAACGACTGGAATTGTTAGTACTTCCAAGCCACATTCGATCACAGACAGACGAAAAACCTCATTGAAAGAAGAGATGAAAACTGCAATAAATAACAAGAGTTGGAAAATCTAATATGTACCAAATACTGAAGGAGAAAAAAACGACTGGAATTGTTAGTACTTCCAAGCCACATTTAATCACAGACAGACGAAAAACCTCGTTGGAAGAAGAGATGAAAACTGCAATAAATGACAGGATGTACCGAGTACTGAAGGAGAAAAGAACGACTGGAATTGTTAGTACTTCCAAGCCACATTCGATCACAGACAGACGAAAAACCTCATTGAAAGAAGAGATGAAAACTGCAATAAATAACAAGAGTTGGAAAATCTAATATGTACCGAATACTGAAGGAGAAAAAAACGACTGGAATTGTTAGTACTTCCAAGCCACATTCGATCACAGACAGACGAAAAACCTCGTTGGAAGAAGAGATCAAAACTGCAATAAATGACAGGAGATGGAAAATCTACTATTTACCGAATACTGAAGGAGAAAAAAACGACAGGAATTGTTAGTATTTCCAAGCTACATTCGATCACAGACTAACGAAAAACCTCGTTGGAAGAAGAGATGAAAACTGCAATAAATGACAGGAGTTGGAAAATCTACTATGTATCGAATACTGAAGGAGAAAAAAACGACTGGAATTGTTAGTACTTCCAAGCCACATTCGATCACAGACAGACGAAAAACCTCGTTGGAAGAAGAGATCAAAACTGCAATAAATGACAGGAGTTGGAAAATCTACTATGTACCGAATACTGAAGGAGAAAAAAACGACTGGTATTGTTAGTACTTCCAAGCCACATTCGATCACAGATAGACGACAAACCTCGTTGGAAGAAGAGATGAAAACTGCAATAGAAGGAATTGTACATACATTTTATTATGAGAAGCAGATCCCAATTGTCCTAAAATTCTAACTAAAATCAATTAAGATAGGGATCTACCTGAAATTAAATGAACTGAGTTTTGGAAATTGCTCAGAGAACGTAATTTTTGCTGGGAAAAATCAGATAGGAAATCTGTTCTTATAGATCGTTCGGAAACTGTCAGTTGGAGAAGGAAATATCTCTCTCAAGTAAAAGGTAGAGTTGCTAGAAATAACACAACTTACAAAATTAGTAATTTAACTGAACTTTTGAAAGATTTTTTTGAATAAAGTTACTGCGGAAAATTGGGAAAAATCCATACAATAAAAGAATAAAACAAAATGTAAAAACTCGGTCTCATGACCAGTGAGATAGAGCAACCAATTATAATTAATCTGAGCAAAGATAGCTTCACTGACTTAGATTACGAATTAGATACGTAATGTATACCAGTGAAAACATAATTTATTATTTAATTTTTTGTTTTTGTTATATTTTATTGTTTAATGTTGTTTGTATATTTTTTATATATTTTTATTTTAGTGTGCCAAATTCTTTAATTTTCTATATATTTAATTCCAATTAGTCGTAATTTCTTCATTATTATATTATTGTATTTATGTGTTTTTCTTAAGCGTGTAGAGTTAACACGTTTATTTTATTTTTTTGCGGCTATCGGATTTCCATATAATGATGTAAATTAAATTAAGATGTCATTGCAATAGAAATAAAAATAAGTAGGTCTAATGTTAACTGTAACATATAAAAATTAATTACATTGGAATCCCTTTTTAGTGTTTAATTGTAATTCTGCAGATGGTTTAAGAAATAACCTGAAACGTCAAATGTCCTAAAAATGTTTTTAATTAATAATAAAATGACCGATAGCCCCAAAATAACTTTAATATTATATGGACGAATTTATTTTTTCATATATGTTTAACTTCTTGTATTTTTGACAATGGATATTTTGTAAGTATTTAAATTATAACTTAGAATTTTTTGAGAGAATAAGGCTACATTTTAGTCTGAATCTGTCTAAAATGGTTTTTAAGCCAAAATTAAAAATAATAAAAAGACAGTTCCTGTTAAATATGTCAAAATTATCTATATTTTCTAATGTGTGAATTATTAAGAAATCATAAGAAATAAAATAGTGTTATAAAAACTTTTTATTTTAAGTTTATTACCGAAATAATTTTCTATGCCATAAATACTTAGTGATAAAATAAACCTCCTTCCGACGCCTATGACAAGGATTAAAATCCTTATCAACACTTCACATATCCAAATATCTATTGTTATCCAACCAAATAGTCCATTATTATAGACCGGTATTTTTGATTATAAAATTTCTACCCCATTCCTATGAAAAATATATGTGTCTAACAAATTTTTCCAAAGACACCGGACCAAAGAACACAGGTAGTTCGCGAAGAAAAAAAGGGTAAAAAATGATTTACTACTCTCTCTAGTTTTTGAATAAACTGTAGTATAAGAGGCAAAATCGGGTATATTTTCCTGAACTCAAAGCTCTTGGGGGGGGCGATCGCCCCCACCGCCCCCCCCTTGGATCCGCGCCTGTATATATATATATATATATATATATATATATATATATATATATATATATATATATATATATATATGTACTTATCCACCTTTTATACTTTTGGTCTCGACCATTATTGCTATAACTTCTGACCTAAGAAATTTGTCATTCAATTGAATTTCGACTTTTTGAGAAACTTGTCTAACAATGTTTGTAATTCTTTAGAACAGATTACTTAAGTACGTTGATTTACTTAAGTATGTTGATATTAGATGAAAGTACGTTGAAAACTTTTACAATACACCTTGTTAGTTACTTATAGTTAAAAACGTCAAAGACTGCTTTGTTATAATTTCTACCAATTTTTCTTCTATTCTGATCAGAGATGTGGCATTTTATCCTTGTCTGTGTTTCTAGATGATTTACTATTTTTAATGATTAAGAGTTATAAATATTACGCAAGTTTTTTCAACCTGACAACCTCTTTCCATCGAAAACATAAGTAATTCTTAATAATCTTCTTTTACCATTCCTTATATATTACAATTCATTTAACATAAAAGAATAAGTAATATTATTAATACTAAAAGATAATGCCACTGTAAGGAACTCCACCTAATTATGAAGGCACTATTTATCTAATATTAACAGCTGATTGTACTTGGGGGCTGATGACTCTTGACGTGAGAAGATTCCACGAGTTGAGCCTTTTAAATCTTCTGTCTTGCATGAGGTGAGGCAGGTTGTTGGATAACACGTTCAAATATGTTTGTAGTCGATTCTGAGAAGTTCTTTGAAGTTTCTATAGATTACTCGATTGGACATAAATTAAGCTACATTCCAGGTTAGTAGCAGTATTTTTGATTCGAATGGTGCTTTTGATTTTTATCTCGCTGACAGTATCCTATATATAAATTCCGTAAGACCATATTGGTTCTCATCATCATTTTGTAGATGTGCAGACTTAAAACATGATTTTAATTTAAAAATTTAACATAAAAATTAAATTGTGAAATCAGTTATTAAGATATTAATTTAACATGCTGAAACATTATATAAAAAGTGTCAAAAATTTTCCCATGACTTTTTCTATTATAATTTAACACAGTACTTTTTATTTTTTAGATGGCGATCCTTTAACAGATTTTCACGAGTGTCTACTCTGCAAGAAGAAATACAAACACAAATCTTCGCTATATAATCATGCACGATTTGAATGCGGGCAAGACAAAAATTTTGTCTGTCCAGTTGTTCCTTGTCAATATCGAACTAAAAGGAAGGGAAGTCTGAAAATTCATTTACACGCTAAACATGGTTTCGAGAAAACCGTGGAAAAACCGGGGAGGAAATGTATCTTTTAAAAAACAAATATGCCGATGAGTGTTTAATATTTGGAAATATTTTTTGCCCTCATACTCACCAACTCGATTTCAATTAGGTTTCTTATAAGTATTACCTAAAGCTGCATTTTTTAAATAGGTGCTTTATTGTTTTGCAATTATTTTTTAGTATATTTTATAGTGCAATTTACTTTTTGTATTATTATACTCTAGGTATCCCTACTAAAAATAAATTAATACTGTTGTTATTTTTTATACATTTTTTAGTAATATTCATTGTGTGTTCTCGAATGGAAAATTTAGTTTTTTTTTTAATTTTATTATTATATATAGTGCTACAAATTCGAGTTTGTTTATGAAGACTTCGACAACCGTAGCTTGATGCTCAGTTACATGCTGTCGCTAAATCTAGTAAATTCTACTATTTCATTTGTGTTTTTTCTTGAATTTATTTAAAAAGATATTGTAAAATAAATGGATGATTTCTATTGTCATGTTTCCTTTTCTACAGGACGGCATCGCCACTCTTCAAATCTGACTTCTAAAATTTCATAGGCATTTACTGACTTGATTTTCTGAAATACGGACCTGACATTTTGATAACCCTTCCTTTAAGTGTCGGAGAAAGTAAAAAATTGATGTTTATTGATACAGGGAGAGAATTTAATTATTCTCTTTTAGTACATATAGCACTTTGAAAAAGTCAATATGGCGGTTGCACTATAGCGCTTCAAAGTGTAAGAAATCGGGTGTCCAAGGTTGTTGATTTCGAATTTGAATTTAAAGTGTCAGAAATCGCATGAATTCTCCGATAATTAGCTATTAATAAAATTAAATTAGCTGGAAACACTTATTAAAATGTCTTTGAGTTGCTAATTATGAATATGGAGCCAGATTATCAAAATTCCAAGTGGTGTATCCAAAACGGTACCCCCGTTCTATAAGTTTATTATAGAAGCATTGGATAGGCCTCAAGTCCATTTGATTTTGAAGTCAAAAGCAGCCCATCCTAAGTGTATTTCTACAATCGTCTTGATAGTCTTCGTTATTTTTCCCATTGTTATTTCCTAACCTACTTAAACATAATAATTAGTCTTCCCTCCTTGGTGTTCCTCTATGTTTATTATTCATCATAAATTTGGTTTTCGTGACGTTTACTTTGCAGATCTTATAGTTGACCTTCCTAAACTCTACAAATGCGCTCCATATTTGGATATTTATAAAGATTTACAAGCCAAACAGCTTCGCAATCCCTCCAGGGATTATTGGCTCATACCAGGTATACAAAGATACCAAAAGTATGAAGCTCCATGTTATCGGGTCCTAGGTGGCGTGGTCTTCTGTAATTCCTACAAACTTTCGGACGGTTGCAAGGAGAACTGCTTTCTGCATCGGTTTATACAGGGGCGTATTAAGGCCCAGTCCCTTGATGTTCTGCAGGAGGTTCTTTGGTATCACTCTAGTTGTTGATAGTATTATGGAAATCGTTTGGACGCTGTTCATTGCCCATTGTCTTCGGATTTGGACCTCCAGATCTCTGTATTTGGCGATCTTCTCGTTGTATTTTGGCCTTAGGTTGTTGTTGTTAAGTACAGCAATGTCGATTAGTGTAGTTCGCCTAGAAATTTTATCTATTAGTATAATGTCTGATCTATTATGAGCTACTGTCTGATCCGTCAGAACCGTTCGGTCCCGATATAACTTGAACTGGTTGTTCTCAAGAATAGGGTCCGGATTGTACTTGTAACAAGGCACTTTTCCTACCTCTAATAGGTTTAACTTTTCTACTAAGTCTTGGTGGAGTATCTTAGCGGCTGAATCGTGTCTTTCCTTATACTCGGTTGCGGCAAACGCTTGGCATCCTCCAGTTATGTGCTGAATTGTCTCCGATGTTCGACAGCCATATCTGCATTGGTCATTTTCTATTGAGGGATCTCTAATGATGAACTTCCGATAATTCTTCGTCGGAATAACCTGGTCTTGGATAGCTAACAAGAAGCCCTCCGTTTTTCCGGAAACATCTGCCCTGAAATCAACCAGTAATTCGACGTTGAGTTATCGACATTGTCCTGATTGACCTCATTTGGATGCCGTCCATAAAGTGGCTTCCGTAGCCAGGTTTGTAACTTCTCTTGGTCTGTTTGGTGGTGAGAAGTAATATCTTGTTCCCGCAACTGTAGCGGCGTTGAATCGTCTGCCTCGCATATGGCTCGATGTAGTGTGGAAGAGTTCGCTAACCTGTGGAAATATGAACGTAAGTTTATTATTTGTTGGTCGAGCTGCTTACCAATATCCACCAATCCACCAATTATCTTATTATATTATTATGATATTATTATATCTCCTATTCTATTGGTATTCTGATAGTGCTTTATTTTACCATCATAGCTTTTACTGAGTTGTTTGTTCGAGGGTTGGTAGGCGTCAAGTTTTGCTTCTAGGCGATTTCATATTACTTTAAGTTGATAAATCTATGTTAATGGACTTTGAAATTGATAATCATCTATTAAGAAGGAGAAGTGACAAATAAAGTTTTGACTGGATAACCTCATTTTAAAAATGAGTAGCTTTAAAACTCAACGATTTCGCGGTGTTTTCCCAAAAAACCTAACAAACTCTAATTCACAGTTACCCTCAACGAAATAACTAATTCAATTGGTTGGATGAAGAACTGATTAACAAATTATATTTTGATTAATTCATAGCCTAAGTGCGTTAACAGTCAGGTATAAATACTGGGCTGTTGCTCCTCGATAGCCATTCAGTGTTCTAATCTCGTTGAGCAAAGATCCCTCAAGATGTCTCGTGCCATCGTGGGCAAAACGTTGGATAATAGTTCCAGTTTGACTGGGTCTAAACCCAAGAACCATGATTTTCAGATAGAAGGAGTAGTTGCTCGTGTATGCCAAAATGATTAAAACAGCTACTCTCCCGGTTGATATACGGATTCAACCATGCTGTTTATTAGCCTAGACGCATTATTCTGATAGGTTAATTTGCAAAATCAAACATGAAACTTCCATAAGTTTAACGTGTGATGACATTTATAGTATTAAAATACAACGTCTTTTACCTAAATCGTTTCATTGCTGTATTCAGTGTGGTATTTATGAGTGCAATGTGACACATCACACGTTACATTCTGTTAAGGTGGCTTTTAATGCCGATTAAATTCTGAAAATATGCCAAAAAATCAATGCAAGGATTCGTTTCTGGTCACCTTCAAATTATAAACTGGCGTTACTAGCCTGTTAAACGTCTTTAACAACTAATTGCATTGATCTTACTGTACAAAGGTAGATAGAGTAACAACTATTACTAACCAACTCTATTGCTTTCTTTGTTCTTCTTAATCTCTTTGTATGGCTTATTTTAATTATTTCTTTTTGTAGATCTGTCAATTTATTGCACAATTTGTGGAGCAGTTTTTAAACACATCGCGTCTCTCAAATATCATTTAGCCAACAAGGTGTGCCTTAAACCGAAAAAAGGTAAAATAAGGATAATTTTTTGTATCTTCTACAATAATAAGTAGCTCTTTTATTTGTAGACGAAGAAGCGAAACAGTTAAAGTGTCCAGTTTGCGATAAAAGTTTTAAAGGAATAACAGCGATGCAGTACCATATAAAAAGAAGAGTTTGTGAACAAGTTAAAGTTAATGTAGGTAAGTATTAAATAAATATGGTTCTAATTATACGCTGCGTATTGTAATCGTTTGTTTCAATGACTTATGAATACTTTTCCTCATAAAATCAATTCCGTTTGAGTAAAAGTTCGCAGTTTTGCCTAATTCCGCAACAATTAAAAATACTTTTTTTTTACTAATTTGGAGAGAGACTAATTTTTAATAAAATTACAATCCTTTTGTTAAAACATCTTTAAAACCATAAAAGTTACCTTCATTTGTATTTTCGAGAAAAAAGGGTATGTACAGGGTGAGTCAACGATTGGATGAAGTAAGTTTGTGCCTTTTCGGTGAAATTTACAAAGAAACTATATTTATTGTTTTATACAGTTTATTTTTACGCAGATTTTAAAAATATTAAAGACTCTACAGGGTGAGCCAAAAAACTAGGACAGCATAAAGTTGTATTTTTTTAAATAGAACACCCTATATACGAATCGTATTTTCGATTTAGCTTATAATTTTAAATCTTTTTTATTAAGGGTTTACTATAACAAAACTTTATAGTTTCTGAGATAATTAAGTTTAAAGAAAAACAGTCACATTTTCAAGCATCAATTCAATCCTAAATAACGTTTTCAATTTTGTGACAAATATATTCAAATTTGGAATTTAGCAAGGCCAAGGACAAGTTAACATAATTTTTACCTAATATTTGCAATAAAAGCTACAGGGTGTTGAACACATCGGCTCAAATTTGAACAAGTTTAAATGAATAAATATCTTTTTTTTTTTAAATGGTACACCCTGTATATTTTCATGTTATTTAATAGAGTAATAAAAACCCTAAAAGTTTTGTTGAATATATCCTATACCTATTTATAATAGTTTTTGAGATATTTCAGTTTTTCTTATTTTCCATACTTTTTTACAGAAATAGTCTTCATTATCATAGTAGCCATGGCAAAAACAATGTAAAAGAACATTTTTCTGTGTGTCAAATTTATAACCGCAATCGCTTCTTTTGGTTTTTATGTAGTGTAGTTTGGTTTTTTTTGCATTCATCTTATATTGTAAAATGAATTTTCCAAAGAATGAGTTAATAGATATGATTTATACAATAGGAGAGGCTCAAAAAAATTGCCTTCTTGCTAAAAGAATTTACAAAATGAAGTATTCTGATCGACGCCAGCCTAATACCCATACTTTTCAAAACTTAATGCAAAGATTTGATTCTTCTGGTACTGTTGATTATCCAAAACGTAAAGTGGTCAACAAACCAGTAACTAATGAAGAAAAAGAACTACCAGTATTGTTAAATGTTCAGGAAAATCCTTATATTGGTAGCCGTCAGTTAGCAGCATTATGTGAAACATCACAATCAACCGCTAATCGTGGCATTATTATGCCACAGAAAACCCATTTTGGATTAGAGAGGTGCAACATCAAAACCACTGGTCATTAAATGTTTGGTGTGGTATTCATCATAATCGAATTATTGGACTCCACTTTTTTAATGAACCACTAAATGGCCATAGTTACCTGAACTTTCTACAAGAAGAACTACCCCAACTGCTTCAAGGTCTCGATAGGGATGAGCTCGACAGTATGTGGTTCCGGCACGATGGTGCGCCTCCGCATTACTATCGTGAAGTTCGTGCGTTTTTGGACCAACGATATCCGCAAAAATGGATTGGACGTGGGGGTTTCATTGAGTGACGACCAAGGTCTTGCGACATCACCCCATTAAATTTCTTCCTATGGGGTTATATTAAAAATAAGGTGTATGTTAATCCACCAACAACAGTGGAAGATATGCGAAACAGGATGTAGAACAATAACGCCACTAATTTTGTCCGGGGTCCGAGAAAATCTGCAAAAAAGACTAAATTTGTGCATTGCACAAGAGGGTCGTTTATTCGAACACTTATTAAAAAGAAATAATTAATCTCAGTATTTAATAGGTAATTTTTTGTTTCAATTTAGTATAAAAGTAAATATGTATTTGCCTTGTCGTTATTGTTGTGTTAATTTGTTCACATTATGTTTAATTAAACTATTGCCGTTGTAATATAACGAATAATATATTTCATCATATTTAACCACATTCTGTTTGTTTCTGTAGTTTCTTTTTATTATTTTACATGGCTACTATGATAATGAAGACTATTTCTGTAAAAAAGTATGGAAAATAAGAAAAACTGAAATATCTCAAAAACTATTATAAATAGGTATAGGATATATTGAACAAAACTTTTTGGGGTTTTTATTACTCTATTAAATAACATGAAAATATACAGGGTGTACCATTTAAAAAAAGAGATATTTATTCATTTAAACTTGTTCAAATTTGAGCCGATGTGTTCAACACCCTGTAGCTTTTATTGCAGATATTAGGTAAAAATTATGTTAACTTATCCTTGGCCTTGCTAAATTCCAAATTTGAATATATTTGTCACAAAATTGAAAACGTTATTTAGGATTGAATTGATGCTTGAAAATGTGACTTTTTTTCTTTAAACTTAATTATCTCAGAAACTATAAAGTTTTGTTATAGTAAACCCTTAATAAAAAATATTTAAAATTATAAGCTAAATCGAAAATACGATTCGTATATAGGGTGTTCTATTTAAAAAAATACAACTTTATGCTGTTCTAGTTTTTTGGCTCACCCTGTAGAGTCCTAAATATTTTTAAAATTTGCGTAAAAATAAACTGTATCAAACAATAAATATAGTTTCTTTGTAAATTTCACCGAAAAGGCACAAACTTACTTCATCCAATCGTTGACTCACCCTGTATGTATGCATTACATACATAATGTTTTGTCAGGGACAATTCTTCTTACTATTTATTAATAAATTATCTTTTTTTTAGGTCCACCTTATGCATGCAAATGGTGCTCCACTTTATTTAATCTAAAGCAAAGTTGGTACGTTCATATGAGAAGAGAAGCTTGCAAGAAATATCCGGAAAAATACGGTCGAACAAGTATTAACGACAAAGTTGTTAAAGTTGAAATGAATGAAGACAATAATACCAACTCCAGTGACATTTTAGAAAGTCAAAATAATGTGGAGGTAAACAGCGAACAAAAACGTATTTAGCTTCTAATTTTTCAGCTTTTATTGTGTAGTTGTTTTTAGAGTTTTTAGTTTAAAATTCTTAAATGTATTTTCGAATAAGTTGCAATTTGTTAATTTAATCATTAAATTATTTAATTTTTATTATTATGAAAATATAGAGGTTGATTCAAAAAGACCAGATAGAAAATTATATATATATATATATATATATATATATATATATATATATATATATATATATATATATATATGTATATATATATATATATATATATATATATATATATATATGTATATATATATATATATATATATATATATATATATATATATATATATACTTGCAAATCAAGGATCTAGAATATAGTTTTTTCTTTTTTATGAATTAACGAACAATAAAAAAAAAATAGATAAATAAATAATTTTTTTTTTGGCGAGAGGAAACAAAATAACCATTTTTTCCTAGTATGAATTAACTAAAATCTCGATAGATCTTAAAGCCAAGAAAATTATTCAATCGTAAAATATTTTTTTGTAATTTTCATAGATTATTGAAATAAAGACTGTTTATAAAATGTGTCTTGACGGTACGCATTTTTGAAAAACCTTATGTTTATTGATTTCTTGTTATTTTAGACAAATGTTGCTGCATGTTGCTAAAATTATTTCTATAATGCCAAATTTTACATAAAGTCTCTGGGAACAATGTTAAAAAACTTGGGAAGGTGGAAAACAATGTAATATATAAAATTTAAAAATTTGAGTGTATCAGTGTGTACATTTCGTAAACTGATATAAAATCTGACATAATTAAAATAATTTTTTCAGCATTCAGCAGCAGCTGTCATTAAAAGTGAAATGTTCAGAGAAATCACTAAAAGTGATTTTATAGCATATGATTCAAGATGCCACGTAACAATATTTTTAAATTAATGATATCACTGCTAAGCGGCGTTTGCTTTGTTGTTACCAAAAATTATTAGAATTCTGAAATATCTGATACAATGTAGGAACTTTTGGAAATCTATGTTCTTTCCTCTAAAATCGAAAACAGTTTAATTAAAGCAAACCGAAGTAACACCATATTTAAATATTTTAAATTTTTACCCTTGACCACGACTGTTTCTATACCATGCTCAAGACATTTATAGAAAATAATAGCTTGGCTTTTCAAAATCTCAAAAATTCATCATATCGAAATGTTTAGAGTGGTTGACACGCTTTATAAACCACAATTTTTCTCAAATAATTTTTTTTCACGCTTTTTCTTTAATAATCTAACGCCTACAATTGAAAAAGAATATTTTTATAAATTTTCTTACGACGGGAAATTGTTGTGTTACGGAAAAAATTGGAAAACGAATAAGCCGATTACGAGACCTTTCACAGAGGAAAAAGTTGTCGATTTACTCATATTTAAGACACAGAGAAGTTACAAAAGCATATTAATGATTCTTCTTATAATAATTTTTAGGAGCAACATAGTAAATCCGCCTCCTAAAGGTAAAAATTGGAATTTGAAAATTATTTTTTGGTTGCTAAATTTTCTATTCTAAAGTCGAAGTACATATAGTTTTGGGAATATAACCAGCGTTAGGATTAGACTGTGGATATACATAGACACAGAGTCTTGTTTTAACAAAATGTAGATATAAAAGTAGCCAATACTAAAAATTTAACGTACTGAATTATAATTTTTCTCTTATATATTAATTGTTGAAATTTTTAACCTAACCTGAACACCTAGTATTTGCAGAGTCTTTCATTAAAAAACTTTTTCCATATTTTTTCATCGTTTCCGCGACAATCTTACAATCAATTCATTGCTGTACCTGTATTATTCTGTATTTATCAAGATCATTTAAACTTTAAATTATCAATATAAATAAATGAAATGACCCTGTACAATTTTCCTGATCTTATTTTTATGTTAAGATCCTTTAATTACGAATTTAGTTATAGATATTTTATGTTACGTATAACTTTTATTTTAAGGGCTTGTAGTCAAACTCATCAGTATATCTTTAGTTTTATTGTAAACTAAGTTTATGTAATCTTACCAAATTTTATTGTGCCTTAAGTGTTATAAACCTATATAGTTTTCTAGTATAATTACACCTTGTAAGAAGACTAAATAAATATAATTTAAATAGATGTTTCTATATATTTCATTCATTCCGGTAAAGATCCATAATTATACTAAGATATCAGGTAAAACATTACTACATTGTCGGTTCTTCCGATGTTAGACTTGGAATGAATAAGCTTTATCGCTATGTTTTATTACTCGTTCAAGCATTATATAAATTTACAGCTTTTTCCAACTTTTGTTTTCATTATTAAAACCTCAAATTTTTCATTGAGTGGTGATGATACTGTAACAAATGCTTTTAGTAGTTAGAGTTTGTTGTATTGTTTTTTACAAATTGCTTGTGAAATTGATTTATATATATATATATATATATATATATATATATATATATATATTAAAGTTCTGATTTTTTAAAAAGTAACATATTGCCACTTGAAATGTCCGAAGAAAGTAATTAGTTTAAAATTGTTTCCTCTTCTTTCCAAAATATAACCCGTCTATGGATTCTTTACATTTTTTTTTGAGAGAGATTTTATCTATTATCTTAGGATTATAACAATTATTTGATTTGTTTGTTTATTTTTAATTTAGCTTGAAAGTCGGTTTTATTAAGTGAATGTGTTAAGAATCTGTGAATTTGCTAATGTTGAATTCAAAGATATAAATTAATATATATATTTATTCGTATGATTTAAGGAAATCAGAAAATTTAGATTTACTGTTTTTTTTCTGTTAGTTACATCAAAAAAATTAGTTATTATTATTTTGTGGAAAAGATAGCAACTATATGACCGAGTATTTGGGTGTTAATGTTAACTATGCTTGCAATATAAATGTAATGTAGTCTAGAGCCAAGCTGAGCCTTATGTGTATGAAACGATGTTAAATTGACGAAGTAGAAAATGTTACATAGTAGAATTGGCGATATATATTTCTAGTATGGATCAACAAATAGGTAGGTAGAAAAGAACATCGTACAAATAATGTTCTAGATTTGTTGATATGGATTAAAACATGTCTAATACATATTATAATTTATTTAATCTCCTTCTTTTTGATTTCTACTTGTCCTTCTTCAAATGGATGTCTTGTAAAGAGCACGTTATCGAATTGTCACAGAACCCCGCGTTATTAACTACTAAAGATATTTCAATCAGTTGATATTGTGTAGCTTGAAGACCATCTGACAAGGGAAAATTTGCCAGCTTGTGGGTTTTGCAATTTCATCATTATCATAAAAATTTTTTCTGCTTTTCATTTGGAAGTCTTTATTCAGCAATACCCATTATCATCATTTTTCATATTTTTTTCGACAATCAATTAATGAAATAAAGTTTCCAGGTTTAATGATAATAATGAAATTTTAAAACTTTTAAAAAACAAGACCTCCCATTCTACCTTACCAGCCTTATCAGTTCAAGCTATAGTACCAAATAAGTTACCAGTTATCTTACCCCTAGCAGATTGTTCTAGTATTCGAAAAATTGAGGATTATCTGAGATGTGATGTTTCTTTAGCTAATTTGGTAAGTAGATACACAGTGATGTAGCTTCTTAAGAAGTCTGGTAAATTTTGTTCACAAATACTGAAAAAATATAAAATTACAACCATCGGTGTGAGCTTAAAAAGCTAATATCAGTCGGTAATATGAGTTTTGAAAACTCTAGATACATCCTCAACTGTTAAGATAACTTAACAGTCTTAATTCTTAAAAACCAAATTTTTGTTATTTTTAGAGTTTATATTTATCTTCTTGGGGTGGTAAATATGTAACTTCGATAACAAACAGGATTATGAGACTTCTTCTCACTGATGACTTTGCTTCGAATTATACTTTTTTTCGAGAAGACGATAAATTGGCTTTTTCACTTCTTTACCTGTAGGAGTGCATAATACGTAAGTATTTAAAATTCTTTAAGTGATTTTTAAGTTAGGTGAAGAATAGGAGACAAATCGAATGACTGACAGACTATGGATTTAAGAAAACAAAATCAAAGACAGGTTTTTTAGGTGCAGTTAAGAGAGTTATGCCAGAATGCACAGAGAAAGATATAGAAAATGCCATGGAAGTATAGTGAAAGCATTCACCTACACGTGCCAACAAGAAGAAACAAGCGACTGTTAAACAAGTATTTAATATTTAATTATATGTTGTTAAGTAAATATTGTTATAGATTGACTAATAAAGTTTTCATACTATGTTATATTCGGAAGATATTTATGAATGTGTGATAAAATCAACTTTGATGTATAATAATATCATATAATTATATGGATATCTGCCATATAATGGTATGCATATTTATACACACCATTATATACAGAGTTGGGCAAATGTCCCGGAAAAGTGAAGTGATAGAAGTGACAGAAGAACTGCAATTTTGATACTTGTGAATTACATATGACAGTATCGTCAATAACTGTTAAATGATGATGTCAAATTTTGAATATTATATATATATATATATATATATATATATATATATATATATATACAGGTTGTCGGGGAAATGTGGGGAAAAATAAAAAAGTGAAGCGTTTCTTGAAAGCAGTCTCTTTGACGTACCTTGATAGTAAAAAGTGTGTTTCGTCGGTTTTTAGAAATGACAGTTGGAGTTTGAAAAATCCCTTAATAATTTATATTAATTTAAACTTTTTGAATAAATGAATATATTAGTTGAAAAAATTGTAAGGAAACGTCAAACGTCACCTTGATGTTCTTGGATAGAGTCTAGAATAATCAAAATAAAATCTTGTGTATAAGATTTTACTATCAACTAAGAATTACTTTTTAAGCTACATCTTCGAAAGTTTCACATTTGCGAAAACATTTTTAAACACTTCAAAATATTCAATTTTGTTATGTTTACTTCGCTCTATTTTGAATAGAAGGTGTATGGTGTAAATTTAGTTGTGTATTTATATGGGTTGTAAAATAAGTAACATGCAGGCTGCTTCCAGGTAGCAATGGTACGGTTTAATTAATATTTTATTTTAGTAAACTGATTTTATAAACACCAGTTAAAGAAAATAAGTTGAAATATGTTCTTGTTTTAAAGTGTTAAATTCGGGTTATTAAAATAAGGTATTTGAACTTTTTTTTATATAAAATTGGAAAAAAGTGATTTAATATATTCCAGTTCGCTATTTCTAATATTTATATATTTTAGGCGCTGATCCTCTAGAACACTTATTCAAATACCAATGCAAAAAATGTGGAAAACGATACAAGCACTCTCCATCTCTATATAATCATGTCAGATTCGAATGTGGAGTGGAACCTCAGTTTAAATGTGGCATATGTGATTATGTGGCGAAAAGAAAACATGCTTTGAAAATGCATACTTTAAAACATACATCGTGTCTTTATAGGTTATAAATGTTCACTATATTTTACACAATTTTAATTTTTTTCCGTTCAAAATTTGTATATATTTGTTCTCGACTCCGTTACTTTTTAAAATATCCAGAATAAATATGTTATGGTGCTATGATGAGAAATAGTGCACATTTTAAAGTACATATATGGTAGCTTATTATCTTTTGCAGCTTCACAGAAAGTAAACAAGCTATTATAGTTTAAATAGTTTTAATGCCTCTCCGTTTTTGTTCCAAAAAAATAATAAAAAAGTTCCGAAAATATATAAATTTCACATCAAATTCTTTTTAACGATTTCTTACATGTTGCCGTATAAAATCAAATTACTTAAAAAAATTTCTAACGGCCACTCTTTGTAGCAAATTCTCCAATTTTTTATTATGAAAGGTGTGACAACGTCGCACTTTTGATGTAACGTTATCACGTAACCTGATCACTAAATTATAATGGCAGATATGAGACACAATATTTGGGCTTAATTATTTTGGTTCCTAAACCTGTTAACTATTTAAAAGAAAAGGATATTAGCAACCGGCAGCTTTCCAATCTCAAAAAACCAACAAATCACAATTTTCTTGTCAAAAAGCGTAAAATTTAACTGCCATTTGAATTCTGACAATTTATTTGTAGAATATAACAAGGAAATGTATATTGGCTCTTTAAATCATTGTTTTGGTATACGAAGCTTTAAATCAAAAATATATATTTGTATTTTTGTAATATCCTGTATATACGAAACAGAATTAGTAGTCGAAATGTCAATTTTTTCCCTGTTTTTTTTTAGTCTCCATTTACGTTAGATTTTACTTTTTGAGTAAGTATTATAGACTGTTACATGTAGAGAAAATATTTTTAAAAAATTGGTATAAGATAAAGCAATGAGCTTACAAACCTTTATTAGTATATTTATCTTCGAACATACCCCTGTAGAAGTAGCATAATGTCAGAACTAGGGCCCGGTTGTTTGAACGCTGAATTACGTAATAATATTTTTATTTATATTTGAAAAAGTGTTGATAAACAGTAGATATTTAATTTCTTGGTACAGACATTTCAATTTTATGCTATCCTTTTCTAATTGCATTATTTAAATGAGTATCATCGGTACGTCAATTCTGAAAACAAAATATGAATATATGGTTGCCTAAATTATTATTATTGTTATTTTCAATATGTAAACAATATCTAACAATATTTACCGATAAAAATAAGTTTTTAATCCTCTTTTTGTTAATATTAATTGTAAACTTGGCATTTATAGTAATTTCTAACACTTAAAAACACCGAAAAAAGTCACGACAAGCAATTAAATTGAAAGACAAGATAAGTAAATATGTTTATGTCTGTCAAACATCAAAAAATCGTCTCGCCCACCGACCATAAACCGCCTTCAAACAAATTGTTTAAATCTAGGGTATGATCGAAGATATTTATGATAACCATAATTTCGGTACCTACGTCCTAAAAGGAATTCAAGTCCGTAAAGAAATTATTTCAACAAAACGATCTAATGAGAGTGTGACTCGCGTGCTCAGGGGTTCGTTTGAATCAATATATAGACTGTATAACCCGGATTTAGAGCATTTTGCGCCTTTCAGTTCCTAGTTGTCGACATTTTCTATCTTATTTGGTTCAATATAACCTCTTGTATCCACTCGAAATATGTAGCTATGGATCTTCCTCTTCTTTCTTTTGGTGTGCATTTTAATATCATCTTAGAAGGCTTCGGTCGTTCATTTTTGTCCATGTCATATCAGTTATCTTCTCTGTATCTCATCTATCATTGATTTGTTAACTTGTTTGATTGATTTAACTAGATGTTTAATTATTCTTTCAATTTTTGTTTGTTCCGCAAATCATCACCATCTTAAGGTAGTTCATGGGACGTCTTCTTCTTCTTCTTCTTCTTCTTCTTCTTCTTCTTCTTCTTCTTTCTTGCAGAGTTAATCATGCTAGTACGCTATTGCCTGTTTATTGTCATCACGTCTTCCCCGGAGGATGAGGGCCAGTATTCGCGCCATCGTTTTGGTGGTCTTCCCTGTGATCTTTTTCCTACTGGGTTATTCATTTTTGCGCTTTTAACGAGTCTACCGTCCTCTGTTCTCCCTATATGTTTGTTCCAGAATCTTCACCTTTGTCTAACCCATCTTCCTATTTAATGGGATGTAATAGTAACAAAAGTATTACGCGTGATTTAACAGTCTTCCATATGACACGCTCCCTACTTTTTTCATGAACTTTTGACGCTACACTCACACGAGAAGATGATTCGACAATACTGCTTAGATCAGGTGAGCCCGATAAGTTCGTTTTCTCATTATTTAACATTTATGTCGAACTAATACTGTATGTGGTAACACTGCAGATGTATGCTGACTCTACAAATAAAGTATAAAATCCACTTATTAATGAACGTCGATACTGAAAACTCACCTGTCCATTCAAGAATGAGTTCAATGCGACGACCGCTTGAAAATATTATTAGACAACGAAGATTACATTATAACTGTGAATTACAGACATGGCTGGATGTTCCCATCTTGTAGTTAATTATGCCTTATAATATTCTACATCATATATTCGTTTTTTAGAAAAATATATAGAGAAGTTTCTAAATTATGTACAATTATGTCAAATGTTGCATTTTTTATCTTGATTATCCCATCTATGACATGGGTAAGGTATTTGAAATTTTGCAGCCTTATGGAGAATTCTATGAACAATGAACCCCCGAAGTTTTAAAAAATGTATAGAAGCTGAGTTAGCTAATGTAGTACCAAAGAAATTGGAAATCCTCGTTTAGCATTTTTAGTAAATACAATACTCTGTTTTTAAAGATGAAATTAAGAATAAGATAATAAGAGTTTAAACTTTTTCTTCGTAGTCTAGTAATCCTTCAAAGCATTGAAACTTCCCAGGATGAGGAATTATTACATTCCGGACACATTTTCTCGTCCCATCTCGATATTGCTCTGTTATCGCAACATCGAGAGTACAATGATCAATATATTGTACATTGTCCAGTATTTGTTAAAAATGCTCGCAAATAGTGGGTTTTGTTTTTAAGTAAATGTTACTAATATAATTTTATAATAATATTAATAAGATTCGCGTAGACTAGAATTTCTTTTAGGGTCGGTTATGTTTATTATATTACATTGTAAAAAGGATTGTAAGATTTGTTATCCATCAACCATATATGGAGAATTTTAAAAAATTCAAAATAGCTGATAGTCAAGGAGCTTAGTGGGTTTTCGTAGCCAATGAAGAGACATGGCTCCACCAAAGTTTCTTTATATGTACTTGTATGTATCAAGATTGTTCAGGTAATTTGTTGTAAACAAAAAAATTATTGAATATAAAAAAATGTTTTTGTGTTCCGCGGCTAATTTTAAGCAAAAAATTTCTTTTGTGATTTAAATTCTGCGTCTATAAATTGATAATTGAAGTTAATAACTACAAGCTTGGATTAATCACAAAGCAACTATAACGTACTCCCCGCCGTGTACGAAGGGAGTGAAAGTCTACTTACAGGCGCCCACCTAATGCACATAAACTATTATAGCTTTGGCTGATCGTTGCATTAATACTTTAAACACATTTTGATATTATCTTTTTTTATTTATTAATTATAAGCATCTAATTATAAAATAAACCATACAATAGCATAAGAAATTCCAGTTATCTTAACTATTTTTGCATGTGTTCGTGAGCTGCTTCAGTTTCCTTAATTTTAATACATTCTATATATTTTTTTTCATAGGATATAAAGTATTAAACGTGATATTTGAAATTCAAAATAAAAAATTTTCTAAATCCACTAGATGGCGCTACGTTGCACACTTAAGCCCGTTGTGATTCTATCCTTGTTTGCCAGTGCAATAAAAAAAAACGTTACTGTCTTGAAAAGTTAGACTGGCATCCTATCTACTGTCTCGATTACTGACATGCAATGTTGCCAACCCTACCGTTGTAACCGTAGATGTACCGTTTTTCAATGAAAGTTACCATCGTTTTTTCGCTAATCATTTGGATTATAATTTATTACCAGATTTACAAGCCAAACGGCTTTGCACTACCTTCAGGGATTATTGACTCATACCAGGTATACAAAGATACCAAAAGTATGAAGGTTTGTGAGAACCCTCTCTATGTTATCGGTCCTAGGTGGCGTGGTCTTCTGTACTTCCTACAAACTTTCGGACGGTCCGCGCGGTTGCAAGGAAAACTGCTTTCTGCATCAGTTTATATAGATGCTCACTAAGGCCCAGTCCCTTGATGTTCTGCAGGAAGTTCTTTGGTATCACTCCGGTTGTTGATAGTATTATGGGAATCATGTGGACGCTGTTCATCGCCCACTGTTCGTGGATTTGCACATCCAGGTCTCTATATTTGACGATCTTCTTATGATATTGTCCTTAGGTTGTTGCTATTAGGTATAGCAATGTTAACCAGTGTAGTTCATCTAGGAATTTGTGTTTCCTTATACGCGGTTGCAGCAAACGCTTTTTATCTTCCAGTTATGTGCTGGAGTGTCTCTGATGTTCGACAGCCATATCTATATTGGTAATTTTCTATTGAGGGATCTCTGATGATGAACTTCCAATAGTTCTTCGTCGGAATAACCAGGTCTTGGATAGCTAATAAGAAGCCTTCCGTTTCCGGAAACATCTGTCCTGAAATCAACCAGTAATTCGATATTGTCCTGGATTTAGTTGCCGTCCATGAAGTGATTTCTATAGCCAGGCTGGTAACTTCTCTTAGTCTGTTCGGTGGTGAGAAGCAATGTCCTGTTCTCTCAGCTGTAGCGGTGTAAGTTTATTATTCTCTGATCGAGCTGCTTACCAATATCGACCAATCCTCTTCCTCCTTGGTGTGTTGGAAGCATTGTACGTTCAATAGCACTCCGAGGGTGGTGTTTGTGTGCTTTTGTTAAGAGTATTCTTATTTTCCTTTACAGACTTTCGATGTCCGTCCTGCTCCATTTTACAATTCTAAAAAAGCACGTGTTAAGCGCCTTAAACAAATTTCTACTATTTAGTCTTACCCTCCTGACAAATTCAGTTGTCAATTCAGCCTTCATAGTGCGATGATCAATTCGTTTAGCCTGTTTCATATCTAGGTTATTTGTATGTTTGTTCTGTTTCCATTGCAGCTACAATTTCACCGTTCTGCATCCCAAATGCTCCTGGTTGTATCTTTCCTTTCACGATGTTCAAAATACGGCACTTGTCAAGTCCAAACTGCATTCCGATATCCCCAAAGAACTCCTCCACATTTTTAAGCATTTGCTCCAGCTGGTTTCTGGTAGCAGCCATCAGTTTAAGATCATCGTAAGTGAATCGTATTGGGATTGTATTAGTTTCGATGATATCGCTGGATGGCATTTGCAATAAGTTATGACATATTTATGAATATTATTATTGTATAATAATATTATTATACTAATTATGTGGATGAGATTGGCGAAGAATAGAGAAGGATGGAAACAATTGAGAGAGACCTACATCCTGGAGTGGATGGACAGAGGTTGACAAAGAAAGAGAGAGAGAATTATAAAATAGGTACATTACGAAATGTGAACGATTTCATGCTTAAGGCCGAAAAATTTTCTTCAAATCACTAGGCTACACATGTAAGTCTGTTGTTTTTCTATCCTTGTTTACCAGTGCGCAATAAAAAAGAACTTATACAAATCTGACTTTTCACATATAGAACAGATTTTGTATCCAGGGAGGTTAGTAAAAATTACGCAATTAATATTTTAAATTTTCCTTTTTGCACTCCAAAAAAAACTAGAGTAATGTAAGTTAATTAAAAAAATGAATTAAACCGATTTGTATTCATTTTGACTTTCTTAAGTTTAACAAGGTATATTGGCAACACTGCTGGTTTGAGACAGTTGCGCTGTCCTAGTATTACCATGCACACGGTGCTAGTGGCTTCGTGTGCAAGCGGCTTTACAGTACCGTCATCAATATACATATTGCAACCTGATTAATTATTATCTCGCGAAAACATTATTGAGATTAAAACTGTTCCAATCGCTGAATTTCAACTTAAAAATACTGTCTAACCGATATATTATTAATAAAATGTTGTACAATAACTAAAGTACGATATTGTATTTCATTCCTTATACCACATTTTAAATAGAGATTGTGGTTTTTATGCAGAACAGAGATCAACCCCTCCCTCTCGCTTTCAACGATTTTTAATTTTTAACTTCAAAACTATGGGTCAAACCGAAGAAATCATAAGAGATACTTTTTGCTGAGAATCGGCCGAAGAACGCGAAAATATATTTAACAAAACAATTTTTTAAGTTGTTCAAAATTTTTTTGTTTATTACCAATTACCTGGTCCTTATATTCGTAGTCAGGGGGTCAAAATACATTTGCAAAACTTTGGTCGAAACATGTCTCTTCATCAGCTATGAAATCCCATTGCGCTCCTGGTACTATAAGGTAGACTTGGAGAGCATTCTCACCAATACGTAGATCTACCGTCAGTTTTACCATAACTAAATAAGATTTAATTTGAAAAATTAATAAAATTCCAAAATACTGTTAAAAGAGTGCTTGACTAAAACTGGTATGGAAACTTGGATTACAAATATAGAAAGGTTGAGAAATACTATACTATTGAAAATTCCAATTTAGCTCTCAATAAATATTGTCACTACGATGTCGCTACTTTTAAAATTATTGTTCCAATGTAATATCATGTTTGTTGACATTTTATGTTGCTTAAAGGTGCTTCCAAGTGTTGTTTTTATACATACCTATATATATATATATATATATATATATATATTCCCCTCTACATGTTTTTGCCATACCTAGTTGAAAATCTGAAAACACAAAAAGTTCTAGGTATGGCAAAACATGTGCAGGGGAGTATATATATATATATATATATATATATATATATATATATATATATATATATATATATATATATATATATATATATATATATGTCATAAAGAAAGTATCTTTACCAAGACTTTTTTAAAAATATTATTAGCAATTTTTGTATCCTTTCAAAAGTATTAAAATTAGTCATCTAAGTTTATTTTTTTTTAAAAAGGCGTTGTACTTTTTTTTATGTAAACTATTATACGTGCAGTATTTTACAATAATAAATAAAATATTTAAATAAATATAAGTTGAAATATACTGATGTATAAACTACCATTTTTTGTTGTTTTTTGTTTATATTTATGCTATTTAAATTATTTTTTACATGCTTTCTCTGAAAGGTATGTAAAGTATGTCTCAAAATTCAAGTAAGATTTCAATTTGCCCCCATTTGTGCGGTAAAGTGTTGACAAAAAAAAACCTTTCCATTGCTGAGTTGAAGTTTAGTGGATACAGCTTGCAAATTTCGTAGAAAATATTGTCGAAATATTGATTTAACTTCGTCAACTGTGAAGAAAGTAATTGAAAAATTCAGAAAGACTGGATGAATTGATGATAGCCGTGAGAATCTACATATGATCGTCAAAAAACAAATGCATCTAGAGCGCGTCACTATTTGGTGCGGATTTTGGGCTGGAAGCATCATTGGACCATATTTGAGGCTGGTCAAGCAGTGTCTATTACTGGTGCTTGATATCGCTACGTGATAACTGCATCTAAATTAGATGTATTTTGATGATTTCAGAAAGAAATTAAAATTTACTGTATTTACATACATATATATATATATATATATATATATATATATATATACATATATATATATATATATATATATATATATATATATATATATATATATATATATATATATACACTGTGTCAGAGAAATCAAGAATAACCACAATATACCGAGGCCAAAAAAGTTATGAAGTTTTAGATCTAGGTGAAGTGCTGCTAGTAGCGCCCTCTGCATTGTACATCGAAACAGTAATCAGTCCTGACTTCTCATCCTAAAAAAACAACGAAGTACCCACCAAATTTAGTGCAAATCAGGATATTATTAAGATAAATATTTATAAAAAAGTTTTAGGAAATTATAACTTTGACACCTCGTATTTCCGAAACTATTAACAGTCTCAGGAATATCCGCTAGCATTTTGTACAGACCTTTCAGAGACACCTTGTATACGGGAACGCTTGAAGTCTACTTATTTTGCAACGCTGTCCATGAACAAAATATTTATTAGATTTACAAAGTTTAGTCATAAAAATAGCAAATTTTGAGGGTAATTTTTCATTTTTCGGGATTGGCAACACTGGCATTCCTAGGTGCCATGTTCATTTTCAAATTTGACATTTATACAGTATATGTCCTTAAATGTTTTGTTTATAGTAAAGTAAAAATTTCATTGTGGCAAGAACTGGAGGTAATTCGTAAACTTACGATTATTTTTCATAACCTTTGACGTGGTCTATTTCAACAAAAATGCATAGATGAATCTTTTGGAGTGTTGCCTGCGTAGTGCTTACTTTCAAGTAAAGGACAAGTTCTACGCTCAGGACGACGGGCTTCCGATGATTCACTGGACAGCAATAAACACATTCCTTCTTCACAATTCCGTACATTAAGGAAACGTCGGAGAAAATAAGACGAATGGCCAGTAGTTATAATATAAAAGCAGCCTTTAAATCAGGAAATGCCCTTAGAGCTCATTTAACAGAAACAAAACCTACAACTACCGATAAGAAAGAATGTGTTTAGAAAGTTCCATGTGGGTGTGGTGAAATGTATATTGGAGAAACCAAACGACCGCTAGAAGTTACAATTAAAGAACATAAAACTCATACACAAAAAGGGGAAACGTCGTATTGCAGAACACTCCTGGGATAAACAACACCATATAAAATGGTCTGAGGCTGCGGCAACATATATGGAACCCAATATGAAAAAAAGAAAATTTATAGAAGCAACATACATTAAAAACAATAATGGAATCTTCAGTAAACCGAGTGTTGATATACCTAATCTTTGGCAACCACTACTTTGTAACATCAAATCATTGTGGTGTGTACAGTGAAGCGAAATGTTGCGCTTCAGTGGACACAGTCCCTATATAAGCTCATAGTCTTAAGACAAAACATTCAGTTTATACTTGATAACGATTAGAGATACAACCTAATCGAAACGTCGTAAAAATAAAAATAAAGACAATGCAAGTCCGACCACATTTTAGTCATGCATAGATGAACATATATCTTTATATGGTACTGAAGCATTTAAAGATATATGTACAGGATATCCAATTTTCGACACTATTGCGAACTTTTTCTACTTTTTGTTAAGCAAAAGATGCAATAAACAAAATTTTTCTGACCCTCTTTGGTTTTAATTTACAGGGTGAAATTGAAAATTTTCCATTTATATGATGCAGGTACAGAAGTCTGGGAATGTATTCTAATAAAAACTTAGTTGGTATAGTTTTTTCTTTTGAAAACGGTGTTTTAAAACATGTTAAATTTCGGTCATTCAACATGACTGAGAATCTTACATGAGTTCTAACAATATTCGTTTATTGTAGGTTATATTGTTTTTTTTTTCAGTAGGTAAACTATGTATGTGCCTTTTCCACCAATATATCTTTATTATCTCTCTTTACTAACATCGATTTTTTGTAGTCGTACCAACTGAAGACGGTAGATTTCTATGCAGGAAATGTGGAAAAAAGTACGCAGGAAAACAACTGGTTTTGAGCCACATACTTTTTGAATGCGGAGTACAACCTATCATACAGTGTCCTCTTTGTCCAAGGAAATGTAAAAGGAACGATGTACTACAGACACATTTGAAAAACATTCATGGAATCCGCTAAAAATATTAATTTTAATTGCAATTTTATTATAGTATAAATACGTACATAATACACAGGGTGTTGCAATGTTTTACTTATTTGTTCATCATTTCGAATTTTTCATTACGAGGATGGGGTACAAAGTTTCCGATTTAATACTAGTCCAGTCATTTGGTAGTTTTACCTGGAAAGTTTTCCGGGAGTTTTGAAAATTGGTAATTTGCCACCTCGTATCTCCGCCGCTCGTGCCGCCATATTGTAAAAATGGCGCCTAATAACAGTTTTTTACAATATTTCCTTTTCGACGCATTTTACGACAAAACCATTTATATACAAAATTAAACTAGAGAAAATTTCGTACAATTTATGTATTTACAATTTTTTTTTGTAAAATCAATAATTTTTGGCGTACGAGCGCCGCAAAGTACATTTCAATATGCGTTTTGGAAAAAAACTCATTTCCACACCACTTTGAGGTAGAGTAAGCGGCGCGTTTTTTTTTTATCGTGGTATCCCCTGTAGGCCTAATCCACATGTGATGCATACTTTCGAAATTTAGCGCAATCTCCTTCGCTTTGCTGTTCCTGATGGACGAGGCGTTGCGAGTTCGTCTTGGGCACCGATCGAGACGTCACAGACCGAAATTTCATCCGCATCATCTGCGATGGATATAGCCACAATAAATCTGAAACGGATGGCATAACTACTTCCGAAGCCGCACCAATGCTATCGAGGTTTTGAATCTTTATTATTTTTAAGCCCGTATCGTTTTTTTTCACAAATGTTTTTAATGCAATGGTACCTAAACTACCAACGACTGTTGCAGACGGCATTTGCTTTAATCGTGGAATAATTTGATCAGGAGAGATAGCAGTGGTAGATGTTACACAATGGATACCGCCAATGGCATGGAAACTGTTATTACCATCCAATATCTGCGTATTGAAATCAGCGTTGTCAAAAACAAATTGAAAAAATGCGTTATCATCGATATTCAACGGTGCGCGCATAATAGATGAAACTTCGAACAAAAATTTGCTTCTGTGTATGAAGAGCAAAATCCAAGAGATGATAATGCATCTATTAATCGCCGAGATCCATACTTATGAATTAAAAATGCAGCTAGTCCGATCTGTAATGATGATATGAAAGATTTCGACCTTGCTGCTGCAATTATAGAATGGGCGAGAGCAATGCTTTTTTTCTTCCATTTTTCAAAAGACGCTCGTCTGTTTCTTAAAATCACTCCATCTAGGAAAACGCGTAAAGTTTCAGGTATATCTGACTCAGAGTCTTGAAAAAAATTATCCGATGGAGGATAATGTTTTGTCTCATAGACCGTAGAGCGAATATCCTCTTTTCAATTTCTGCTGCATCACCGTATTTTTTGAGGAGTTGTGCTTTCACTGTTTTTATGTGTGGACGGTAATCACCTTCAATTTTGGCTATCAATTCGTCTAGAGAAAACTGACACTCATCGGAGTTCTGCTCAAGATAAGGCATCGCAATATCGATCTCATTTGCATACGGTCCTTTTTTTATATCTTCAGCTGGTGGTGCTTGATACAATTTTTTCTTGCAGGAATTGTGGTACTGTGCATCGGCTGCGACCAAATCATTCACATGCTCAAGACGCTCAACAATTGCTCGACCCCAATCATCATTACGAGCTCTAGCAAGTTCTGAAATACTATTTTTCATTGATAATTTCCGCACACCATACACAACATTACGCTTGCACAACCGCGTCTATTTTTGTTTTGCTATAAACTCTGCTGTTATCTCATCAGCGCATAAAAAACAATGGTCTTTGAATGAGAATGTTGGGTGCGAGGATCGCAGTAGTGATTGAGGTGTCGTGACATCGCTTCCTCTACGCAATGATGCAGGGATTAACTTTTCATTATTATATCGTTTTCGACATACATCATGAACCACTATCGATTTTAGTCCCGCCAAAAGTTCAACTTTATTGTCTTTTCTTTTAACACTTGACTTCCGAAAAGTCTCCAATCCTTTTTCCTTCACTTCAATTGTTTCACTTTCTAATAATGAATTATTACAAATAAAACAATTTACTTTATCAGAAGCCATGGCTCTATGAACACAAACAACACTGTAAGACGATGGACGTATACTGATGATTCAGACTAAACTAAATACTTCTCTTGAGTTCTACCGACAGATGTTTCATTTAAGGTCGAGAGAGAGACCCGACACAAAGGCGACGCATTACCCTTATACCTGTTTTTTTTAATACCTGCGACAATAGTAAAATATTTTGGAGAAATATAGGAAAAAAACGTGGTGGTGTGGATGAATAATAATTTGCTGCGCTCGTACGCCAAAACTATTGATTTTACAAAAAAAATTGTTAATACATAAATTGTAGGAAATTTTCTCTAGTTTAATTTTATATATAAATATTTTGTCGTAAAATACATCGGAAAGGAGATATTGTAAAGAAACTGTTATTAGGCGCCATTTTTCCAATATGGCGACGCGAGCGGCGGAGATACGAGGTGGTATAGTCGAAATTCGGAAAGAGCACATCGAAATCAGTAAAACTACCAATTTCTAAAACTCCCGGAAAACTTTTCAGGTAACCCCCTTTTTTTGACCAAATGACTGGACTATACTGAAAATGCAAAAATTCT
Source organism: Diaprepes abbreviatus (assembly GCA_034092305.1). Classification (NCBI taxonomy): domain Eukaryota; kingdom Metazoa; phylum Arthropoda; class Insecta; order Coleoptera; family Curculionidae; genus Diaprepes; species Diaprepes abbreviatus. The sequence goes on along the minus strand of JASJET010000330.1, from coordinate 5,190,634 downwards.
GACATAAATTAACTTTATGTTTTTTTTTTATATAATCGTGTTTTTTCTAGAGCTTTACTTGATGAACGAGATTTCTCCGTATAATATAATTTTATTACATTTGCGATCGCGATACTTGTCTCCATCTCCACTTTATATTTTAATTTCTAAATCAGGTAATCAGCAAAGCGTAGAGTTCTTTAAAAAACTAACTTTTTTGTAGTCATGGCAACAAATAAAACGACTTTTAGTAACGGAGCAAAAGCACACATCGACTTAGAAAAATTAATATTATGTAAATCATGCGATAAATACACAGTCAATGATTAAAATTATATTTTAAATTGTTTTTTCCAACCTCCAAGAGCAAACAAAACAAACACAAATTTATTCTAATAGCTTTCTAGTCATTTAGCGCCACACAAATTTACTTTATCCTAAAAATTAACTGCAACTTTTCATTCCATCCTCGTAATTCGAAGGGGAAACTAAACGTAAATTTATTAAAATATTTTTTGCTCACCTTGTATATTACCCTATATTTCTTTTGACTGATATTTTTCCTGTATTTACAACACTAGTTGCAATAGCCATAGAACAAGTTTTGAACGTAGGTTGTGTTTAAAATTTTAGATGTTAGACGGCTGTCGCCCCATTACGGTCCGATAACGGTAACGCTAAAAATAGCGTAAAAGTTAACTGTTTTTCCCCAGGTAGAGTACAGGTTTCATGGCTTACGCTATTTTATACTGTTTTTTGGCTTTAATCGTGCAATAGCAAATAACTAATACTAAAGATTTATAAAATAAGAGCATTACGCGTTCTTATTTTAGCAATCTTTCATAATACGTAGCACTCAAGAGTAGTTTTATTACCTCCAAGAATTATAATTTAAGCGTTTGAACTATTATGTATAAGGACATCTACGGTCTACATACTAGGTATCCTCTAAATGCATGTATCTTAACATGTACATTGATGCATTGTGTTCCGATAAGGTATTTTTTTGATAATTTGCGAATACAGGTTTTGTAAGAAAAGACAGGTTATGTGTAATTATAAGACAACTTCTAGAAAATCAAGAAAAAACTTAGGTGATATTAGTCGACTGCATTTATTTGTTGTCGATCGATTAATTTGTGTTTATACGGTTTACTAAAATAATGAATAAAAACACAATTTTCGCTTCTTAATGTTACAAATTTTGATTAGGTTATTGCTCTACACAGTGGCGTAATTAAGAGTTTTCGCGTCCTCCCTCAGCTTTTTGAGTGCACCCTACTATTTCGCACCATCTTCATTCTTCGTATTTATTCATTTTCATCAAGGGACCTGAGGGCGCCCCTGGATTGACTGCCCCCCCTCCGCACCGCGGAGCCTTTTAAATATTGCATTGTGTAAAAGATGTTTTCTTTCCTTGGAGATGTTTGTTGACCATAATATTTAGGTATATAAGGGTATATAAGTTTAGGCATCCGATAGCTTTTTTCCCTTTAGTTATTCGCTCCAATATTTCTTCTTCAGTTCGTCCACTTTGATTGATCTTTGTTCCAAGGCAGGTATAATCAGAACAAAATTTTACTATGATATTGTCATCCACTTCCAAATCTGTTTCTTCTCCACCGATACACATATATTTAGTTTTATTGCAGTTGACGGTTAATCCCCATTCTGCGTATTCTTTAAATAGTTTCCTCTTCATTAATTCGAGATCTTCTTTATCTTGGGTCACTATCACTTGATTATCTGCAAAATGAAGCTATTTCCATTCTACTGCATGATCTTCTCCAATTCGTTAAAGCTTCATTGAGGTAGATTTTAAAGAGAGTTGGTGATAGACAACATCCCTGGCGAAGGCTTTTGGTCACATAAAAGCTTTCCGATAAGTTATTGCCGATCTTAATTCTGGAGAATGCTTGGTCGTATAGCTGTTTGATGGCTCGGATCGCTGTATTGTTAATTGGAGACTTCTCCATCACGTGCCATAATTTTTGGATTGGCACCGTATCATATGCTTTTGTGAGGTCAACAAAAAGCTGATGAACCTCTCCATTTCTTGCCACCTTCTTTTCATTAAGTTGGGTTAAACTAAATATATGATCTACGCATGATCGACTAGCTCTAAAACCTGCTTGTTCTTCAATTTCTTGGGGGCCCTATTCTGTTTCTACGATGTTTCTAAGCAGTTTTCCGTGGTGGTTACAGTTATACATCTGTAGTTTGGGCATTCGTCGCATCTTCCTTTTTTGTGGATTGGTGTTATCCAGCCTTCTTTCCATATAGTTGGGATAGGACCATCACTATTTAGGAGTCTGTTAAATAGTTCTTGAAGAAACGACGTTAGTTTTTCAGTACCGTTCTTTAACAGTTCAGCAGGTATTCCTTCCAGTTCAGCTGCTCTCCTATTTTTCAATGAATCCACAGCCCTACATACCATCTCCTTTGTTACCTCTATATAGTGGCCTTGTACGTTGTACCTTCTTGGGGAGTTAACGAGATACTCTTGTCGGTCTTCGGTAAGCTGCGTTTGATAATGGGTTATCCACTTTTTGATTGGGATTGGTTGTAAGTTAATCTTGTTTGTGGTGTCTGATCTTAGTGTCTTTATTAATTTCCATGCATCTGATGATCTTGTACCTCTTGTTTTTGTTAATCATTTATTTTTGTTTATGTTTTTACCTTGTGAATCTTTTGAATTTAGCGATTTGTTGAAAGCTTTTTGTTTTATCTGCTTTTGTTCTTCCAGTGTCTTGTCCCATGTAACATTATTGTTTCGTCTGTTCATGTTAAATAATCCAGAAGCTGATCTAAATTTCTTTCTGTACCATTCCAAATATAAATAATATCGTCTATGTATCTTGTTCAATAAAAATCTGGTTTAAGACGTTATTATTGGAATTAAAGATAATTTTTTCAAAACTTGTCATAAAAACTGCGGATAATATAGGAAAGATTAGAGATCCCATGGAGTGACCTCCTTGTTGTCGATAGAATTCATTGTTTAATTGGAAATAATTCAATGTAATGCATAGGGATTCAGCTCTCTTTATTTCATATTTAAAGTTATCATTTATTGTTGAATTCTTGATTAAATTAAAATTTTTTGTTTTGTCAATAAGTCGTGAAAATTTCTATTGTACATGTTTGGCTGTTTTATAACAAGCAGCATTCATGTAAGGCACCATAATTTTAGACAAATTCTTACAAACAACTGAGAATTCCAAAATACCCTAATAATACATAGTTGTTTACGAGCCATAAAACTATATGGATTTTGTGAAACGAACCTATTTTTAACTTTAGTACAGTTCAAGTACTCTTGATAAAGCAGTGAAAAGGCGAAACATATGTAGAGCAGTACTCTAATCGAAACTTGAAACTTTAAAAAACGAATATGCTTAAAAGATTATAAACACAAGATAGGTTTTAAAGGCCTTTCGTGGGAAGATATTTGGTATCTTAGTAAAATGTTGATACATATTTATATTTATTTCAAGAGATTTTGGTTCTATCAATAGAGATTTTTTCATATAAAAAAATTTAACTGCAATCTGCCTGCGGCATAATTTGGAGTGTGGGCCATAGATGATGATAACATAAAGACCAACTCCAAGGGGGCATTGGGATTTTTTTTTAAACAATAAAAACCGTAAATAAGGGACTTTTTTGTTTTTTTTTTCTACTATTTTGGGAAATATTGAATGACATTACTTTCAATGGAATATTTGTAGATAATTAAAAAATGTTTTTGTATGAACCCCTCCCTATTAGGACATTTTTCATCGAGAAAACTCTAAAAAGCTTAAAAATGTTTTTTTTTTGGTAATATACAATATTATGCGAATATTTTTCGGGAAATAATAGTTTATAATATATAATTTATAGAAGCGGGAGATAACATGATAGGTCCGATTTGAATTTACCAAACGGATTCTGAAAGTATAAAATATGAGTTACAATTCATCTATCTCAGATTTTCTGATAAAGCTGTTGCTATATGTTAAAAAAACCGAGCGAAGCAGTAGTAGTGGGAGTTACAAGCAACGGAGGAGAAGAGAGCTGCTTGCGGGCTGCGTTTTTTCAGCTTTTTCGGTGAAGAATCGTCCGATAGGGGTCTATAAAAACCATTTCATAGAATGTGATTTATTAAGAACTGTCCATAATATAGCCTAAAAATCAAAAAAGCCAGTTTTTATTGTTTAAAAAAATCGTAATACTCAGTTGCAGTTGGATTTTATGTTAAAGTCATCTAGGGACTACCCTTCAAGTCAAGGTGCAGGCAGTTTACTGTCAAATATTGTTCCAAAATTAGCATTTCTTTTTGCTCTGTTAAGTGGGCTGTTTGTGTGCAAAAAAAAACTGGTGATATTTGTGTCGTCAATTATTTGATAGTTAATTATAAGCATTTCTCTTTCATGACTAGTTTTCAGCAACGAGTTGACTTTAGCTGAAATAACCATACTTTTTTCAGTTTGTTATTAGGAAGTGAAAATTCTCTGCTTTAATCAACAGAAGGCTAATTATCAAAAATATACCTTTCACGGATCCATTTATAAGACTTTCATACGTACAAGACTCTCATAAAATTTAATTTTTATTTATTTTAGTTATAAGTATTAGTTATTATGTTTTATTAACCTACCATTTATTTGTTACGAACATATCTGCAAAATATTTTAAATTGAAAATAAGTGGAAAACTGATATATATTTACTTTAAAAATATATGGTCTATTAGTTTATAAAAAAAAGGTACCATTTATTTTTTATGTAGTCAAAAAAAACTGGTGAATCAGATGAAACATATTTTATTTGCAATTTTGGTTTATTGGTACAAACTTTTTCATTACATTTATGTCACTCATAGGTTTTGTAAATACATTATTATCGTCTTAGAAGAAATTTTTTTGATATACTTATATCAATAAAGGTTTTTGAAAATAGTTATTATTTTGAACCATCCTAAGATTTTTTTTTTATTTTTTCTGGGAAAATTATTTTCCTTGATAAAAAAGACTTAATCGAAATTATTTTTGGATTTTCTCATATTTTTATTTTGTTTTGTATTTGACTTGCGTGAAATAAAGTGATTAACATAAAATTATACTTTATTTTATTTTTAAAATTCTTATAATGTGGAAGCTCACAAATTCTCGCAGTGAGAAATTGCTAATTCTCTTTTAGACCACACACATTTATAAATTAAACAGCCGCTGATGTGCAGTACTGTACTGGGTGTCCAGTTTTCATGACATATTAGAAACCCAGAGGAGAATGAAAATTTGGTTTGCGGTAATGAAAGTTTTAAGAAAATATGATTGTAAGCTTTCAATCTTATCTTTTATAATCAGGTATACAGCACAGGAAAATATATGAAAACTGGACATCCTGTACAAGGAAATTCTATAAATTAATTTTAATTTAGATACAGAGTGTATCTAAATTTGCTAACAGATAACCAACGTGTATTTAAAAATATTTTTTTTTCATGTTATAAGTTGTAATATTACATATTATAAGTCATTCAGCGTGTATTTAAAAATAACTTCTTTCTTTATATTGTATTTGTAGAATTTATTTATAACTTTATGTGTAATTTTAGCTCGTCGATACTTCTGTCATTGCGGAAGAAGTTACAAAAATCCTGAAAGTTTGTGTAGACACAGAAAAGAATGCGGGAGAGAGAAGAAATATCATTGTCCACATTGCAATCACAAATGTCATAGAAGTGATAATTTAAAGAGGCATGTTGCGTTGCATTTTATTGGAAAGAACATGATTTGAATTGTGGATTTCTCCGCACGTTTTAATTTGCAGAACTGAATTTGTCATAACTTTTCTACAGACCCCATTATATGCAGAATATCGATGGCATTTTATATATATATATATATATATATATATATACATATAGATATAGATATAGATATTTTAATTCTATTTCTATTTCCATTCTATCTACATATATATATATATATATATATATATATATATATATATATATATATATATATATATATATATATATATATGTTTATACGGCTTTCACGGATTCGTCCGTGTGAGATGCATTAGCAGTGATTATATCCACATGATGCTGTTGTAGTGCTGAAATCACATTCAGCAAACGTACAACTATATGCAACTCCGTATGTAAGTGAAGTAAAATGCGAAACAGTGAATGCAAACTTCGCTCCATCATATCCTTTCTGTGTTAGAGGTTGCATAGTTAGAATAAACTGTAATAAAACACAATTCATCCTATTCCACCACCATCGAGATGGTGGCCTACCTGTACCACCATACCAAGAAGAAATTCAAAGCTTACCCTCCCCGCCACAGTGATACGGCAGAGATACATGTTTCGTCTTTCACTAGACTCATCAGGGTACCGACATGCACCTGGCTGTGCAAAGAACAGATTGGAAGGAAGCATGCAACACTGAACGCGGATTCGCCGACCTCTCGTCAGATGGCTTATATATGTTTATACGGCTTTCACGGATTCGTCCGTGTGAGATGCATTACCAGTGGTTATATCCACACGTTTCATTCAGCAAACATATACAACTATATGCAGCTCCGTGTTTGAATTAAGTAAAATGCGAACATTAAATGCAAACTTCTCTCCATCATATCCTTTCTGTGTTAGAGGTTGCACAGTTAGAATAAATTGTAATAAAATGCAATTCATCCTATTCCACCACCATTGAGATGATGGCCCACCTGTACCACCATACCGAGAAGAAAGTCAAAAACTTACTCTCCCCGCCACAGTGAGAGAAGTTTGCATTTACTATTCGCATTTTACTTCATTCAAACACGGAGCTGCATATAGTTGTATATGTTTGCTGAATGTGATTTCAGCACTACAACGGCATAATGTGGATATGTCCACTGCTATTGCATCTCACACGGAGGAATCCGTGAAAGCCGGATAAACATAGATACGCCATCCGGCGGGAGGTCGGCGAGGCCGCGTTCAGTATTTGCATGCTTCCTTTCGATCTGTCCTTTGCACAGCCAGGTGCATATCGGTACCCTGATGAGTCTAGTAGAGACGAAACATGTACCTCTGCCGTATCACTGTGGTGGGGAGGGTAAGTTTTTGACTTTCTTCTCGGTATGGTGGTACAGGTGGGCCATCATCTCAATGGTCGTGGAATAGGATGAATTGCATTTTATTACAACTTATTCTAACTGTGCAACCTCTAACATAGAAAGGATATGATGGAGAAAAGTTTGCATTTACTGTTCGCATTTTACTTCATATTTCGCCTAAAATCTCATTTGGCATATTCGGTGCCGTGTCCGACCAGCAAGGTTTCTTGTAAATTTCGTTCTGCAAAGTATGCTATGTTGACTTGTTGATGTTTTAATAGTGTTTAGATTATAAGACTGACAACTTACCGATTTTTAATTTTATTTTTTATGTAATGTGTTAACAGATAACTGTGAAAATTCCCAATTTTATATTGTAAAATTCAAAGAGTTTACATTTGAAAATTTTGTCGGGATCCTACGAAAAGGACCTTTTATTGTGAAAGTTTCAAGCAGGAAGATATTTACGAGATATCCACTACCGTTCGCAAGGTTTGGAAACACTAAGTTAATTTTAATAAAAACCCTAATAAATATGTCAGTTATGCTTTATTACACTTAAATCTTGATCAAATCTTAGGCAAACATTTAGTTAAATATATTGAGTACAATTCACAAGTTTTACTCATTCTTTGGATTAACTTACTGAAGTATTCGGAGTCCAGTGATTGACTAAAAATAGGGTGTTTCCAAACTTTTGAATGGTAGTGTATTTCCATATATATATATATATATATATATATATATATATATATATATATATATATATATATATATATATATATATAGTTAAAGTCTTAAAAAAATAGTAAACTTTGGGAATCTAGTTAACAGTAAAAGATACAGATTTGGTTAAATGGGAAAAAGTTGCATAATTTAAACACCAATATTATAACGATCAGAAATTTTTGATGTGACATTGTCTAAATATAATTGTATGTAAAATACATTGTTGAGGATTCTTACTGTTATACTACGACATGCTTTAAGAACCAATCTTCTAAATCCTTCTTTTTTTTGATATATCCTTAAAGAACATAATCAAGCTGGGTGTAATCGGGCGAATATTTTTAATATTAATTCATTAATATTTTTGTTATTTATATACACACATTATAAGTAAAAAATGAAAAAGATCTAGTGTAACTTTTCCTTTTTTCATAAATCTAAAAAAACCTGGAGGCAGGTCGGTACTTCTAAATTTGTCTTAACAATGACCAAAAAAGATTCAAAATGCATTGTTGAATTCAGAATATAAAGGGCTTTTAAAATTTGACACTACAAAATCAGGACGGTATTTAAAAATTTAAAGTTGAAGATGGTTGCTCGAAGATGAAACGTTAAATAAAAGAATCGATTGCTTCATCCTGGAGTTCATTAAAAGTTTCTGAAAAACATTTTATTATTTTTGCTCTAACTTTATTATTAATCATATCAGATCAGAAAAAGTAATATTCAAAATCCAAAAATTCTACTATCTTTTTTATTTAAACGGATATAATAAAAGTCGTATTACAAGGTTCTATACCGTTATATTCTTGATTCTTAAGTTACGTACTTTTTTTCATTTATCAAATTCGTATCTTTTGACCCTCTTATCTGGAGCGCCCGGTATAAGAACCTTAGAAGCTAATAGTGCTCATCAAAGTAGAATAACATACACTGTAAAAAATTAGCTTTAAATTTAATGCAAATTTAATGTCCATTCTATATTAATTTTAATGATTTTGTACCAAAAATCATGACTACATTTACTTTTACTTGGAATTTAAAGCAATTCATCTAAATATCAGTTCGATGTACATTAAATCTGATTAAATTCCTGAAAAGTAACTGCAAATATATATTTCAACTCTCTGTACATTAAAATTACTTTACATATACTCTCACACTAAAGGAATTTATATATGTGATAATACACTTTTAATGTATAATATATGAATGTCAACGACACAATGTTTAAAAATATATACAAGTACAGTACACAAGATAATGCATTGAAATTTCTTCTGCACATATAATAAATCTAACCTGCGTTGCGTGAGATACCGGGAGATGTCGCAACTTGTATTGAGCTTTTTATTTAGTATCATATAAGTTGCTTAAAGGACTCAATTTGGCGAGATGTATATCTGCTCCGTACTGACGGGAACCAGTGAGTTCGAAATCGGTCTACAGATGGCGGTACACTACCTATGGGAAAAATTTCCAACTTTTCTTGGTAGTTTTTTGCAATCTAAATTGGTGCTTTTGCATTTCTTTATGGAAAATTAATTTATATGTACAAGAATATAGAATTTTTTGAACTCATATTGGTGTTGGTGCATTAAATATGTGATAACATATCTTAAATTCAATGAACACTGGCTGTATATTTAATGTACATAGTAACTTTACAAAGTAATGATCTAACTTTAAATTTTATGTATGATTTGGGAAATTTGCTTCCAGCACATTTACATTAAATTTAACGCATTTCGTTTTTACAGTGTATTTTAGGTATACTCTGTATATTTTAGTCCACTTTTATAATAATGTTTTTTGTAATAAATTGTATGTTTATAAGTCAAATAAAAAGTTACCAAATCTTGTTTATAATGTTGTTTAGGTACCACCTACTAACGAATTCCACTGAAAAATCAACTTATTTTCAGAACTATGGACTATGTGTGAATACTGAATAAAGCAATAATATTTTTATATATATTTGCAAAAGGGTTGATAGAACATGGGCCTAGGTACACCCAATGAATATAGATTGCAAAATTTCGTGCTAGGGATGAGCGATATTTTTAATAAAACTATCGATATTTGGTGTCGATCCGTATTGTGAGAAATGGTATTGATACATTGTTTAGGTACAAGGTTAAAAAGGTGTAAGCAAAAAGATATAAAATAAAACAAGAAAAAAATAAAGAGACAATTTTTATTAGCACAGCTTTGTATCCATATATATATATATATATATATATATATATATATATATATATATATATATATATATATATATATATATATCTGGATATATTTCAATTGTGACATCAAAGGCTGTTTAACGTTTCGCCTGTCGTGCCAGGCTTTTTCAAAAACATTTTTTTTATTATTTATTTTTAAATTAAGTATTATTTACACTACAAATAGAGACAGACTTCAATTAAACATTATCTTATAATATTAAAATTAATTACCATCACAAACGATAAAATACACTTTGTTTACATAATTAAAATCACAACACAAAATCTTTATAAAACTTAAATGTATGCACCTCGAGACTTCATGTTCGATCACTTACTGCCATTGCCTGGATTTTATTTGTATAAAAAATATCTGAGAAGTCTGTAATAAATAATAAAAATGTGTAGCGGGTGTGGAACAATTCTTGGTGGTTATACAGAGGTAAGTTATAAGTCTTCAACAATTGTATAAAAATATTTTCAACGGATTAAATTGTGGTAAATTTGGCTTAAATTGCTTATGACTTGTTTGTCGTTTACGAAATGTTTTCTTTTTATATGATTCATTTTCTTCACTAGAAGTTTATGATAGTTTTCAGCTTGCGTTAAAATTTTAGTATTTACAAAATCAAACTCATGCTTTAAATTAGTTTCATGTTTGTGTAGAGCCGTAGATGCGTTCTTTGCATATTTGTGTCCATCTAAACTATTATGTATCTATGACGACCCAATACTAAGAACAGCTGTTAAATAAAGTCTGAAGCTTTGCAATTGATATTCGTTGGAGTGTATATAGACGCCTGTGTTGATAGATAGTGCGAGATTTTTTATTTCTTGCTACACACCGATTCTAATTGCACTATATAAACTAGTATAACATGCTAAGTGAGATATCAGTTCGAGAATAAACTAACCGACAATAAAGAAAAGCATGTTATTTACAACATGTAAATAATTTCTAACAATATATGTCTATAAAAAGTTTTTCAATCCTTATTTTGCAGATATTAATTATAAATTTCGCATTTGTAGTAATTTCTAACGCTTAAAAACACCAAAAAGAGTAATGACATCCGTAGTATTTTTGTGTCTGTCAAACATAAAAAAAAACCCTCTCCCAGCGACCATAAAAAACGTTTAAACTAATTTATTTTTGTTTAAATCACCTGGTATGATTAAAACAACTTACAGTCAATCTAAATGAAATTCATGCATTTCCCAAAAATTATTTTATTTCAAAATTAAAAATATACTTACAAATACAAACTGAAATATTAACCCATGTGCAACTAAAACTTATACCATTCAAATTGAAAATATATATACTAATAACATAAATTAATAACAATTGGGTTTCACTATCAAATCAAAATTAATATACTCATACAAAAACAAATTGAATTTAAATGCAACCAGGTCAGCATTTTGTTAGAAATTTTATGCTTCTAATAACATCTTTAGATCTGTTTCAGATGTATCGAACTGATTTTTGACACTCTTGTGTTAAAAATGCGAGAAGTTGACTGCAAATAACATACTGCCTTTTATTGACACCATGCATTTTCTCCTATACTAAGATCAGGATTCTAAACTGGTGTTTCGATAACTGTTATAAAACATATTATAAAGCACAGATTTCCAAAAAGTTTCCTCCAAAAAATGTTGTACAAATTTCATGACCCTCAGTAAATGAACTTAAAAATATTTTTTTAGTACTGAATTTATCTTTTTTTCTTTGTTGTTTTAGCGAAACGATTCTTTTGTCATTGTGGAAAAAACTACAAATATCCGGAAAGTCTTAGCAGGCGTAAAAATGAATGTGGAAGAGAAAAAAAATATACTTGCGGGCATTGTTTCAGAAAGTTTCATAGGAAAGATAATTTAAGAAGCCATTCTATATTGGTTCATAACAAGCTAATCGATTCATATATATTAACAAATATAACAAATCCATTTACGTTACCAAAATCGTAATTTGCATAGGTAATACATACATACATTATTTTTTAAGTTGAATTTGCAGACTAGAATTTACGTAACTATTCTACCTTATTACTTGCCCAGAGAACTTTCCTGTGCTAGTATAGATGTAAATAAAATACAACTAATAAATAATATGTACATAAAAAAGAAATAACTAAATATCAAAATTATTTTTAAATATTTTATTTAACTAGAGCAAAATAAATATTTTTTTTAATAATAGGAAAGTTTACAAATAAGTACACACACAGTACCCGCTGTGGAAAACTGAATGGACAAATTCATAATTTACGTAGATATCAGAGACAATTTGAACAAGAAAAAAGTTTATTTGCGAATATTATAATAATAAATTCCATAGGTAGAACAACTTAAGAAGTCATATTTTGCTTGTTCATAAGTAACATTATTAGAATCTGTTATCACTTTACCCTCCACCACTTTTTTAAATTTAACTGCAATTCCTCATCCTATTACTATAATTTTTCGGTAACCTATGCCAAATTTGTTGTAAAGTGAGTAAATTGACGAACGTTTTCAAATAGTTGATGAGAAATAATGCCCTTTCTTCAAAATCAGTACGTTTTTTTTTTGAATATTTTGGTATGAAATTATCACTTGACCTACACGTTCAATAATTTGTTGTTTTCTTAGTTTACTGCTTGACATCACGACCGAATCAGTGTAACTCGCTGAGATTCGATCGTTTAAAATACCAGCTCCCCTCCAATTGCTATGGTGGATAGGAAGGAGGTAAGAGGTAGGGCAAAAAGGTGGAGTTTACGTAACCAACAGGGGTGAACTTGGGCAGCCAATCAGGTCAGCCAAGGTCGTTTTTGGCTGACAAATCAAAAAAGTGGTGGGGGAGGGTGAAGTGGTAGCCCCCTATATCCACTACTTAGGTTTATTTTAAAAATATAGATTTCATCAAAAACTTCACAGCGCAACTAAAACAACCCCAGTAAGGCAATTTGGCAAATTAGTGTTGTAGAGGTAGCCGCGGGGACAGGTTTTTCATGGTGATAATTTCATGATCTTTATTTCGAGAAAGGAAGGCGACATAATTTTTTTTAAACATATTATTACTATTTTTTTGCTAGTAGAAAACCGTATGTTTTTATAAAGGTCTTAGGAATAAAACGCAGCTTTCGAAAATTAAAAGCTATATGAAAAAAGTTTTAAACAAAAATTGTAGATAATAAAAGATCAAGATATGTTATTTAGGATGTCGAAGTATACACTTTTCAATAATAAAATTTTAATTTCCATTAAGTATAATATACTAAATTAATAAATTTCATTGGACAATATTTTAGAGATAAAAAAATATGTCGAAGTTCAAATAAGTATTGAAGAACAAGACTATTAATTTTATTTATCATATATAGTTTATACATGATGAAATTTAAAATTACCCTCTTACATGACCTCAAAAATAGTGAAAAACGGTGATTTTCGCACACTTAGGTTAAAATATCGCGAAAACCCTAAACAACAGGTCAATTCTGACTTAAGGTTGAGATTCAGCATGTTGATCTACGAAATTTTATCAACCTGTATATTTATTGATGCTTTATTTTAAAATAAAACAGGTTTTAATTGATTAATTATTCTGCTTTTAATTAAAACACTTTTAGGTATTACATATTGGGATAAGGTCTCAATATATATATATATATATATATATATATATATATATATATATATATATATATATATACACCTTTGGAATGTAATTAATGTTACTTTCAATTTAAAGGTCCCTTCGAATTTTTTAAAATCCTTTTCTAATTTTAGAATTTTATTCAGCATTTTATACGACATGTCAAGAGAATTCACAAGACCAAAAAATCAAATGCGACAGATGTGGTAAAGAATACGGACGAAACTTCAATTTACGCAGACACCAAAAACAATGCGGCCAAGAAAAGAAGTTTGTCTGCCCCATCTGCCACAAAAGATTTCATAGAAAGGACAACTTAAGAAGTCATACTTTGTTAGTTCATGAAAAGCCTTCTTTGAAAACCATTACGTTTTAATATGTATATGTAAAATATATATATATCACCATATAACCTATATATGTAATATACTGTTACACTTTTAACATAATTATTTTTATAATAAGAGTTTGAAGGAATCATATCTCACGTTTAGTTAACTGATGTGTGTCAGTTTATCAATTTGATTGGGTATTTCAAAAGTAACAACTTGAATAAGACGCGTCAGATTCATTTTGATCCTTTTAATTGATTTTTGGGTAAAATATAAATATTTAATAGAGCTGAATTAACAGAAAGAGATTAGAAATTTCCTTGATGTAAATAGGTGTAATTTTGTTCCACTTGTTATTTTTCTATTATCCTTGAGGTAATCGACCGCCAATTGGTCCCGTAACGGTAGATAATATTGCGAAAAATTGCGGAATTTTCCCGAAAACTCATTTAAATAAAGCTAAAAATGTACTAATCATTTGCTTGCATATGGTATATAAAAATATTAGTCAGTAGTATGTTACTGTGGGAAATTGACTTGTGTGAACCTATAATCATTTAAAAAGGGTTGAAACTCATTCAGTTTATAAGTTATACAATTGGAAAAGAACAATCAGCTGGAATCAAAATGGTGGAAAAAGTATCAAATGGTGCATCTTTTGCCATTCAGCTGACGGGCTTTCTTCTGCCATGGTGCCAGCTGATGATTGAAGGAAATGAGCAAAAAAAATTGACTAGAGGCATACCACATTTTTTTAAAACTCTACTGTAATATCCGTACGCACGCCACTGAGTAAACTACGAAGTCCATTTTTTAACTGTTACTAGGGCAGTATCAAATTAAGCTCTGGCTAAAATTTCGTTCCATTATCTAGCGTTCGAAAGTTATTATACACTAAAATGATTTTTTGTTTTAAATTCTTTAACATCCGGTGACTTAAAAACAAATATTCGTAGAACGAAACCATATATGAAAAAAAATTTACTAAAGAATCTACTGTTTAATTTATGTTTCACCCCGTATAAACTATGAACTATTACTTGATTCAAATAATTTCATACAAGTAGCTGACGTCCATCCTCGACTAACATGCAGATGACCACTTTTTCAATACATAATAGTATGCAAATAATAGATTAATAAGTTTTTAGCCCTATTTAAATGATTTTTCGACCAAATTTTTTGTGTGTCCCAGTCTCCCACAATCCACCCTACTGCTCTCGCCCCTGCTGACGCCCAGTTTAGTTTTATAAAAATTATTAAAAAGACTGTAAATCAGCCTTAATCAAATCATACCTAAAATAATAACACTGCCTTCCGGACTATAAATACACTTGCAGTAGACTTCCAAAGATTAAACTATAAGAAGAAAACCTGTCATCTTGGATTTACTAATAAATTGTGACAATTTGGAACATATTGCTGTGAAATAAGGAGAAAATCTCTCCATAAATGGATGTGTTTATGGCTCTGTTTCTCTAATTATTTTCTTCTTTTAGTAGAGTATTCAGGATATACATATCAAGAGAACACACAAGAACAAAAATATGAATGTGAACGCTGTGGTAAAGCATACGGGAAAGTCCAAAATCTACGTAGACACCAAAGACAGTGTGGACAAGACAAGAAGTTTGTGTGTGATCAATGTAACAAAAAGTTTCACAGAAGGGACAATTTAAGGACTCATACTTTGTTGGTTCATAGAAAACATATTTTAAAACCGATTTCTTTCTGATTTGTAGAGTTCCTACATACTCTGATCACCTGCTTGGATTTTAAAATGTTAACAATTTCGAAATGCACTATTTTAAGTTATAGTTTTTTTAAAATACGGAACTATTGAAAAAAGATTTTATAATTTCGTAATAAAACTTATAATATGAGAAATTATATTTTTGGCATTTATTTTATTACACCTGCATAGTAAACCAAATGGATTAAAAACAACTAAAGTTTTTTCCATAAAGCTTTAGGATCCTTGTATGTTGACACATAAATCATAATTTTTAATATAGTGTTGGACAAATGTTCCTAAATATTCTTAATTAAGGATGAATGGAAAGTGATAGCAAATCCGGGTTTTCTTTAACTTTTACAACTCCATTTGATTAAGCATTTTATATGCCAGTGACATCAACAACTGTCCAATGACGATAACACTTATAATTGTCTTTTTTTGCTATATATATATATATATATATATATATATATATATATATATATATATATATATATATATATATATATATATATATATATATATATATTGTTGTAATATAGGAGAAAGTCTGACTTACTACTTATCGACTTATCCCTGTATAACCCTATATTACAAGCACGTTCGGTTTTCTTTCTTTGTCTCTCGTTTGGGTTGTCTTTATTTGTCTCTCTTTCCGAGCTATTTTTGTCGTCATCGGGTTATTTGGTAGAGAAAACCTAGAAAAGCCGTGTCTAAATCGGGTTAACGTATTACGAATTTCTTGCTTAAAAATGTGGGTGTTTCATCCCGGTACCAACCATAGGACTCGTCAGTGAGATTCTAGTTGGTACCTTCCCAGACACCCATCGTCGTACTTATTTATGTTTGGATCTCTTATTTGAAGTTAAATCTGACCGGGGGATGGCGGTAAGATGTTGAATAATACGACACCCTCCCCCCTTTAGGCCAGACAACTTCGTCGTTCTTTGAGATTTCATAAGTCCTGATCTCGAACGAAAGCCGAAAGTTGGATGCCCAGGATCTACGGGGCTAACACCCCGAATTACGTATTATTCAACGTCGTCTTTCTCACATCTGTCGTGGGCTCAGCATTAGCACAATGCCTTTCCATGCAGGGATCATATATCTTAGACTTCACCAGGCCATCGGGCACCCTTCACCCCTATTATTTAAGTTACTTTTCGGATATCCTATCAGGGCCGTCAGGAAGTGCTTCACCCCTATCATTTAAGTTGCTCCCGTGAATCCCGTCAAGTCCGTCCGGGTAATGCATCACCCCTGTCATTTACGTCTTTGCGTATCGAGGCCGATCAGCGTTCCCTTGCCCCCATCACACAGTTGAAACCGAGAGTCTTATCAAGGCCGATCCACACTTTCATCCCCCTATCACACAGTGATACCGAAAGTACTTATCAAGGCCGATCCGGTAGTACCGTCCCCCCATCATATGAATATCGAGATTATGACCCGCTGCAATCGTCCTCTACAGGGATGCCATGTTGTAATATAGGAGAAAGTCTGGCTTACTACTTATAGACTTGTCCCTGTACACTCCTATATTACAAGCATGTTCGGTTTTCCTTCTCTGTCTGTCATATATTGGTTGTCTTTATTTGTCTCTCTTTCCGGGCTATTTTTGTCGTCATCGGGTTATTTGGCAGGGAAAACCTAGAAAAGACCTGCCGTGTCTAAATCGGGTTAATGTATTACGAATTTCTTTCTTAAAAATGTGGGTGTGTCATCCCGGTACCAACTATAGGACTCGTCAGTGGGAGTCTAGTTGGTACCTTCCCAGACACCCGTCGTCGTACTTATTTATGTTCGGATCTCTTATTTGAAGTTAAATCTTACCGGACGATGGCGGTAACATGTTGAATAATACGACTATATATATATATATATATATATATATATATATATATATATATATATATATATATATATATATATATATATATATATATTTACATATAAATGAGATAAGTTTTCGTCGGTGTAATTTTAAAATAAAATAGGAAATTCTCGGTTATGGAGACATAAGGACCGTAGGACCGCTGATAATTATTACTCTCATGCTAAAAAGTGCAGAGATCCCCAAGATAATGAAAATGCGAGTCAAAAAGTGACGACAGCACTGTTTTGTCCTAGTATGGGACTCATCAGACCATTGTGTTCGGTACAAACCACTATCTCGCATCTGTATCCTATAAACAGATTTCACAATTGAAAAATAGTAAATAAGCCACAGTAGCGACATCTCAATGTATCATTCAATAACACAACAGTGTTGTATAAAACCGCTATGTGATGGCGCGACGGTAATTTAAAGAAGGAATATTTAAAACTCTATACACGAACGTGCTACTTCAAGGATAGAGGTCGCATTATTCGACATCGGTAACCAAATCAACCACGAATTCCGCAGTTTAAGTAAAGTTTCGCACTAACGATCTCCCCAAGTGAGCCGTTGCGTGTTTTTTCGGCCAACAGATACAAAAAAGGAATAAGTTTTCGTCTGTATATATTTAAAATAAAATAGGAAATTCTCGGCTATGCGGACATAAACATTGTTGGTTGTGTTGCTCTCGTGTTATTGACTGATCCATCGAGATGTCGCCACTGTGTCTTATTTGCTATTTTTCAACTGTGAAATCTGCTTATAGGACACAGATTCGAAACGATGGTTTGTACCGAATGCAATGGCCTGGTGAGTCCCATACTAGGAGAAACAGCGCTGTCGTCATTTTTCGGATCCGGAACTTTTCCGTTATATATATATATGTATATATATATATATATATATATATATATATATATATATATATATATATATATATATATATATATTAAATAATACAGTACTTCGGCTGATTTTTCAATAACCAGAGTATTTTTTAAAATACTGGCATATTACTTGAAATTTTAGAGTTTCCATGCGAACAATGTGGAAAAAGCTACGCCCATGCGAGGAACCTAAAAAGACATCGGGATTTAGAATGCAACAGGAATCCAAAATTTGGTTGCAACTATTGTCCCTACAAATGCTACAGAAAAAATGTATTGAAAAGGCATCTGGAACGAAAACATCGCACACATTACTACATGTAATACATTTAAAAGATTTGATGCATTATTCTTTACAGTTATTCGATTAAAATTCTTACAAGGGCTGTTCAAAAATGAGTCAGAAAGACTAAAAATATAATTCTCTATTATATGAGGGTAGCCGTTTATATTTCGAGAACTGGCAACATTGGCGAAGCTTGAAACCATCTGACGTATCTATTGTAAAGTTTGACATTTTAAACGGTATACGTATTCAGTTTTGATATACTGACGCTATTTTTATTGTTTACAACACAAATTATATCCGGATGTCAAAACTTTATGAGTATGTATACCGTCTAATATGTCAAAATTTAAAATGGATATGTCAAAGGGCACATAGCAACGCCAATGTTGCCAGTTCTCGAAATATAAACGGTTATCATCGTACGTTTTACAAGTGTATTGAGATCAAGGTTGGATGTTATGATAAATAGGTTTATATTTTATGTATTTTATGAATAGCAAAATAGATCATTCTTTTATTTGTTCGTTGTAAGGCATTTTATTCGTAAAAATTCTCGCATCCCTGCGGTTTCTAATACGTAATTGCAAAATAGGTTAATCTGATAAAGTATTAAATTGATATGTCCCACAACTTCCTGTTCCGATTAAAGTGAAGGATAATTTGATAAAAAACACTAACAAAGGTGTCCGACAAAAATGATGCGTCAATCGTCGAGTCCACCGTTGTTTAATTAATGTTTTTTTTATACTCCATTGTTCCAGTCTAAACTCTCAGAAATTCTCAATTTTTCGAGAACGTCCTACTGATTACTACCTGTCGTACGAACAGTACCCATGATAGACAATATTTTCTAACCAAGTAATGGAGTGTCCGATAGAAACATTGTTCTGTACTACGAGTACAACAATAATAGGACTTCTAAAAAAATATATTTTTTTAAATAATGGAAAATTCCTAAAGAGTCTAGCAGATTAAGGGGGTCGGAACTGCCCCCTCGGTAATAAAAAAAATAAAAAACATCCGGTTGTTCTATTTCAAAAGGTATCGTCACTTAACCTCAAAAAAAAATTAAAACGTCTTTTCTCGTTTTTTGACGATATTTTCGGTTCTAATCATCGTAGAAACTACTTTTTTTTCGTTTGGTAGGTTTTTTTTTTGTTGTCTATAACAAAATATTTTTTACAGAAATTTTTGGCGCGAGATTCAAATTTTTATGGGTGTTCGAAAATTTATAAATTCAATAAAATAAAAACTATGATCGGTCGCAAAAAATATATGTTGTTTTTGAGATGCCAAACTATGTCCATGGATTTATATATATATATATATATATATATATATATATATATATATATATATATATATATATATATATACTTTTTAATACTTACGTGTATATTTAACGAAAAAACTTTTTCATGAACTAAAATGATTTATTTCTATGTTTCTTTGTATTTAAAAAAAATTACAAGGTATGACCAAGTATTTGAAATAAAAAATAACGTAAAATTATCAGCCTTGTCTTAATCATGCCTTCAAGGGAAAAAACGATCATTAATTAATACAAAATGGTTGAAAATGGCTTATACATATATATATATATATATATATATATATATATATATATATATATATATATATATATATATATGAAGTAAATGCGAAAACAGTGAATGCAAACTTCGCTCCATCATATCCTTTCTGTGTTAGAAGTTGCACAGTTAGAATAAATTGTAATAAAACACAATTCATCCTATTCCACCACCATCGAGATGATGGCCTACCTGTACCACCATACCGAGAAGAAAGTTAAAGCTTACACTCCTC